>CAUYUJ010021226.1:194832-204832 GCA_963575745.1 Prorocentrum cordatum | reverse complement strand
GAAGCCATGGGGACTCGAAGCCCGCCAGGCCGCAGCTTCCGAGAGAGGAAGCAGAAGGAAGTCCCGATCACCACCAACAGCAACGCAACTAATATGTTACTGTATCACCCTCCTGGCTGGCAGCATCGCGCTTGCGCAATGATTGTCATCGCAAATGCGACCACCACCACCCCACACCACCTCTGATGACATGGGCGTGGATGGTCAAAACATGATGGACCCACGAACCCGGAAAGGGATATAGACATGTGGAGCATGGACACGTTTTCATGATACCCAACTGGGCAACACCTCACGAAACATCCCACGAGACACCTCACGAAACAGCCCACGAGACACCTCACGAAACATTCCACGAGACACCTCACGAAACATTTCACGAGACACCCCGCGAAACATTCCACGAGACACCCCACGAAACATTCCACGACGACAGGCAACCACTCAACCAAGGCGGTGTGGTCGTGCTGGGGAGTGGTCGTGCTGGGGTGTGGTCGTGCTGGGGGGTGGTCGTGCTGGGGGGTGGTCGTGCTGGGGGGGTGTCGTGCTGGGGGTGGTCGTGCTGGGGCGTGGTCGTGCTGGGGCGTGGTCGTGCTGGGGCGTGGTCGTGCTGGGGCGTGGTCGTGCTGGGGCGTGGTCGTGCTGGGGTGTGGTCGTGCTGTGGTAAGGTCGTGCTGGGGTGCGGTCGTGCTGGGGTGTGGTCTTGCTGGGGTGGGGTCGTGCTGGGGTGTGATCGTGCTGGGGTGGGGTCGTGCTGGGGTGTGGTCGTGCTGGGGTGTGGTCGTGCTAGGGTGGGGTCGTGCTGGGGTGGGGTCGTGCTGGGGTGTGGTCGTGCTGGGGTGTGGTCATGCTTGGTCGTGCTGGGGTGGTCGTGCTGGGGTGTGGTGCTGGGGTGGGGTCGTGCTGGGGTGGGGTCGTGCTGGGGTGGGTTCGTGCTGGGGTGCTCCGCACCCTGTGATTTATCGATCGTGGTCGTGCTGGGGTGTGGTCGTGCTGGGGTGTGGTCGTGCTGGGGCTGTGGTCGTGCTGGGGCGTGGTCGTGCTGGGGCGTGGTCGTGCTGGGGCGTGGTCGTGCTGGGGTGTGGTCGTGCTGTGGTGAGGTCGTGCTGGGGTGTGGTCGTGCTGGGGTGTGGTCTTGCTGGTCGTGCTAGTGGTCGTGCTGGGGCGTGGTCGTGCTGGGGCGTGGTCGTGCTGGGGTGTGGTCGTGCTGTGGTGGTCGTGCTGGGGTGGTCGTGCTGGGGTGTGTGCTGGTCGTGCTGGGGGGGTCGTGCTGGGGTCTGGTCGTGCTGGGGTGTGGTCGTGCTGGGGTATGGTCGTGCTAGGGTGGGGTCGTGCATTTCGCTCGAGACATCCTGCCAAAATTCCAGGAAATCGTACAAAAACAAACAAATTAGTCGAAACATCATCGAAATTCCTTCGCGCGGGGCGCTTTTCCGCGTCGCGGTCGGCTCTGCAAAACAAGCGTTTCGCTCGAGACATCCTCGGCAAACTCTGCGGAGCAAGCGTTTCGCTCGAGACATCCTCAACACACGAAAAAGTGGCCCGCACCCTGTGATTTATCGATCGGGATTTCAAAAACAAGCGTTTCGCTCGAGACATCCTCAAATTTTAATTCGCCGGCCTCCTTCGACCTCGTTATTTATCAGGGAAAAAATTCGCCGGCCTCCCTCAAGTTGGCACCGGGGGACAGGTTTACCTACTAAAAGAGAACCCTGGGCCCACGCCCTTTCCGGGAAAAAGGGTGGGCCAACTTTGTAGCAGGCACTCTAGCCGGACTTCCTGCAGAGTATCATTCTAGAATAAAAGAAAACTGCGCAAACTTAAGCTTTCGGAGCTCCGCGCGAATTTCTTAAATCGGCGCTGGGACCCAAATTCCGCGCGGACAGTCGCAAGTATGTTTACGCCGTGCTTTCTTCTCCGGCATCCGGACCCCTCCAGGACTGGTAGTGGAGAAGGGGGCCTTCTTCTGTCCTCCGATTCTGGCGAGGCCAGTGGCAGACTCGACACGCGCGCCTCCTGCGCAGAGCGTCATGCCAGCAGACATGGCCGGCAGAGAAGCTCGAGCCGTGACGGCCTGGAGGGCAGGAGAGCTAAGAGCTTGAGTCCAACGAACGAAAACACCAAAAAGATACGCGATGCCGGGCACTGTATGCATATACTATTTTAGTAGAAAGGGTGCCGTCGCAAAGATTGCTGTCGCACATGGCGCATAAGGGATCTTGTGAAAGCGGACCATGTCTATCGTGCCTATTCTGCGCCTCCACATTCCCCCAAATGAGCACGGGCGCGCGGATCCAATCCCAAGGGCGTTCACAAGAGTCCCGCACAAGGCGTCCAATGTATATTATATGTACATATATATATATATGTATGTATGTATGTATGTATGTATGTGTGTGCGTGTGTTAGCCCATGCGGGCCCCACATAATACATTATATGTTGTGCACTCTATGTGGTGTTATCGTTGCTGTGCAGTCTATGTCGTGCAATGTATGTATATTTATATATATACATACAGTGCGATCTACGTCGTGCAGTCCATATCGTGGCGGTGCTGCCCATTCTATATCTACATACATACGCATTACAATATATATATATATATATACACATATATATATATATGTGTGTGTCGTACAATCGATGTGTGTGCAACGCGTGTTAGGCAATTTATGTGGTACAACCTACGTGGTACAGTCTGCGTCGTGCAAACTGTATTGTGAGCGGTAAAAAAAAGCGCGCCGCTGGCACGAAATACATCGCGCGATCTATGTGATGCAGCCTATGTTGTGCAATGTTGTCGGTGAAATCTTTGTGGTGAACCCATGCGGTGCAATAAAGGTGGTATAAAGAATGCTGTGCAATATCCGATGGTCAATATATTTGATTGTCAAGCGTATTGAGCGCAAACTATTTGATGATGTGTATACACGGTGCGAAATTGGAACGGCGCCTGCATTTTGTTCATATGTGCATATTCGTGCGGTGCTGCCGTCGACGGTGTGCAGTGCATGTGGTGGTAACTATGCTGTGAAAATGTCTGGCGCAGTCTATGCTCGCAGCGATATAATCAAACAAAGCCCAGAAAAATGCGCCGCAGGCGCGGTGCGATCCAGCAGCGGCGACAGACGGCGACGAGGCGACGGCGGGGCGGGGACGGCGGCCACACAGCCGCTGGACCGAAGCCACGGCCCAGACGACTGGCGGCAACGAGGCGGCGACGGAGGGGCGACGGCGGCCACCGAGCCGCCAGACGGAAGACACGGCTCAGCTCCTAAGAACAGAAGTTAGAGCCTGTAAGTGCAAGCACTGCTTGGTACATATACATATAAAACATATCATGTGTACACATCTGTTTCTATATTTATATATATATATATACATCGCTATGTGTGTGTGTGTAAATCGACCGCCTGGGGAGTCGATATCCCAGGACCCCAGGATGGGATTGATGTGTTTGGGCCTCTTGGGGGCCTACAATTCTCCAGATCCACCGCCCGGTGGAACCTTGGGACATTGGTTCACCGGGCGGAAATTCTAGAGCCTGGCCTCGAAGAAGAGCTGTATGGATGGGGGGAATCTGGAGGGCATTCCAACATCGGGGGAAATCCTTGCGAAGGCAAGGGCGGTCGCGTGGAGCGCGAAAGAAGGTGACCGTTTCCGGGACCGCGACTTCTTGTCTTTCTCTTTCTCCTTCTCCTGGCGGAAGAGGGGGGAAGGAAGAGCGACGGAAACGCAACCCGATGCCGCGTCTCAGGCTGGCCCTCTGATGTTAGACAACCAGCAAAGAAACAGATCATGCTCCAAACCATTCAAACAAAAATGTGCTCATAGATTTTGGCATCGAGCCAACAACAGCGCTGTAACGGCTGCGATCCGTATTGCGTCCGAAAAGAAATTCAACGACCAGCCTTCCACACTGTCACAAGACCGTTTTAACAAACAAGTGTGAATACATTGGCGCTCGTGCTGCTCGTTCCCCCAACCACGTAATCGTGCATCGGCGATGCGGCGCGATCCTCCGACCCCATCCACTTGGACCCCATCTGGGATACCTGTATGATTTGATGTGCCTACTGTACAGATCCCCCCGGCCCTCCTTCTGCGGCTTCTCGACGTCCTCGCCTGGGGGGGGCACCCTCCGGTCCAGTCTGATGCACGGCCTGACCCTGCGTGACCTTGATCTGGCCGGCCCGGTCCGCCCGACCGAGGCGAGCACCCTGCTGATCGAAGATCCCAACCAATCGACGGATCAGCGACCTGATTGAGCCCGAGTCGACAGATCAGGGACTTCTAAGGTCCACGCTTTTGTCTTTCCCGCCGTCCTTCTCCTTTTCCTTTTCCTTATCCTTATCCTTTTCCTTCTCCTTTTCCCTCTCCTTATCCTTCCTTTCGGCCCTTTCGGCCCTTTCGGCCTCGATTCCCAGGCCCAAGCGAGCGCACTTATTTGCACACCCCGTGCCTCCCCCTTCCCATCCACTCTCCTCCCTCCGCTCCACGTTTTCCCTCTGCCCACCACCCACCTCCACCCCGCAAGAATCTGGCCGCGGCGGCAACGCATGGGCGTCGGTGTCAGAATGTGTCCTCCTCTCATGGAAGAAAAGCTACTACATGAACGTAAGAAATCTGAAGTCCGAGCAGAATTCTTGCATCGGCGCAGGACCCCCCTGGCGGCGCAACCGGCGCCGCCCCTGGCGTGCTCCCCGCGCTGGGGATGGGGGTCCAGCGCCGACCCAGGAAATACGTGCGGACATCCGGAAGTTCATGCTTACGCAGTTTTTCTCACTCGAAACCCCTCCCCTCCCCCGCGGAGACGTCCTCGGAGACACCCTCACCCCCGGACATCCTCGGAGAACGACTCAAGTCCCAGCACCGTGATGTCACCCAGAACCCCCTCGGACCCATCCGACGGTGTGGTCACCCCACCGTTCTGGGACGCCTGATGCCCCCTCGGGGGCGGCCAAGAGGGGGGGCGTCCAAGACGGGAGGGGGGGGGGGGGGGGGGGGCAAATCGTGGCCCGACGCACGTGCGCGGCCCAGGGGGGGGGCCAGAGACGTAAAAAGAAGGGCCGCCCGGGGGCGATGTCATGGCCCACGCCCCTCCCCCCCCCCGTGGTCATCGCCCCCCTCTTGGCCGCCCCCCGGCACCTCCGCCGCGCCCCGAGGACTGGACGACCCGGAGCGGCACGCGGAGCGGGGGCCCCGCCGTCGCTCGCTCTCGCGCGCGGCAGCCCGGCCCGCAGGCCGTCGGCAGCGACCCGCCCAGCCCGCCCAGCCGACCTCAGCGATCAGAGATCTTGCTCTGAGGTCGGGTCGGGCATGTCCTCCCAAAGGCGGATCTGGGAAACATGGAGAAGCCAAGAACAGATCGTAGCAAGACAATGCTATTACTGTGCTTGCACACTCCTCCTCTACAATAGAGGGACATGCCCGACTGAACTCTAAGGAATCTGGTGGTGCATCCTTCGCCGACCTAGGCCTCGAGTTTCGCAGAGTGCCCCAGGGATCTTCGAGCCCATCTCAGAGCGAGAAGCTCTCCCGAGGACGTCCGCGCCGGTCTCCTTGGTAAAGCGCGGATCGCTCAACCTCGAGCCACCGCGGGCTTCCGACAGCGTGGCTCCTCCGACGTCGGCTGAATCCGGGCAGTGGTCGGCTTCGGGTTCGCCGAAGAGGGAGGCCACAGAAAGAGAGGACTTCGCGCATCATGATCCGAGGCATGCGCGCGGACGAGGGGGGAAGGGGGCGTCTGGAAAGAACACGAAATGGCCACGAGATCTGGGAGATCTCACGGCTGCGGCCATGGTATGCCGATATCCCTAGTCATCCTACCCACCCCCCTTTCGACACCCAGTGGTTTTCAGTCATGTCTCGGGCCTCCGCCAGGCGTGGGTTCATCCAGGCACTCCTGGAATGCCCTCGACGAGGCGCAGCTGCTGAAAAGCACCTCGAGGCGAGAAAACCTACAGGAACCGACGGAAACTCCATCACCCCCCACTTTGAGGGGCAACAATAGGGGGGGACCGGCTCGGGGGAAGAAACATCGACCTGGAATCGGCGATACATCGCCGATAGATCGGCAATGAGCCCCCGATCGCGAAAATGCAAGATCCTTCTTGTTTTTGTTGCTGCCAAGAAGACGCGGGACGGCGGGCAAGAGCAACCGCGGCCAACAAAAGGCCAGGCCACTCCGCCCGGCGGCCCGCCCGTAAGGGTCGCCGTCGCCGTGCTCGCCCTAATCGACGTGGTCGTTGTCGCCGCCCGCCCGACCCGCCCATCAGGGTCCGCCCACCAGACCCGCCCGTCAGGGTCAGCGACGACGTCGTCGTCGTCGTCGCCGACGAAGAAAAAAAAGGACAACGCGGCGATACAGTCCCGCTGGCGCCGAGCACCCCAGCAGGGCTCGGGCCGGGCGAAAGGGGGGGATAGCAAAGGGGGGGTTTGAGAATCAGCTCACGTAGCTGATTTTCCCGGCGCCTCCCGGCGCCGGAGGCGCCCATGTATCGAGGAATGGGCCCCTCGGTGAGGCCGAAACCAGCTGCATGCAGCAAATTTCGTAACCCCCCCTTTCCCAATCCCCCCCTTTCGCCCGACCCGACAGCAGGGCTGGGCCGAATCGGGTCCCACTCGGAGCGCGCGGCCCGCGGGACGGTCGAACAAAACGAGGCGAGCAGGGGCACGGCTATAGGACTCCACACCACAGGTCGGCGGGGTCGACACGCGAAGGGCGCCGCGGCCGCCATGGCGACCCTGACGTCTTCACTCTTTCACGACGTCGACCAGAAAACCCTAAACCCTAAACCCTAAACCCTAAACCCTAAACCCTAAACCCTAAATTCCCAAGCACCTCGTTGTGCTTCTGCCCACCCACCGCGCATCACCGTCGCCGTCTACGAGAGACAGGGCATCTCTGAGAAGCGTCAGCTGGTTGCCAGACTGGGTCGCCCATGCAGCCGTAGGCTGCCCCCTGGGAGTCGCGATTCAAAGATAAACTTTCCCTTGATCCTCGAAGAATATAACACCCTAAACCCAAAGACTTTTGACTTGGAATTCCGTCCTATGCTTCTCCGACACGTAAAAACACGTGTGAAGCGCTCCGAGCGCCTCTGGGCGCATGTGGGAGCGCCTGGGAAGGCTTGGGAGCGTCTGGGAGCGCCTGGGAGCGCTTGGGAGCGCCTGGGAGCGCCTGGGAGCGCCTGGGAGCGCGCGGGAAGCGCCTGGGAACGCCTGGGAGCGCTTGGGAGCGCCTGGGAGCGCCTGGGAGCGCCTGGGAGCGCCGGGGAACGCCTGGGAGCGCTTGGAAGCGCTTGGGAGCGCTTGGGACCGCTTGGACGCGCCTGGGAGCGCCTGGGAGCGCCTGGGAGCGCCCGGGAGCGCCAGGGAGCGCCTGGAAGCGCCGGGGAGCGCCTGGGAGCGCCTGGGAGCGCCTGGGAGCGCTTGGAGCGCATGGGGAATTTAGGGGCCAGCGGCCCTAAACCCTGAAAGGCTTTAGTTTGGGAGGTCGCCGGCCCTGCGGCCGGGGGTGGGAAGTGGTTGCAGCTCTGGCGCCCTTCGCCAAGCTTGATCGGGTCGGCTAAACGCCCCCCCAACCAAGCTTGCCGAAGGGGGGGCTGCCTTGCCTTGACTGTCGGCCGCTGCGCGCCCGAGAAGCCCTAAACCCTAAACCCTAAACCCTAAACCCTAAACCTGGACCCCTTCCTCAGGACCGGCGTTTCTTGACGGTTCCGGGGCCCAGTAAGGGCCCCCGGGAAACCGGAAATTGCCCAAGCACCTCGTCGTGATCGCTTCACACCGCGAGGGGGTCTTGGGAGGCCCTCCGAAGTTTGTCCCCCCTAACGTTGCCCCTGACTCTTGGCCGTCGCCGACGCGTTCCACCCCGGACGCCCGCGCCAGCAGTCTCCGCCACGCCGGGCGCGGCGCATGCGCCTGCCAAGAGGTGAAGCGCGGCGAATGCGGCAGCGGATCCCCGCTTCCGCTTGGGGGGGGCGACAACCAGACCGGGGGTCACCACGCTGGCCGGACGACCCCACCAGCGCGCTCACACAACCACGCAAACACACACACACACACACACGCACGCACACACGCACACACACACGATCACACACACATACATACAAACATACACGCACACATTGTTTTGTCGGCGGCTAGGCAGAGTAACTGCGCCAGCGGAAAAGCTATATAAACGGGGGCACCGTTGTAGCGAATCGTGCCACAATGCGCAATGCAGGAACATAGGGGGAAGACTGGGAGGGCGGCCGCAGGAGCGGGGGGAAGGACGAAGGCCGCTCAGGGAACCGGGTCACGCCCGAAGCGGTTGGCGCGGCCAGCCTCGCCTGCGGGCACTGCGGCGGCTGCCGCGCCGGGGTGCCAGCGGCGGCGGGGCCCAGTACGGGAACCGAAGAAGTCCAGCGGGTCAAGCGTACAGTACAGTCACGAGCCTGAAGACCAGGCGGTGGCTGCGCGTCCCCCACGGTGGGGGCGCGGAAAAGCGGCGAAAAGGTATCGGCAAGGGGGGGGCGCGACCAGCAGAATGCTGGGCCGGCGAAGGGTGGCGGGGATGGGGCGGCGGGCGGCAAGACCAAGCCTGGAGCCCCAGCCTGGCGGTTGCAGGCAGCAGTTCGGCGCTACGGCTGCGCGCGGAGGGAAAACGCGGGGGAACGGGCGGCAAGACCCGAACGCAAGACGGCGGCATGCAGCACCCTGGGCGCTGCGGCGGCGCGCGGAGGGAGGGGGGCGGTCCCCGCTGCCCGGGAGGACCGGGTGGGTCAGGGGGAGGGCCAGGGCCGCCGCTCGTCGCAAGGGTGGGCAGCAAGCGGCGCTCCGTGACTGGGCAAAATCGTGGCTGACGCCAGCGGCCCCAGTTGCCCGGGTGGACAGGGTGGGCCAGGTCGGGGCACCTACTCGGCGCGGGAAGGCGCGGGGCCGTACTGGCGGAGGAAGCAGCGGAGGAAAGTGGCGCCGTGCCGGCTGGGGTCGCGGGCGCCGCCGCGCAGAGCGCAATATCTGCTCCAGGCAGGTTCACCACCTGTTTGCTGCATCCTCCTGGCTTGGGCCGCCAGGACCCCCTCTGAGATGAGGAAGTCGAGCAGGGCGCGCGCTGGGACCGCAGGGCGCGCCCGCCCCTTGCCCTGGTCCCTGTATTCCGAGGTGAACGGGTCCCAGAGGGCGTGGGTGTCCAGCGAAGCGATCCAGGTGCCTTTGACAAGGAGCAGGAGCTCGCCCCGAGCCGGCGGAGGTGTCTACCCTCGCAGACTGGCGCTGGGGCAGCCCTCTGCGCTGAAGCCGCGCAGTGTCCGTCCTGGCTGGGGGAGTGCGAGGGGCCTCCAGGGCGGGCGATGGACTCCCCTTCTGATGCTTGTCGGCGATGAACCAATCGCCGGCTACCGCCACGGCCCCGGCGGGCTGCAAAGGTCGCCGCGCACCGCCCCGACTGGATTGTGCTGCTGGGTTGTGTTCGTCCCGATCGCGCTGCCTGGTTCCGCTTTCCGGCCGCGGCGACGAGGGAAGCCCGGGGCGCTCGCCAGCGACGGGGTCGGCGTCGGGCGTCGTCGTTGGGGCCGGAGCCCGCGTGGGCGTCGGCGTCGGCGTCGGCGTTGGCGTCGGCGTCGGCGTCGGTGTCGACGTCGGGGGAAACGCTGGAGCCGTCGGCTAGGGCCCGGGCCGTCTGGGTTCCGCTTCCCAGCCGTGGCGACGATGGACGTCCGGGACGCGCGACGGCGACGGGGTCGTCGTCGGCGTCGTCGTCGTCGGGGCCGTCGTCAGCGTCGGCGTCGGCGTCAGCGTCGGCGTGAGCGTCGTCGTAGTGGTGGGGGCAGCCGTCAGCGTCGGCGTCGGCGTCGTCGTCGCCGCCCCCGCCGCCGCAACTGGCGTCGACGTCGGCGTCGGCGCCGGCGCTGGGGTAGGCTTCGGGGTCGTCGTCTTGGACAAGGATCGTCGCGGGGCCGCCTTCAGGGGCACTGTCTCCGCCCCCGGAGGACGGGGGCCGCCCGATCCGCT
>CAUYUJ010021226.1:134832-189832 GCA_963575745.1 Prorocentrum cordatum | reverse complement strand
CAGTGGCCTGGAGGAACTCCAGACTCGGGAGGGGGATCTACGTATCTACGTACAAGATCAGGGCATCGCAGTGCGGGTGCGCTCTGGAGATGCCCAAGCAAGAGAAGACGCGGTCGTCGCCCACGGCCGACCGAGCCGTCGCGCACGTGGAGAGGACCAGCCGGATGGCCTCCAGCGGCGGCGTCGCGGAGAAGACGGCGGCAACGTCTCCAGGAAAGATGCTTCTCCCGCGACGCGTCTCTTGCATCGCGACCCTGCTGCGCACGTCCATCCTGCTGGAGTCTCCCTTGTTGCACTCGGCCCACGGGGTCCCCAAGGGAGGCTCCCCAATCCGGTCAAACGCCTCTGCCCTGGGACGGAACTCCCACGCGCCCAGCTGATCCATGAATGAACTGGATATCCTCGTGCCTGGTCTTGAACGCGACGTCTGGGTCCAGCCGCAAGCCTGTGTACTCGTCCCACGCGGCTGTACGCTCGAGCGACTCGTTGGCCGTCGCTGAGCTGTCCGGCTCCGGGCCTGGCAGCTCGGGCGCCGCGTCGGGCTCGTCCATTTGCGGGCCCACGCCGACTTCCTCCGCGCGAAGCGGAAGGAGTCAATTCATCAAATTGCGGAGTATCGCAGTGACTAGGGCAGGTGGGTAACTTTCAGCTCCTTTGGCACCTTCGCGAAATAACCAGACGCGTCGATGGTCGCGAGAGCACTGCCGCCCCACCACGTCTCTAAGGTCGGCGAGGCTGGTCAAACAGCCTGTTCGCTTGCGCGCGAGGCCTCGGCCTCAGATGCCGGCCCAGCCCTGGCCTTTCGCCTCCTGGCCGTAGGCGCACTTGTCGCAATCGGTCAGCCCCACCCCCTCCAGCGCTCGCGCCGCCTTGACGACGGGCAGCCCCCAGCTCGCCGCCGAGGCCGGGTGCTCGTGAAGGAAGTGACGTTTCCTCAACACCTGCCACTTCTAGACAACACAGACGAACTCCAAATGCTCGTGCGTTTCCTCATGCCTCCGCCTCCTCGCCAGAGCACTCTCTGGTCCGGGTTGCAGGCTCTGGAGCGCGGAGGAGACAGCGCAGAGCGGGCTCCCAATGATGAGCTCGGGCTGCTCTGCCTCCAGCTGAGCCCAACACCTCCTCTCCTCGGCCTTGCTCAGTTTCCACCCCCCGCTGAGGTCACGCCGTGCCAGGCGCCGAGCCAAACGCCGTCGCACGGCTCGCAAACCTCTCCAGGTTGAACAGCTCGGATACGTCCACCGCGCTGAACTGGCATGCGCGCAGCTCCTGCACCTCCTTGATGAGCTCCGCCATGTTCCGATCCATGGGAGCCGCGGACTGCGCAGAATCGTCCGCAGCCGGCGCTGCAGACGGCGCCGCCCCCTGCGACGCCTCGCCAGGAGCCGCGCTCGACTCCGGCTCTGGTGCCCGAGGGTCTCCCTCCGAGACGTCGGGATGAGCTCTCTTCACTTGGCGAGCGTCGACACCCATGCCTCCTGCCGGAACGCTGGGCTGACCCGCCATGGAGGCTCGCCCGCCGGCTTCTCCTCCTCTTCTTCGCGCCTCTGCGCTTCCTGAGGCCTGCCCGCTGCCGGCCGCCGCCGTTCCCCCTCCCGGCTGAGGTCCTCCTGGCGCGGCTGAGGCAGCCGCGCTGGCAGAAGACGGCCCTGATGCTGCCGCCGCCGCCGCGGGCGCCTCTGGAGCACCTGCAGCCCCCAGGGCCTCTGCCACTCGGTCGCGACGGCGGGCAGCCCCCTCGAGGCGCCATGTGTCTCCCGCCGGCGCCATGGCCTGAATGATCCGAGCCCTGCACTCGGGCGAATGATTCTTCGGCCGCCATCCTGCGGCCGCCGCTGAGCAGCCTTCGCAGCCCACCGCGTAGCCATACCGCGCCAACTCAACATCCTTCCTGATATAAGCTTACAGCACCCTGCGAGGTGCAGCATCCTCTAGCCGCTGTGGGAGATCCACCGGAGTCGCCTCGCGCCTGATGGAGATCGCGCCAGACGGCTGCGCCGGCGCCTGCCAGTCCAACGGCGCGCCGCGCATCGCGAACACCAGCTCCGCGTCCCCGCGGAGCCCCAGTGCGAGGCTCTTGAACACTCGAGCCTAATGGATGCCGTCAGGCATGCCAATCAAATAGTGGTCACTGCCCATGCCGCTGTTCTCGACGCCGAGGAAGATGCCCTCCTTCCAAGCCGTTCAACCCAAGGCAGGCCTTTTGCCCAACCCTAGCCACAGCACCTTCTCGCCGAACTGCGCGAAAAGGGCCGCCTCCATGGGCAACCTGTTCTGAGCTCGTAAGCGGTCTTACCGCCCACGCCCTTCCAGCCGAGATTGACCGAGGCCACCGCCCAGAGCACGAGCCACGCAAGCATCGCGTGGTTGTCCGGCACCTGCTTCCCCAGCTACTCCTCGAAGTCGAAACGGATAGTGCGCGCCTTGGCCTCAACCTCACTGACGGCCCCTTCGGCCAAGCCATTGCCTTGGCTCTCGCCCCTGCGAACCGTCTCCTCGAGCAGTTCCCTGCCCGTCTCCAGGATGCGCGCATTGCCGGCTGTGCGCCCAAGCGCCACCATCGCCGGCTCCCCGTCGCTCCTCGCAACGATCTTCTGCGCGCCGACGTTCTTCAGCTCTTTCTGCGAGAACTCACAGCCGCACTGGGTAAAGCCCTTCTGCCGCAACAGAGTGCCCAGCAGCCAGCGGTCAGCTCCACGCCGACCTGCAAGAAGAGGACAAGCCCCTGGAATCTCCTCATGCCCCCCCTCGGCCTCACCGGCCGCCGTTGCCCGAGGTACCGAATAACCAACATAAATTCCCCACGGCTGGCACCGAACGAGATTCTCGAACCTGGCGCGCGTCTGCTCTGTCTCTGCCTGCGACGCACGCCCTGCGGCAGCTCCTGCATGGTTCATGCGAAGCCTCATGAGCCTCACTCCTCTGGCGTGGGCTCCGCAGGAAGTCTGCGCCCAGGCACCGCCGCAACCTCCTCAGCCTCACGAGCGAGCTCCTCAGCGCCCTCCTTCCTCGCTTCCTCCTCCTGCGCGCCCTCCCTCCTGGCCAATCTCCCGCTCGACTGGCGCAACATCGAGGGGGCCCGCGGCCGTGTTACCCCCGCGACGCTGGCGCCGCAGCGGGGCGAAGCCCTCCCGGCCTCAGCGCCGTGGCGTACGGCTCCACCTGGTAAGACACCTCGAAGACCCCATTTTGCCTCTCGATCTCCTTCACGCGGCCAATCTGGAGGTGCCTGATCACGCTCCCCTTCGGCGACAAGATCACCTCATGGCCAGTGTCCACCAGCTGCGAGACGCTGAACAAGTTCTTGGACACGCCAGCCACCGCAGTCCTCACGACCCGGTGGCCCTGGCCGTCCTTCAGCGTGATCTCCTTGTTGCCCATGTCGGCAATGGCCTGCCCATTGCACGCCCTCAGACAGCGCTTGCGCGCGCCCGTCATCGGGTAGTCCGCCGCAGCGTCCGAGCGATTTACTGTCAGCGCCGCGCCGCTGTCCACCCCGAAGCGAAGCTCCTCCCTCTCAGAGCCACCGCAGTGAGCTCGAAGCCCTGCTCACAGCACTTGCACAGCTCGTGCAGATCATCCTCACAGCAGAGCATGCACTCCTCATCCTCCTCCTCATCGGCCTCCTCCGTGAGCGCATTGAGGTAGAGCCCTCCCAGCTGCACCTCTGGCTCGGGCTGTTGCTGGTCCTGCCGGTACTCCTCCTCCTGGGCATGTCCTCCTCCAGCCTCGTCGAGGCCTTGGACCGCTTTCCTCCAGCAGTCCTTGGCATAGTGGCCGTACTTGCCACACTTGTGGCACTTGACCTGCGACATGTCCTTGCCATTCATGCCACCCTTGCCGCATTTGGCGTCCTTGCCGCCTTTAGCGCCCTTGCCGCCTTTGCCTCCTCCGCTGGAGCCCGCGCTGCCCATGCCACCTTTGCTACCTTTGCCGCTCGCGCCGGCCTTGCTACTCTTCGGCGGGTGCCGGCAGTTCCGGCCGTAATGCCCGACCTTGCCGCAATTCCAGCAAGCGGCCTTCGCCTCGTACCCCACGGCGCCGAGCTCCATAGGCGCCGGGCCGTTAGCCAGCGCGAACACCCGCATGACCTGAACCAGCTCGTCCCTGAAGAGCTGCAAAAGTGCTGAGGCGCTTCGAATTGAGCAGCAAGTGAGACTTCACTGGGCCCTCCAGGAGGCCGTTCATGACCATCCCGATCTTGAGGTCCTCCTGGATCTGGGCGCGGGCGCAGAGGTGACGCTCATAGTCGCGCACCTCGCGCTCGAAAGACTCCATCCGGTTCAGGATGTCCCCCTGGAAATTCCACTTCATGAGCCCCAGCAGCTGGGACGCCCTCCTTTGCCTCAAACGAGGCTCATAGCGCTTCGTGAGCAGCCGCCAAGCCTCCAGGCCATGGAGCATGCCAGCGTTGATCACTCGATCGAGAGCTGCATCCCTGCAAAGGCTCACGAGGAGGTGACAAAGCATCACCGATGCTGCTAGTTGATGTTCGGTGAGGCTGTCGTTCCGAATAGGCGTCGTCTCCTGCTCGGCCTGCGACATCGCCTGGCCGAGCGTCCCATGCGCCACTGCGGCGAAGCTGCGAAAGACCATCACACAATCGCGCTGCTGCTTCTCGTCGCCGCTGAAGACCTGGGGCTTGCCCAATTGCCGAGCATCATCGATAGCTAGTAACGGCCGTCTGCCGTTGCCCCCGCCCTCTCGCCTCTGCTACTGCATCTGCCTGACCGCCTCCGTCGCTGCCGCCGTCGCCGCCGCGGCCACGGCGTCCGCGGCTACGCCTCCTGCAGGCTGCGCGACTGCCTGCTGCTGCTGTACCCTCTGCAGCTCCGCCGTCAACTGCTGCACCTGCGCGGCGAGCTGCTGAATCTGCTGCTCCGCCATCGTGCCAGGGGGTGATGGGCTCCGCCTTCACTGGAACCTCCTTGCCGAGCCGCGCGACGCATTTTCCGGCGGCAGCGTCTCTTACGCTACCATCGATAGACGGAATACCTTTGCCATTCTGGGCCAGACAGGCTACGAATCGCATCGTGCCCCAATCTGCCCAACAACGCTAGGGAGGATAGAAGATCGAGAATTTCTCGAACATCGTGTAGACATACAGTTCTACATACATACATCCATGCATATGTGCGTTCATGCCTGCACACATACACACCCATACAGGCATGCATGGATGCATGCATGCGTACATACATGTGCACACACACACATACAGACAAACATACAGACGTACATATATACATGCATACATGCATGCATGCATGCATACATATACATAGTACTACATACATACACGCATACACATTTGCATGCATGCATGCATACATGCATGCATATATGCATGCATACATACATACAAGCTTGCATACATACAGACGTACATACATACATGCATACATACACATACATACATACATACATACATACATACAAACAAACATACATACATACATACATGTACATACATGTACATACATACCTGCATGCATACATACAGATATGCATGCATGCATGCATGCATGCATACATGCATGCGTGCACGCATACATACACACATAGCTACCTACCGACCGACCTACCTACCTACATGCATACATACATGCATACATACACGCAACAGACATGCATACATACATATACACATACATGCATGCATACACGCATACATACACACAGCCTTACATCTATGCATCCATACATGCAGACATGCATGTAAAACTAAACACACACATACATGCATGCATGCATACATACATGCATGCTTACATCTATACATACATACATGCATACATGCATGCATGCATGTATTCATACATCAATGCATGCACGCATGCATGCGACATACATACATACATGCATGCGTACGTACGCACATATATACATGCATACATACATACATACATACATACATACATACATACTTGCATGCATACATACATGCATGCACGCATGCGCATGCATCCATACATACATTCATGCATACATACATACATATATACATACATACATACATGCATATGTGTATGCATGTGTATATGTATATGTATATATATATATATATATGTATACACGTGGAGGCACATGCAACCATTACATTATAACGACCTGGACCAGACCTTCTGGGCGTAGGCTGGTACACATTGCGGTCTCAATATTCCCTCAAGGACTGGGGAAAGGACAACTCGGGAACCGACTCGGCAGTGAAGGTTGGATCAATATCGGGAAAAAGGCGAATGAGTAACGTGCTTAATTTCAGAGACGGCGCGCTTGTCACTGACACTCGCGATCCCTCCCGATCCGCTCCCTGCGGCAGCGGCAGCTGTGCACCTCGGGACTTCCAGGGAGGCCAGGATGGCTTCCAGAGCACCCCCAAACGAGGCCCGGAGGGCCCCCGCGGCTCCGAAGCGCCGCGAGAAGCTGGGGACGCCTCCGGCAGCCCCCGATGTCGAGAGGGGCACGGCGCCCCGCTGGGGCGCCCCGCTGGGGCACCCCGTGGCGGCCACGAGCGCGCGCACGTCCCGCCCAGGGAGTGGAGGGGCGGGGGGCGGGGGGGCGGACCCCGCTCCCCCAAGTCTTGGGGGGGGCACGGACTCCGCTCCCACGCCCCCCCCCGCCCAAGGCGCGGGGGGGGCGGGGAGCGGACCCTGCTCCGTCTACAGTAGGAGCTCGACCACGAGACACCTCCCACAAGAAACCCACTCCTGAGAGCCTAGAAGACATCCATTGATTTCTGGAATGGGAGCGTCACGCTTTCCATCGCAGAACCGTCGAAACCCAAGAAACCCGGAACACCCTGCATGGGTTTCCGCTGTACCTCCGCGCCGCCCGGACGGGCCCCCGCGGGCGACCTGCAGACACAGTGCGGGCCAGAAGGAGAGCGCCGAGCAATTGCCTGGCCGCAGCGGGCCCCAGCCACGAGCCCACCCCGATCCAGATCCCAGGCACGGCCGGGCGACCAGCACCAAGGTCCCAAGTTGAGGTCCTCCTCCCTCCTCCTCCCTCATCCTCCGTCTCAGTCTCCTCCTCCTCCTCCTCCTCCTCCTCCTCCTCCTCCTTTTCCTTCCCCCTTACCTCCTCTCCTCCTCCTCCTCCTCTCCTCCTCTCCTCCTCCTCTCCTCATCCTCCTCCTCCTCCTCCTCCTCCTCCTCCTCCTCCTCCCTCCTCCTCCTCGTCCTCCTCCTCCTCTCCTCCTCCTCCTCCTCCTCCTCCTGCCTCCCTCCTCCCTCCTCCTCCTCTTTTCTCCTCCTCCCTCCTCCTCCTCCTCTCCTCTTCCTCTCCCTCTCATCCTCCCCTCCTCCAACTCTTCCTTCACCCTCCTCCTCCTCCTCCTCCTTCTCATGCCCCTCGTCCTCCTCGTCCTCCTCCTTCTCCTTCCCCTCCTCCTCCTCTTCCTCCTCCTCCTCCTTCTCCTCCCTGCCTCCTCCCTGCCTCCCTCCTCCTCCTCCTCCTCCTCCTCTCCTCCTCCTCCCTCCTCCTTCTCCTCCTCCTCCTCCCTCCCTCCTCCTCCTCTCCTCCTCCCTCCTCTCTCCTCCTCCTCTCCTCCTCCTCTCTCCTTCTCCTCCTCCTCCTCCTCTTCTTCTTCTTAGTATTATTATTACTATTAGTAGTTTGGTATTGGTTGTATTCCCTCTTCCTCCTCCTCCTCCTCCTCCTCCTCCTCCTCCTCCTCTTCTTATTCGCCTTCTGATTATTCTTCTTATTAGTATTATTATTCGTCTTTTTAGTATTCTTACTCGTCTTCTTAATACTATTATTAGTCTTAGTATTTTCTTATTATTATTATGGTTGGTGTTCTTATTATTCTTAGTCTTACTAGTATTGTTCATCTTCGTCTTCTTCTTATTAGTATTATTCGTCTTCTTCTTATTAGTATTATTATTCGTATTCTTCTTCTTAGTACTATTAGTAGTCGTATGCTAATTAATATTATTATCATCCTCCTCATCCTTCTTCATTTTATTCTTATGCGTCTTAGTAACATTCTTACTATTCGTCGACGTATTATTCGCATTCGTATTCTTATTAATCTTCTGAATCTTCTTATTATGCGTTGTATGATTCATAATATTGTTCTTCTTCTTCGTCTTAGTAGTATTCGTCTTCTTTTTATTATTAGTGGTATTCTTATTCGCCTTCGTTTTATTCGTCCTCCTCCTCCTCCTCCTCCTGCTCCTCCTCCTCCTCCTCCTCCGCCTCCTCCTCCTCCTCCGCTTCCTCCTCCTCCTCCTCCTCCTCCACCTCCTCCTCCCCTCCTCCTCCCTCTCTCTCTCCTCTCCTCTCCCTCTCCCCTCTCCCTCTCCCTATCCCTCTCCCTCTCCTTCTCTCCCTCTCCTCTCCCTCCTCCTCCACCTCCCCTCCACCTCCTCCTCCTCCTCCTCCTCCCCTCCTCCTGTTCCTCCTCTCCTCCTCCTCAACCTCCTTTTCTTGATCCTCCTTTTTCTGATCCTCCTCCTCATCCTCCCTCCTCCTCCGTGTTCCTCCTCCTCCTCCTTCTCCTCCTCTTCCTCTCCTCCTCCTTCCTCCTCCTCCTTCTCCTCCTCCTTCTCTTCTCCTCCTCCTCCTCCTCCACCGTTTCCCTGTTCTCCTCCTCTCCTCCTCCCCTCCTCTCCTCTTCCGCCTCCGCGCTCCTCCGCCTCCTCCGCCTCCTCCTCCTCCTTTGTCATCCTTCTCATCCTCCTCCTCCTCCTTCCTCCACCTCCCTCCTCCTCCTTCTCCTCCTCCCCCTCCGCCTCTTCCCTCCTCATCCGCCTCCCCTTCTCCTCCTCCTCCTCTCCTACCTCCTCCTCCTCCTCCTCCTCCTCCTCGTCCTCCTCCTCCTCCTTCTCCTCCTCATCCTCTTCCTCCTCCTCCTCCTCCTCCTCCTCTTCCTCCTCCTCTTCCACCTCCTCCTACTCCTCCTCGTCCTCCTCCTCCTCCTCCTATAGTATTATTATGAATAATAATTTCATGAATATTATGATTAGTATTAGTAGTAGTATTCATGTTATTATTATTATCATTAGTATTATGGTTATCATTATTATCAGTATTATTATGAGTAGTATTATTATTCTTAGTATTAGTATTATTATTCTTAGTATCATTATTACCATTATCATTGTTATTATCATTACTGTTATTATTATCAGCATCATCATCATTAGTATTACTATTAATATTATTATCATTATGATTATCATTACTAGTATTACTATTACTGGTATTATTATTATTGTTATTATTCGTATCAGTAGTATTAGTGTTAGTCTTATTATTGTTATTCGCATTAGTATTAGTATTACTATTTATTATTCGTAATAGTATTAGTAATAGTATAATTAATATTATGAATAATATTATTAGTATTAGTTTGATTAGTTGTATTATTAGTCTGATTAGTATAAGTAGTAGTAGTAGTAGTAGTAGTAGTAGTAGTAGTAGTAGTAGTATCAGTAGTATTATTAGTCGTGTTAGTATTTAATATGATCAGCATTGATAGAATTATTATTTTTATTATTGTTATTGTTATCAGTATGATTACCATTCTTATTTCTATTCATATTACAATTATTCCATTACTATTAGTATTAATTGTGTTATGATTCTTATTGTTATTAGTATTATAAGTATTAGTATTAGTATGAATAGTATTATTAGTAGTATTAGGATTACTAGTAGTATTAGTATTAGCACTTTCATGTTTTAGTTATTAGTATTATTCGTATTCGTATTATTGATGCTAGTATTATTGTTTATGCTAGCCTTATGATTCTTACTATCAGTATTACTAGTATTAGTCGTCGTACTAGTATTAGTAGTGTCACCGGTGTTAGTATTATTTTTCGTATTATTGTTTGTATTATGCGCACTGCTATTATTATGATTAGCCGTAGTATTGTTATCCGCATTAGTATTATTGTTATTCGTATCAGTATCAGGTGATAGTATTAATAATAATAGTAGTAATAATACTAGTATTATTATGTTTATTCGGTGTATGAGTAGTCTTTTTCTTCGTCTTATTATTAGTACTCCTCTCCCTCTTCCTCTTCCACCTCCTCCTCCTCCTCCTCCTCCTCCTCCTCCTCCCCCTCCCCCTTCCCCTCCCCCATCCCCCTCCCCCTCCTCCTCCTCCTCCTCCTCCTCCTCATCTTCCTCCTCCTCTTCCTCCTCCTCGCTCCTCCTTTTCCTCCTCCTCCTCCTCCTCCTCCTCCTCCTCCTCCTCCTCTCCTCCCCGCCCCTCCCTCTCCCCTTCGCCTCCCCCATCCCCTCCCTGTCCCTTCCCCTTTCCCCCTCCCCCTCCCCCTCCCCCTGGCAACGATAGGGTGAGTGGGGGGGCTGGCACACGGGGGGAGAAACATCGGACTGAAATTGGCGAATCGGCGAATCGGCCCTCGAGAGCAAGTCCGCACGTGCCCGGGCGTTGGTGGGGCCATCAGACCCCTACCAGCGAGCAGTGGGCGATGGTGGGTCGATGCGTCCCTCAACTGCACCGATCCTGGAGGAACGAAGCAAAAACTGCATGAGCATGAACTTGTGACGGTCCGCGCGGATTTCTTGGATCTGCGCTGAACCCCCCTCCCTGGCGCGCGGAGCGTGCCAGGGGCGGCGACAGAGGCGCCGCCAAAGGGGCCCAGCGCAGACCCAAGAAATCTGCGAGGACCGTGACAAATCATATTTAGGCATTGTTTCTGATCCTCGATACGACCACACTCAAGGCAAACCGCCATAATTCAAGAACGCGCCGGCCAGAACACCCCAGGATGCACAATAACATCCAACAAGCCCGACGCATAGTAGGATACCCTCTCCGAACCGATCTCGATATCATAACTCGGTCCGACCGAATCCCCCCCACCGCTGCCCCCGACAAGTGTCCAAGCTGGTCCTCGTTTCGACGTCTTGGCTGCAAAGGTCGGGCAGCCCGGCGGGCGGCTTCCCGGCGGCGATGCGCGGGGGCCTCCCGCTTGCTGTGCCGCGCCTTGAACTTCTCGCGGAGTTCCTTCACCTGCCAGCGCTTCGGGCGTTCGTCAACGGGGGCTGGCGGCGCGCACAACGGAGGGATAAGCTCGGAGGTTCGAGGTTCGAAGAACGGGACTCGCTTTCTTGGAGACGTTTGATCGTCCTGGGCCGCCCTCGTTGCCACGGCTGGATCTGCTTCGAATTCCTAAGCAGAACGCACCCCACGAGAGGTCCAAGGTCCGATTTGGACCCCCAGCGACAGGGGGAACCATAGTAGGCGGCGCGCACAAGGGGGTATGGGGGAGGGGGGCAGGTTCTTGGAAGGAAGCTGTTTCTCAAAAGGCGCCAGCCGTAGATCTGCAGACAAGGCCCCCGCCTTCTAAAAGACCGGGGTGCTTCAAAGAAGTCTTCTCCCCTCCCCCAACAGCGGAGGCCAGTTCACAAGAAACTTCCCACAAGAAACCCAACCCTGAGACCCCAGGACGTCCATTGATACTGTGCGGGGGGAACGTCACGCTTTCCATCGTAAAACCATCGAAACCCAAGAATCCCAGGGCACCCTGGAGGCAAGCAGCCAGTTTCTCGGCATGGGCCTCCGCTGCGCCCCCTCTGCGCGTGCACGAGGGGGGGGAGGGGGGGGGGGGGGCAACAAACGTGGGGTGAAGAGATGTACGTGCGCCTCTCGTGCAACGTACTTTGGGGCCGCGCAGTGCCCCTTTTAGAGCCACGACCCAGCAATCTTCGAGGACGAGGAGCATATCAGGAGATCAGGAGCCTGAGGGCGCCGTCTGACTAGCAAACAGCGCCTCGGGGGACCTCGGATGAGGTCGAAGGCCAAGCCGAAAGACACGACGACCGTGCCACCGCCTGCGCCTGGGGGGCGCGGCCCGCGGCCAGCGCAACGCGCCGCCGCCGCCGCTGGGCGTGCAGAGGGACAGAGACAGGGCGCGCTCTGGCAACGCCCTCGCCCGCGTCGCTGCCCTCGCCGCCGCGGCGCTCCTGCGACGCCGCCCGCGCGCTGAGGCGGCCCTGGACCCCGCGAGGCGCCGCCGCCCCAGGCCGCGGCCTGCGACGCACCGCCCGAGCTCATCCCAGCACGGGCGGCAGGCCCGCAAGCGCCGCCAGCCAGTTGCGGAGGCAGCACACCTCGTACCTCCGCATGCTGTCGGTGACGCGCCGCTGGCTCAGCGTGAGGTCCGAGCGATGCCTGGCGTAGGCACCGCGCAGCCTCGCATCGCGGCGCCATGCGCGGCGGCACCACGCCTCCGCCAACTCCTGAGCCGCGCTGCCCATCGCCCTGAGGAAACGCCGCCACCAGGGCCGGGCAAGGACCGCCTCCGCGAACGGGACGCAGTGTTCGAGCCAGTCGCTGGCCGCACCGTCGGCGTCGAGCAGCGGCTCGATCCACCACCGCCCCAAGCGGTCCAGCTTTCGCTCCAGGGCCAGCGGCCGCGGCGGCCGTTGCGGCGGGCGGCGGCCTCGCCACGCGGATGCCGCGCCGCCGCAGCCGCGCGGCAAAGCCCGCGGGCGCCTCCCCGGGGGCCGCCCCAGCGCCGCCGCAGAGCCGCTCGGCCCGCGCCTGGAGCCGCGGCAGCAGCGCCTGAATCCGCACTGCCCATGATTCGGCGCGAGCACCAACAGCGCACCCCGCGTCGGTCAACGCCTCCACGACCTGCGCCGCGGGAACACTGCCAGCCCCACCATCGGCAACACCCGCCAGACCAGCCTCGCGAGTCGCAACGCGCCGCCACAACACCGCCAGCCGTTCCTGCCAGGACTGCGCTGGCGCCGCGCAAGCGCTGCGGCGCGCCGCGACCTACGCAAGCAGGCGGCTGGCATCCGTGCGCCCGCCTCTCCGCGGTACAGGAACCCCGCGTGTCGCGGCCCCCTGCGCGCCCGCCAGCGGGGCCTCCTCCGCGCGCCCGCCTCGCAGCTCTGCGGGGGCCCCGCGTGTCGCGGTCTCCTGCGCACCCTCCTTCAGGGCCTCCTCCGCGCGCCCGCCACACGGCGCTGCGGGAGACCCGCGCGCCGCGGTCCCCTGCGCGTCCGCCAGCGGGGCTTCCACATAGCCATGGGCCACGACCGCCTCGTCGGTGCCCTCATCGGAGCTGTCGCCGACCGAACTGCTCTCGTCGTGCACCAGCGTACCCGTAGCCCATGACCTGCCCGTCTTGGGGTCCAGACCATGCAAATGCCTGTCCCTCCTGGCCGCCAGGTCGCTGACGTAGGTGCGCTGGTGGCGCCCCTTGTCAGTGGGCGGCCCGGCCCGCGGCACGCCTTCTGCAGCCCCCTCGCCGCTCGGGCCCGCATCCACGCGACGCAGACCTCGCAGAAGATGGCGGGCCCCGCGCGCCGCAGCCGATGCCCGAGGTGCAGCGCCGCGCCACCGCCGTCCCCTTCGCGAAACGCGCCTCAGCGCCCAGGCCCTCGGCGTCGCCCATCCAATATGGCCCCGCACCGAACTGCGCCACCTCAGCCGCCGTCTTGAGGCGTGCCAGCGGCGTCGGCAAACAGCTCGACCCGACAAACTGCCGCGCCGCGGCTCCTGCCTCAGCACGGGATCGGCGCCCGCACCCGGTGCACATCACCCCGCGCTTGCCCTGCACGCGCGCCAGGGAGTGCTCCACCACCGTCAGCTTCGGCGCGGGCGGCGGCGGCGCCGCGGGCACGTCGCGCGCCTCTGGGGCCCAGTCCTTGATGGCCAGGCAGCGCTGCATGGCCCATCCGATGTAAAACGCCACCTGCTTGAAGTACTGCACCTCGATGGCGTAGAAATCCGGGTAAACCTCGGACACGGTGCGCTGCAAAGCCCCCTGCTTGGCAAACCAGCCCGCCCAAAGGTTGCCCGCGCACAGCACTGGGCGAAGCCCCGCCGCCAGGTACCCGTCGACGCCCTCGCGGGCGGGGACCCAGAACACCTCGGGGCGGCATGGCTGCTGCCGCAGGTGCTCCCACACCGTGGCGTGCACCGACCTGGCTCGCTCCAGCTCTGGCCCCCAGCTGCTAGCCTCCTGGGCCAGCGCCAGCAGGTCAGTGGCCACGAACCGCGCCTGCTGCCCCAGGAGCTTGGTGACCTGCAGGAGCGCGTGTCGCTCGGCGCGACCCACCGACTGCAGGCGGTCAGGAAGGGTCCCGAAGGCCGTGCGAACGGGCGCCCCGTTGGAGCCGAGCTGGGCCAGCGACCACCCGCAGCGCCTCAGCTCGGGCATGCTGCTCGCGAAGCCCGAGCCATCGGTGAACGCAATGTTCCCGCGCTGCCCGTCGCTCGCGCCGCTTCAGTCACCCCAGAGCCTGACCTCCGCCTCGTCGGCCGCAGGCGGCACGCGCGGCGGCGGCACGGGTAGCCCGACCTCATGTTCGAACCCGCTGAAGTCCGCGACCCCCACGCCGCCTGCCTGCAGGCCCTTGTCGCGCATAATAATCAATATCTGCTGCAGTCGGTCAGGGAGGACGTCCTGCTCTACCGACGGCCTATTCGCAACGACACATGCCGTGCCAAGCTCGCTGCCTCCAGGGGGGCTAGCCTGGCGCGCGCGCAGCAGGGCCTCGCAGCCGCGCAGCCTGTGACCAGGTGCGTCCGCCTCCGCTCCGCACGCCAGACAACTACCATCGGGAGCGAACCCAAAACGTCTAGCTGCCCCTGCCTGGTCTACGGCGTGCCTGCCCAGTGGATCCTGAGGCTGACGGCTGCAGGCACTTCGGCAACAGCGGCACCCTTGCCACCCACGCACAGCCTCAGGACCCGCATCCAGATCGGCCCCGTGGGCTGCGCGCCGCCGAAGTGGCTCAGGATCTGTCGCCCTTGCCAACGGCTGACCCCCTCGACGAGGTAAGCCTTGAGGTCCGACGGCGAGGTGGCGATCAGGTTGACGTGCTGCTCCTCGTCAGTGACCAGCACCAGGCTAGACCGCATGTGCCAGCCGACCCTCCAGAGCGCGAGCGTCGTCGAGGCGCTCGGGCCGCGCGCGAGCCCCCACGTCGGTTTCTCGACCAGCCGCTGCGTGATGGAGGCCCACGCACGCTGAAGCCTGCCCAACGATGTCCTCTGCTCCCAGACCCAACTGGAGTACCTGACCACGAGCGCCACCGTCGCCTCGTAGACAGGATCAAACCTCGCGCTGCGCTGCGAGGCCAGGGAGATCGCGGCGCCCGACGGGCCTGGCCGCGCCCCCGCCAGCCGGCTGGCCTCAGCCCGCAGCCGCTGCAACTCATCGTCGGAGATGCCCACGACGCCCGCGCCGTGGCCGGCGCTAGTGGGCAGCCCCGTGCGCCACAGCACGGTGACCTTGCGGCCAGCAGCACGCTTCAAAGCCGCCAGACGCCCGCGCCGCGGGGCCAGCGCCTCCGCCGTCGCTGGATCCTGCCTCCTCCAAGCTCGTGCCCTAGATTGCGAGCCCAGTGTAGCAGCTGCAAGCCGCGGGATCCCGCATGCTTCCTGCACTCTGCGGCTAGGCCCTTAGACGAGGTCACGTAGCCAGACTTGGCGGGCTGCACGATGATGCCCAGTTGCTTGGCCTCCACGCGGAAGCGCGTGACCGCGGCCCACAAGACGCCGACGTTGCTGCCCGCGGTCCTGACCCACTGAAGAGCGACGTCGTCTACGAGGGCCCTGGGAGTGACGCCCATGCAGCGCGCCCGCCCTAGCACGCGGTGCATCAGCACCGACACGAGCGCGCACGCGTGCGTGCATCCAGCCAGCGCCACTTGGTAGGACACAACTTCGTAGGACACCGAGCCGAACGCTTGCAGCCGCCTGAGCTGCCGGTAGAGCTCCACCAAAAGCCAGACCAGCGGCAGCGGCATCTTGAGCAGCCGCGCCTCCTGTATCAGGGCCTCGGGGGTCACAGTCTCGAAGAACTTCCAGGCGTCCTGGAGCACGGCGACCACCTGCTCCTCCAACGCGACCGCTACCTCGGTCGCGAGGCCCAGGTCGAACGCTGCATTTGACGAAGACCTGCCCGCGCCGAGCCCCCAGATGTCGACGCTGGGGTGCTGCATGAGCCAGCCCTTGGAGATGTCCGCCCACGCCCTCGACCACCAGCGCACCACATCATGCATGAGCGCGATAGGGCGGCACCCTCCAGAGGGCTTGGGCAGCCGACTCATGGCGCGCCACAGGCGGCCCTCAGGCCACGCGCCCATCTTCTCCATGCGCATGGAGGGCTGCGCGCAAAGATGCACGCTGTCCTCGGACAGGAAAGACAGGGCACGCATGCCTAACTTGGCGGGCCCCATCGCCATGCCCGTGGGGAATGAGAGCGCAGCCCTCTTCACCTTCTCGACGGTGAGTTCGGGCAGCACATCCCACTCCTCAATGCCCCCAGGCCTGCGAGCCTGCGGCTGCCCATGACACCGCCACACCTACGCCCGCGGCTGCATCTCCCGCACGCCTGACCTTGGAGCACCGATGGGCGCGGCCAGCTCCGTGGGATAACGACTCGTTGGCCCACTTGACCCACTTCTTTTGCTGCGCCGCGAGGGCCGCTTCATACTGACCGCTAGCGTACTCCACGACTCTCGACGCCTGGCCCGCGAAGTCGGCCTGCGCGAACGTCTGCATCCGCTGGCCGAAGAAGTCCTGCACCCAGCGCGGCAGGAACGCCAGCGTGCCGCGGCTAGCGATGATCTTGTCGCGGTACGCCGCCGCCTCCAGCAGGGACCCCGCCAGCTTGTCAAACTGGGCCTCGAACAGCGGGCAGAGGAGGCTGGCGCCGTGGAGTTGGCGGACCGCTTTGGCGACGTACGTCCCGACCCCCATCAGGTGCCGAGCCGACCTCGACGGCGCGCGGCACGCCGCGGCCTGGCGACCAAGCGCGGCCCTGCGTCGAGGGGGTCGCCACTTGACAGCGACGAGGGTCGTATCCAGAGCGCCAGACCTGCCGACGTACTTGGCACTGTCATGCCCGACGACGTCGTAGCGGCCCAGAAGCTCCTGCTCGACTGTAGCCACCACGGCGCCCCATGCCTCGGCGAAGTGCTCTCGGCAGACGGCTGCGCGCACCTTGCCCCGGGGCATGCGCCAGTCCTGGACGCCGCGGCTGCAGCCCACGGGCGGCACAGGGCCGATCGGCCTCGGGCCCCTCGCCACCCGCTCCTGCATCGGAAGGTCCTGCGCATGCATCTCCATCGCGACGGGCAGGTGCGGCTTCGTCGTGCCGTACTCGTCGAAACGCGGCCTGCCAAGCCTCGGAGCAAGGCTGGCTGAGAAGAGGAAGTAGTCCAGCGTCGACCAGGCCCCAGCACGCGGCCTGCATGTGGCATCCTCAGCCGCCGCCCACAGCCCACGGACCCCGTGGAGCTGCTGCACGGGAAACTTCCCGGGCTCAATGTCGAAGCCACCGCCCGCGACCCAGTCGATCCCAGCCGCGCTGAGCTTGGCCAGGTACTTCACGAGAACGGCCGCCACGTGCTGGTAGTCACCGTTCCACCCCGCACTGTCGTGGAAGTACGCGGAAATGGCGACGAACCCGCCCGCCACTCCCCAGCGCACATGGGCGACCACCGGGCGCGCGGCCAGCGGTCTCTCCAGGAAAGGAAGGCTGGTGACTATAATGTGCGAGCGCGCAAGCACCGCCACCCCGCCAGAGGCGCCTGCCTCGTCGCGCGGCCCCTGGACCGCTGGCGCCCAGAGCCCCGCGTACCCGTGGTCCATCATGGCCTGCTGCAAGGCGGCCAGCCCGTCGTGGTCCCTGGCGCGATGCTCCTGGACCAGGAGGACCGGCCTCTGCCCGCTCGCAGGCGCCCTCGACGCACGGCGCCAGGGACCCCCCCCGCCGCCGCGTTCGCTGCGAAGATGCTGCCCTTCGCCATGGCGCCAAACCACGTGCTGAGGATCAGCAGGGTCCTAGTAAGGCTGGAAGCCCCCGCTGGCCACCGCAACGCAACGGGCGCGCGCGTCTGACTCCTCGCAGCCTTCGAGCTCCAGGCCATGCTTCCGCAGCCGCTGCTGGAGCTGCTCCACCGACTCCTCCTCCGGCTGCCAGCGCGGCACGACGGCTGCGCCGCTGCCGCTTCCAGGCGCTGCTGCCTCGGGCGCTGGCTGGGACTGCCCGTCCCGCTCTGCGCCATCACGCACCTCTTCTGCGGTGCTGGCGAGGTCCTGGCTGGCGATGGCCTGCTCCTCGGCGGGAGCCTCCACGCGCCGCGCCCGCTTGGCCATGCACAACTCCGCAATGCGCGCGCCCAGCACGCCTGCCATACGCCTCCGCTGGCACTGGCTGCTCCTCGTTCGGGTGGGCCGAGAGCTGCTGCAGCACGACGGCCTCCAGCTCGCCCACCGTGATGCCGAGCCCGCCGATGGCGTCCTGCGCCATGGCCTGGCCCGCAGGCCGCGGCTGTGGAGCCTGGGGCGCCTGCTGCTGCAGCTGCACCAGCTCGGCCTGCAGCGCCACCCGCTGCTCCAGGAGGTCAGCATGCACCTTCTCCGCGCGTTCAACCACCTCCACGGCCCGCCGCAAGGCCTCCTGCGCCTTCCGCTTGTTGCCCTCCACCTTCTCCAGGCGCTCGGCGCACTGCTTGGCCTTGTTGGCGATGGCGTGCGTCCTTGCGCGGAGTGGCTTGCTGGCGAAGAGCCGCGCCTTGGCCTTCCGCAGCCTGGCGCGCAGCTCCTCCCGCGGCGCAGTGGCCCAGTCCGCCGTCTGACCCTCGATGGCGCGCAGGCCAAGGGGGGGGGTGGGGGGGGGGGGGGGGGGGCCTGAGCGCCCCAAGACCCCCCCCCCCCCCCCCAAGGGAAGCAGGCACGGCCATGTGACCGCTCCATGGGCAACATCCAGACGGAGGTGGACGAGGTCGCGCGCACGGGCCACGGCTCGAATCCTGAGCTGCCCCTGACGCCGCTCGTGCCTGGCGCCGGCCTGCGCGCTGAAGGACCTGCAGGTACGTGACCTACTTGCTGCAGGGCTCGGCGGTGACGCTGGCCTTGCCAGGGGGAAGTGATGAGCGCGGCGTAGCGGCTAGTCGCGATGGGGGCTGCCATCGCAGTGCCCACGTCTCGGAGCTGACCCTTGAAGGTCCCGCAGTGGAGGCGCGTGGCCCACTTGCTGCGGGACGCGGCGGCGGTGCTGGCATGGCCAAGGGGGGTGGCGAGCGCGGCGTAGCGGTTCGTCGAGTTGGGGGCTGCCATCACAGAGCACGCGTCTCGGAGCCGACCCTTGGGCGCCTTGGCGGAGGCGCGTCTCGCGGCGAAGGCAACGTCGAGAAGGCCGCAGGGCTGCTCCTCTCGGCGGGCGACACCCAGTCGGAAGCGGACGAGGCGGCGCGCGCGGACTACAGCGCGGGGTCGGATCTGCTCCCGCCGCCGCAGAAGGTGCACGGGCGGGCCAGGTCTACGCCCGGGGCGGCGGGCGTGCAGCCGACAACCTTACGCGCGGAGCTTTGCCCTGCCCCTTCCTCAAAGGGGAGGCCGGTGACGTCGGCGCAGGGCCGCTGGAAACCCTCGAGCCGCTGCCAGCTCGCAGCGCTGCCCGAGATCGCCGCGCGGCACCTGGCGACGCCCTCCGCGATCAGGCGGACCCCCCCCCAATGCGGGGCGAAGGCGGCATGGGGCGCCACCGCCCGCGGGGGGGGGCGCCGTCGCGAAGCCCCCGACGGTCCTGCATTTCCTCCTGCATTTCTTCCTGCTGTTCTTCCTGCTCCTGAGGCCTACCGCGCGAACTCCTGCCCGGCGGCGGGCCTAAGTGATGCGCGGACCGCGTTCCGAGATGCCGCGCGCGCAGCGGTCGTCTGGCCCCGGCGCGTCGCCGACATGCAGGGGCGGAAGTCCATGCACCAGCGCCGCAAGACCTTCTCGAACCGGTCACGAGACTGCGAGGCTGGCCGCATCAAACCGCTGTTCTCTTTCACGAAGCCCCTCGGCTCACCGCGCTCTCAGGTCAAGCGCCACGAGATCCACGCGACGGGCGCGCAGCATGCGGCCGATGATCAGACTGGCGGTTGGTCTAGGATTCGGAGGGCATTGCCTGCATCGAGCTGCTCTACCTGGTCCCAGGTCGAGGGTGCGGGCCACGGTTGTCGCGCTTACGAGACTCGGCATCTGGCGGGCTTCGACGACGCCGCGAAAGTTTTTCAGGCCATCCAGCAACTTCCGAAGGCAGCACTGCCTGCCCCTCGCACTGCTGATGCGCGCAGGCAGCGAAGAGCTCCCGATGGACCACAGGGCAAGGAGCGGACAGGCTGGCACCGCGGTCATTGAGTGTCGCGGGCGACGAAGTGCGGCCCCTCCTCATCTACATCATGTGGCTTGCTGAGCACTGGGAGCGTTGGCCTACACAGATGATGGCAGTGCACATTGCATAGCTGGCGGGGCCAAAGGGGGATGGTGCCCCATTGCGTAGCTGGTTGCCGCCCACCGTGTCTGGTCTCAGGTTCGTGGCCAACAGCTTCGCGAGTGGTTTCTTGCGCATGGTCGGCCATTATTCGCCTTGGCGGCTGGCAAGACAACCTTGGATGCTGCCTCTCTCGTCTTACTGCATGCTGAGGCGGGTCTAGCCGACGGGCCTGGAGTGGCCACCTCCATTGTGGGCATCGAGAAGTGCTTCGACCGTATTGCCTGGCACATCTTGGCCGAGGCAGCTCGTGAACATGGTTGTCCGCGTCAGTTGCTGGCTTGCGCCCTCGCCGTGAATGGGGCGCCGCGCAAATTGGCGCGGTTGCGGGCTACGTCGCGCTCGGCGGTCGCTGGGCAAGGATTTTTGCATGGACGCAAGTGTGCGATGGCGTTCGCTCAGATTTTGATGGTTTCCGCATTGGGCGAGCGCCCACCCCAGGCCGACGCCATTGCCAGCACTTGCGCAAGTACGTCGCGCACGCTGGACGTTTGTCTTGCCGACCAAACCTCGCGGGCGATTGCCCCGATGCATGTCCTGGAAGGGTAGGCGGCTTGCATCTTGGTCTTCGTTGTGATTCCCTGCAGGACTTGGGGCTTAAAGCGGCCAAGTCCAGGGCTATGCTGGCGGCGCCTCACGACCGCGCCGCCCGCCCGCATCTCTCGGAGACTTCGGAGGTCGGGTGCCGCGCCCATTCCTGGCTTGAGGCCCTGGGGCTCGAGGTCGGCGCGGGGGGGGGGGGGGGGGGGGGGCGTGCGCTCCAGAGTCTTCGGCGCAGGGTGAAAGCCATGCCTAAGCGCGCCCGACGCCCCCAGCGACTCCTGGACTTGGGCCAGAATATCTGAAAGTTGCGAGGGCTGCCATTGGCCCTGCCATCACGCATGGTCTGTGCATTCTGGGAGGTGCGCTGAACTTTGTCCAGCGCATGACCAAGCAAGTAAAGGTGGGATGGGATGCCATACCCGCTGGGGCCTCGCACTGGATCGCTTCTCGATTGGCGCGGTCGCCTGACTCTCAGCCAGCGTGTGTATCAATGATTGGACCCATTCACAACTGGGCTGTGATGGTGGTGCACGCTGGCGAGGTCACTCATTTGGATAGGCAGAAGGCGTGGCGAGCGCAGTATCGAGTCACTGCTGCAGCAAATCAGGCGGAGAACTGGCGGCTAGTCACTGGAGCAACAAGAGCTCGTGCACGGTCGTTGCTTGCACTGGAGTGGACCTGCTCGTCGGCAGTTGCGGTCCGTGCCAGGTCTGGTGAGCTTCTGGACTTCCGTGTCACGTCGCCCTCGGTTGCACGCAGGCTTGCCCTGCAGGGCTTCGAGGCACTGGGATGGCTTATGCGGTCTAAACGCGGAGATGTCATGCCTGGGATACCAGGGCCCAGTCACAGAGATCCCGCAGATTGTTGGTTGGCGCCTATTCAGGGCATGCTGCATGCTGGGCTGAAGGCGAAGCGTTGGTGTCTGGACCCCGTGGCCAAGGCGGCTGTTCGCGCTGCAGTTATGGGAGGTCATGTTTCGTAACAGCGGTTATTTCAGCATGCTTGGCCACCTCTCCTCGTTGTCTTATGTGTGAAGATGTTGTTGGGACCTTGCACCATCGGTAGTGGCATTGCCCGTCGCTGGCGAAATTGCGGGAGCATGCGGTGGATTCTGAAGTATTGGACATGGCCAGAGCCACCATGCCTGGAAATCTGTTCTACTCTGGGTTGCCAGCAGTGCCACCGCGGGGATGACTCTGGACGGCGGCACTGCGACAAAGCTGGTCGAGGGAGGTCGCTCGGTGATCCATTCGTTGTCACGGGTGGTGTATTCACTGACGGCTCTCGCGCGAAGCTTCTCCACTGCGATGCGGCTTCTAGATCTGGATGGGGATTTGTGGTGGTTGGACACCCTCTGTACTTCGGAACTGCTTTTGGACCGCTGCCTGGCCCGCGCCGGACATCTGATAGGGCAGAGCTGCGCGCGATTCCTCAGGCGTTGGCTGTTGGGGTTGCGCCATTTCGGGTTCGCACCGACTACCAGCCGCTGGCCGACGGGTTGCACAAGGGCTGTCGCTGGTGCACTGGAGCTCGACGTGACAACGTGGGCCTATGGAAGCAGCTGTTCCACCGCATCCATGGCCATAGAGGTGCCAGTTGTTCAGGAGATGAAGCCCCCATCGTCTTCAAGTGCGTAAAAAGGCATCGGCAGGGTGACTGCCGGGAGAAGCGCTGCAATGACTTGGCGGACCAGGCTGCCAAGCGAGGGCGCGGACTTCACGACGCGCTGAAATCAGCGGTCGAGCGCAACTCCCCCGCGCTGCTCAAGACGAGGCAGGTGGTGGCCTGGACCGGGAATGCGTCGACGCCGCAGTTCCAGAACGACGTGCCCGCGGATCGCGCCATGCCCCCCACGTTGCCGAGGCGACGGCCCTCTGGGGCCTCGAGGGAACTTTGCCCAGCGCTGCGGGCCCCGAGGGCTTGGTGTTTTCCTGCGGGGATGGGGCCATTGCAGCCTTCCTGTGGGGCTGACTCCTCTGGAGGCGCGCGCATCGAGGGCCCCCATCGAGGTCCCCTCCCCCGAGGCCACGGGTGTCCCGGAGGAGTCCAGGGAGCCGCCGCCCTCGGAGCTAGGGGTCCTTGGGCGGTCTCTGGCCTTTAAGAGGGTGCGGTTTCAAACGAATGAGGGTAAGAGAAATGAGGATGTCGGGGAGGCCTGCAGGCAAGCCAAAATGCCCAGGTCGTTTGGTAAGCAGGCTGTGGCGTGTGTGCAGCTGGCGCCAGCCCCCCCCCCCTCCCCCCTCCACAATTATTCAATATGAATACTACTCTCCCTCTTCCCCTGATGACGGTTTGAAAGTGGCCGACCCCCTCCCCGCGCACTGTTTCTTTTACACACAGGTTTCCCCGGAGTTGGGTTTTCGCATGCATGTTTTAAAAAATGCTGCTCTCGCTGAAGCGCCGGCCTCATTTTCGGGCCCCGCTCGTTCCGAATCGTGCTCCCGCTGCAACGCTGGCCTCATTTCAGTGCTTCCGCTCGTTCCGAATCGTGCTCCCGCTGCAGTGCTGGCCTCATTTCCGCGCTTCCGCTCGTTTCGACTCGTGTTTCCGCTGCAGCGCTGGCCTCATTTCCCGTGCCATGCTACGGCATGCACTGCAATGCTAGGTTGATACTACGCTTTGCGGTGCTCTTCTACGCCATGCCATGCCGCGCTCTACAATGCATCGCGTACCCTTTCGGGATCATTGCCCTGCTCGACATCCGACTGAGCGAGTACAGAGGGGATCTGCGCCATGGTAAGGGATGGGAGGGAGGGGTAGGATGTCAGATATGACGCGAGCGCACCTAGTTTGCCCCCAAACCCCTCGCCAGGCTCTTGAGGGCTCGGGCCTGAAGGCGCCTCGGCGGGCCCCCGTGCTCCTGGACGGGACTGGTGTCCCCTGCCCCCAGCCGCGCTGATGGGCCTACGCCCAGCAAACGCGCTCGGGCCTCGGGAGGCCTGGTGTTCCGTGGGCCCTGTGGGTCGCCCGTGATGCTCTCCCTCCTGACTGTCCCCTCTCCGGTCAAGGCCCCGTAGGGCCCAGTTCTGCTCGAGGGCACGTCGTTGTCCTGGCTGGGGCTACTCTTGCATTCTGCCGTCGCTGTGGCGCCACGGCCCAGCCGTCGGCCCCTCGTTTTCGGTTTTGGGGGCCGTGCCGTGGTATTGCATCCAGCAAGGACGCTACGCACCGTAAGGCCCTCGAGCAGGGCAAAGACCTCCTTTCCGGGGAGTGGAAGGGACATCCCCGTCCGCTACTCGCGTCCGACGACGCTGTCGTCCGGCTTCGTGTTCGATAATTCGCTTGGCGTTTTTATCTTCGGTGATTCGCTTGCGCTTCATCTCTGCCTTTCTCGTCGAGCTGCGCTCGCTCGACGTTTCCACCCGTCCTTTTCTTCCTTGTGCTTGTCCCGGCGCGCTCGGGTTCATCGAGTTGGCGTGCCTCCTCCTCCTCCTCCTCCTCCTCCTCCTCCTCCTCCTCCTCCTCCTCTTCCTCCTCCTCTTCCTCGTCCTGCCCCTCCTCCTCCTCCTCCTCCTCCTCCTCCTCCTCCTCCTCCTCCTCCTCCTCCTCCCCTCATCCTCCTCCTCCTCTCTCCTCCTCCTCCTCCTCCTCCTCCTCCTCCTCCCTCCTCCTCCTCCTCCTCCTCCTCCTCCTCCTCCCCTCCTCCTCGTCCCCTGCTCCTCCTCCTCCTCCTCCTCCTCCTCCTCCTCCTCCTCCTCCTCCTCCTCCTCCAACTCCTCCTTTTCCTCCGCCTCCTCCTCCTCCTCCTCCGCCTCCTCCTCGTCCTGTCCTCCTCCTCCTCCTCCTCCTCCTCCTTCTCCTCCTCCTCCTCCTCCTCCAACTCTTCCTCTTCCTCTTCCTCCTCCTCCTCCTCCTCATCCTCCCCTTTCTCCTCCTGATCCTCCTCATCCTCCATTCATTGTCCTTATATACATATTTGTAGATAGGTGTATATATACATTGTGTATATATCTATATGTATATATATATATATATAAATATAAAACTTATCCCTGTCGCACCCCGAGGCCAGCTTTTAGGGCGGGTCGGGTGGGTCGCCTGAGACAGCCTCACCATTCCTGATTCTGGATCTACGGAGTGGCAACGGCTTCGCATATGGAAGGCGGGTGGTTTTCCGAGTGTGACTCTCGCTGTAGCGCCGCGCACATTCGCTTCACAGATTTGCGAAAGCTTCACGGATCAAGGGTGGGTGGTTTTCAACATGTGGCTCTCGCCTGAGCGCCGCACGCATTCGTTTTAACCATTTTCGAAGGCTTCACGGATTGAGGGCGGGTGGTTTTCAAAATGTTGTTCTCGCCTTATCGCCGCGCACACTCGTCTTAACAATTTGAAAGAGCTTCACGGATTGAGGGCGGGTCCACTTCAAAATGTGGCTCTCGCCTTAGCGCAGCGCACCTTGGTTTTAAAGACTGGCAATGACTTCGCGGATTCCCATGATCAACGTATCAGAAAAAGGGCGTTTTGGCAGGATTCCGGATTATGCGGGTGCACCGTTGTGTTGGCTCGCGGTTGTGAAGTCACCGAAACGACCTTCTGTCACAATTCCCGATCGCCCAGGCGCAGCAGTCATTCTGATCCGTGGCGTTGAAATCCCGGGAACAATGTTTCGGCATGGCTCAGGGTCTTCAAACGGTTGTCTTCCAACGAGGCAGTTCCCTCAATGGAAATGAACAGCTGTAAAGGACTATGTATAGGGAGCTTGGAGGGAGAGTTAATTCCAACATCGTTAATGACTCTTGAATTTACACCGGTCCTCCTCCTTCTCCTCCTCCTCCTCCTCCATATATTCCTCCTCCTCCTCCTCATTATCCTCCTGCTGTTCCTCCTTTTCCTCCTCCTCCTCTTCCTCCGCCACCTCCTCCTTGCTCCTCTCTCCCCCCTCCTGCATCCCTCCTCCTCCTCCTTGTTTGCCTCCTCCTCCCCCCTCCTCCTCCTCCTCCTCCTCCTCCTCCTCCTCCTCTTCCTCCTCCTGTTGCTCCTTTTCCTCCTCCTCCCCCTCCTCCTCCTTCTCCTCCTCTTCCTCGTCCTCCCCCTCCTTCTTCCCTCCTCCTCCTCCTCCTCCTCCTCCTCCTCCTCCTCCTCCGCCTCCTCCTCCTCCTCCGCCTCCTCCTCCTCCTCCTCCTCCTCCTCCTCCTCCTCCTCCTCCTCCTCCTCCTCCTCCTCCTCCTCCTCCTCCTCCTCCTCCTCCTCCTCCTCCTCCTCCTCCCCCAGCTGCCGCGACCCCAGCACCCGTCCACCTTTACGACGGGCGTCCAGTGGCGTCAGGCGCGCGAGGATAGTCCATGCGCGCCACGCCGAGAAAATGAGCCACAATGCTCTCAATAACCCTCACTCCGCGGGTGTGTGTCCATCAGGTTTTTTTCCTCGGCGCCCGGGCGGGGGGCGACAGCCTGCCTGGGCGCCGGCGACAGGACACACCCCGAAAAAAACTTCCCGGGGGAAGGAGGAGGGAGGAGGGGGCAGGAGGGAACCGGAATACGGAGGAGACGGACGCGCGGCGGGGAGGTGCGAGCCACCAGACCCCCCCCCCCCCCTAGGCGTTCGCACGCCCGCCGGAGGCAGGGAGCGGGGGAGAAGAGGGGAAGGGAGGGGGAGGGGGAACAGAAAAAGGCGCGGTGGCACTGCAGTTAGGCGGGGCCCCGGCGAAGGGAGAGCGGAGAGGAGGGAGGAAGACGAGCGGGCGCAGGACGCGGCGGAGGAGGAGGAGGAGGAGGAGGAGGAGGAGGAGGCGGAGGAGGGGGAGGGGAGTAAGCCATCACGGCCACGGAATCAAACACAGAGCCAACATGGATACGGCGAAAACAATCAAGCCGATTCTGCTGCCAATAACAGCTCCGCGTTGCGCGTCTGCAGCAGCGCAGAGAGCGACTGCCAGGCCGAGCCCAGGACCCGAGACCGCTCGACTGGGTCCTCCGGCGCGCACGCGCGGAGAAGGGCCACGGCGTCGTCCCCCGGTTGGCCCAAAGCCTCGATGGCAAACGGCACGAGGTCTGGCCCTGGGTACCAGAAGCGCTTGCCGTCCTCGGCCCGCGCGGTTGCCGCGCCATCCCGCGCTGCTCGCGCACGGAGGAGCTCGGGGCAGGTGGAAGAAGCAGCGGGGACGCAGACGTCGACGTATGCACGTTGGGCGTTTTGGTCATTAAAAACAACGTCCAAGCGCGCGCGCTCATTCTGCTCCTCCCCGTCCACCTCCACCACTCGGTCCCACTTCGGCACGAACTGCTCGGTGAGCACTGGGGCGCCCGTGACGCCTGCGATCCAGGCAGCCAACCAATCACGGATGCTGTCATGTCTCCGGACAACTCCGCCACCGACTTCGCACGTCAGAGCGTGGTGTCCCCGGCCGTCCACGGCGCAACTGCACCTGTGCCCCAACTGCGAAGAGCGGTGCCCGCAAGTGCTAGCGGGTGGGCGAGCGCCCAGTGCTCCCGGGTGCGGAAGCTGCAGCCGCAGGCGCACGGCCACCATGAAGTGTTCATCTGGTAGAAGGTGGCTCTTCTCGGTGGGCGAGAGCAGGAAAGCGCCGCCCTTGTCGCCCGCGGAACGGAGGTCGGCGCGACCAGAGACCTCGAGGTCTTGCAGCAATGTCTTCCGGCACTCCGCGCTGATATGCTTCATCAGCGCCTTCTGTTGCTTCACGCGGCTGGCAACAAAGCAAGCTGCCCAGTCCGCCTGGTAGTTGCGGTACCCCAGCCGGCGGAGCTCGTCTCCCGCGACCGTCAGGGTAGCCCCCGTGCGCGGCGCCCCAGCGAGGAGGGCGTCGGCCGAGTGTGACCTCCTCCTCCTCCATCCTCTCTCCCCCCTCCTCCTCTGGTTCATATTCTTATTACTGTTATTACTATTACTATTCCCCCACGTCCTCCACCTCCTCCTCCCCCACCTTCTCCTCCTCTTCCTCCACCTCCTCCTCCTCCTCCACCTCCTCCTCTGCCTCCTACGCCCCCTCCCTCCTCCCTCAGGCGAGCGGGAGAAGCACGCGCGGTACCCGGGCGCCCGACTCACGCCCTTCGAGGCGGAGGGGCCGCTCGGCGCCAAGGCCCGCCTCTGGCTGCTCGGGCAGGTGCGACGCCTGCCTGCGGGCCAGCAGCCGCAGGAGCTGGCACGGGCCTACGAGGTCCTGAGCTGCGGCCTGCAAGCTGCGACGGCGCGCCAGCTCCGCAAGGCGGCCGGCCTGCGCTAGGCGGCGCGCCAGGCGCCGGCGACGCCGGCCAGACGACGCCGCCAAGCGGACCGCCGAGGGGAACCGCCCGGCCACGCGCCCTGCCGCCGCGACACTCGCAGGACGCGGCCCGCCCGCGCTGAAGCTGGAGACCCCTGAAGCGGCCCTGGCGGGGCTGCCAGCTGGCACGACGGGCGGCGAAGGCCGGACTTCTGCCCGGCGGCGCAGCCGGCTGCACGACGGGACGCCGCGGCGCGCGCGCGGGCACCCTTGCCTGGGCTGGCCGCGGGCAGGGGCAGGATGGCGACGGCGGCGACGCGGAGCCCGAACCGCAGGGGGGCGCAGGTCGTCGCGGTCGCCACGGAGCTCTCGGGTTCGCTGTCCAGAGGCCCCAGCTGGCAGACCCCCTCCCCCCCCTGGGAGTTGCTGCTGTCTTGAACAGTTAGCCACCCCCGGGGGTGCCGCCCCTTTTGGCTGGGCGGTGGGGGTGTCTGCCGGCTCCCGGCTAATGTGCATCAGGTGCGCGGAGGAGACCCGCGTCCGCCGCCCCTCCTGCATCCCTCCTCCTCCTCCTCCTCCTCCTCCTCCTCCTCCTCCTTGTTGTTTGCCTCCTCCACCCCCTCCTCCTCCTCCTCCTCCTCCTCCTCCTCCTCCTCCTCCTCCTCCTCCTCCTCCTTTTTGCTCCTTTTCCTCCTCCTCCTCCTCCTCCTCCTCCACCTCCTCCTCCTCCTTTTCCTTTTCCTCCTCCTCCTCCTCCTCCTCCTCCACCTCCTCCTCCTTTACCTCCCCCCTCCTCCGCCTCCTCCTCCTCCTCGTCCTCCTCGTCCTCCTCCTCCTCCTCCTCATCCTCCTCCTCCGCCTCCTCCTCCTCCTTGTTTGCCTTCTCGTCCTCCTCCCCCTCCCCCTCCTCCTCCTCCTCCTCCTCCTCCTCCTCCTCCTCCTCATTATCCTCCCTCCTCCTCCTCCTCCTCCTCTCTCCTCCTCCTCCTCCTCCTCCTCCTCCTCCTCCTCCTCCTCCTCCTCCTCCTCCTCCTCTCCTCCGTGCTATCATTAGTAGTTCTATGAGTATCAGTGTTATTAGTACTATTATTTCTAGTATTAGAATCATTAGTAGTATCATTAGTGGCATTATCAGTATTACTATTAGTAGTAGTAGCAGTACTACTATTGGCATTATTATTATTCCTCCTCCTCTCCTCCTCCTCCTCCTCCTCCTCCTCCTCCCTCCTCCTCATTCCCCTCTTCCTCCTCCCGCCACCGCCTCCTCCTCCTCCTCCATATCCTGCTCCCTCCTCCTCCTCCTCCTCCTCCGCCACCGCCTCCTCCTCCCTCCATCCCTCCTTTATCTCCTCCTCTCCTCCTTCCTCCCCTCCGCTCTTCCCCCTCCTCCCTCCTCCCGCCTCCTCCCTCCTCCCTCCTCCCGCACCCTCCCTCTTCCCTCCTCCCTCCCTCCTCCCTCCTCCTTCCTCAACTGCCGTCCCGACCCGAAGCTTTGGGTGCTGCTCCCAGGGACCTGCGAGCCTTTCGCGATCAGCAGCAAAGCTCAATCAGCATCACAGCTCGATGGCGCAGGCCAGTCATCATATTACACGTTTGCTGGCAAACTTTGGAACCTGCAGAACGTTCCATCGAACCAATATCTGCTATAGCATGGTCAGCGAGCTGGGCGCAACATGGTCAATGGTGGCAAAACGATGCAAGAGGAGTACCGCGCCCGAGACGAACAACGTCCGCTCCTGCACCAGGTAGGCGTGCGAGAGAGGATCTCACACCACCGCTTCCAAGGCCAGCGCAGCCAGAGGAGGCCATGACATATCGGCTGTGGCTGCCGATGCCCACATCAACGCGCATCGCGACCAGCTGAAGATCAGCCTCGACGGACTGGAGAAGCAGATCAAGAGCGCCTACCAGATAGGCCAGGGCTCAGACCGCATCACCGAGCTCGAGCAAGGCTGCTCAGTCACCCTCTACATAATCATGCACGCCAGGGACCCCAAGGCTCGCACAGTGCAGCAGAAGGCACGCGTAGACAAAATCAGGAAGCGCTTGAGTGAAGCCCAGCGGGCAGAAGACCAAGCGATGGACGAACAAAAGGAGGTCGTCGCCCCCACCCAGCCGCTCTTCGAGGATGTGCAGAAAGCGGAGGACTTTGCTGACACACCTCGAGCGCCTTGAAGAGGAGGAGGACGACGAGGACGTACACATGGAGGAGAAGTCATCAGCTCGGGCACGAGATGCTCCAGCAGCCCCAGCAGAAGTACGAGGACCCGCCAAGCCAGCATCAAGCACGGCACCAGCGGGAGGAGACCAGGCAGCCACCACATTTGCCTGCATCGCAGCCATGCGAGCGACCAGCACCGACATGGCAGCGCAGGTCAGCGGCCTCGCCACGCAGATGGCGACCATCCAGCAGGCTCTCGCGGCGGTCATCAAGGGCGCCGCGCTGGCACCGCCAGCAGGGCATGCAGGCGCCCAGGGCGCATGGCTGGAGCATCCCCAGCCAGCCGTTGGGAAGACACAAGCAGTACCCAGGTTTACGCGGCTCCCACTTAGGTCTCTCGAGTGCTGCCCGGGAGGTGCTGTCATAACAGGGGGGTGCACTGGATACTATTGGGCCGACGGGAAATAACAAAACCTTCAGGACCAGCTCCACAAATACCTATCCCGACAGAATGTGTGCTGCAGTCGCTCAAGCAATGCACGATGCAACACAAAGCACATGGCCATCCGACTCATAAGACGACTTGCCTCCTCCACCCACCTCAGAGGTGGCCCTTGAGGAGGGGGGGGAAAGAGATTGCACGGACCTTCCAGAGCTTCAAATGAAGCTGTCAGAAGAATTCCGGGAGGCGCCCGGTCTCGCTCGGCCCACGACTCCCAGGAAGCGTGGTGACCCGAAGGTTGGCCGTTGCTTTCCTCCCTTGCCCTCGCCTCCTGCTGACTCTTCCCCCTCCACCGCCGAGGAACCCGACCTCCCACCGCCGCAGGATGCGGCGCCAACGCCCGCCGCCGCCGCAGGCGACAGGCCTGTCCCCCTGCCCGACGAGGCCGGAGATCTGTCTTTTGACCTCCTATTTTCTTCCTCGCTTCGCCTCCCTCGCCCCTTCCCCTCCCTTGCCCCTGCCCCCCGTCCCCACAGCTGACCAATTGGCAAGAATTGCAGCCAACCGTGCCGCAGATCGTGAACGGCGCCACAGGCGCGCCGCCCCATGGTCTGGTCAGCTCGCTTTCCATTCCTGAAGTCTCTCGCCCTTGCCCTTGGTACAGGCCCTGAGGTTTCCACACAAGAGTTCATGATTAGAGTTGAGCACGTCTTCGCGACACTGTCATCGCCCCTCCTCCCTCCTCCTCCCGCGCCTCCCTCTTCCCTCCTCCCGTCTCCTCCTCCTCCTCCTCCTCCTCCTCCTCCTCCTCCGCCTCCTCCTGCTCCTCCTCCTGCTGATCCTCCTCCTCCTTCTCCTCCTCCTCCTCTTCCTCCTCCCTCCTCCCTTCTCCTCCTCCCTCCCCCCCTCTCCTCCTCCTCCTCCCTCCTCTCTCCCCCCCTCTGTCCTCCCTCCTGCCTCCTCTTCGCTCCTCCCTCCTCCCCTGCTCCCCTCCTCCCCTCCTCCCTCCTCCCCTCCCTCCTCCCTCCTCCCTTCTCCCCCCCTCTGTCCTCCCTCCTTCTACACCCTCCCCCCTCCTCCCGCCTCCTCCCTCCCCGCCCGCGGGTCTTCGTTCCAACGCCGACCCTCCGCGCGTGCCTTGTCGCGGATCTTCGTGTAGCCCTCGTGCAGCCGGCCTGCCACGTGGGCCTCGCCGGGGCGGCGGCCCACGGGCTGCTTCGGCTGCCGTCCGCTGCTCCTTCCTCCCCTCCCCCCCCTCCTCTCCAAGACCCCCTCTATTCCACAATTATTGAACAATCTGAATACTACTCTCCTCTCTCCCCATTGTTGGCGTCCGGGAAGTGGCCGGCCCCCCTCCGCGTACTGGCACTTCAGACACAAGATTCCCGGGAAACGGGTTTTCGCTGCTTTTTCAAAATGCTGTGTCTGCTGAAGCGCCGGCCTCATTTTGTGGCTACCGTTCGTTCCGAATCGTGTTCCCGCTGCAGCGCTGGCCTCATTTCAGCGCTTCTGCTCGTTCCGAATCGTGCTCCCGCTGCAGCGCTGGCGTCATTATTTCCAGCGCCATGCCACGGCATAGTTTTCGGTCCTGCCAGATATGCACCAAAATCGAGAAAATGCCCCCGAAACAACCATCGGAAGTGATTACGAAGTCGGTGTCAACTCGTCGATCGCAAAAGCCCCCCCACTTTGGGGCGTCGCCACGCCATGCATGTCTGGCTACGCGTCCTCCGGATCGTGCTCCCGCTGAAGCGCTGGCATCATTTCAGCGCTTCCGCTCGTTCCGAATCGTGCTCCCGCTGCAGCGCCGGCGTCATTATTTCCAGCGCCATGCCACGGCATAACTTTCGGTCATGCCAAATAGGCTCCAAAATCATATAGAAAATGCCTCGCCGAAACAACCATCGGAAGTGATTACACATTCGGTGTCGAACCGTTGATTTTGGGGGGCCGCAGAACCCCCCCCCACTTTGGGGCGTCGCCACGCCATGCTGTGTCAGACTACGCGTTGATCTTCAACACCATGCTATGCCATATAATGCTATGCCCTGCTACGACATCCGACTGTGCGAATAGAGAGGAGATCTACGCCATGGTAAGGGATGGGAGGGGGGGTAGGACGTCAGATATGACGCGAGCGCACCTGGCTTGCCTCCTCCCCTCCCTCCCCTCCCTGCCCACCTCCTCCCCCCCTCCCCTCCGCCCTCCCCTCCCTCTCCTCCCCTCCTCCCTCCTCTCTCCCATCCCCTCCCGCCTTCTTCTTCCCTTCCCCCCTCCCAATCAGCCCCCATTCCCATCCCACTGCCCTCTCCTCTCCTCGTCCGCTGCCCCTCCCCTCCCCCCTTCTGAGCTCGACGCTTCAAGCCTGCGCTGGCGCATCAACTTTCAGGAGCTGGCGCACGACCTCGCGGAAGTTGATATTAACGCTTGTTGATTTGCGGGCGAAGACGCCTGGACATGACAAGCTTCTGATGGGCAGCACGACCGCCCGTGATTCGCCCGCCGAGCTCAGCCCAACGCCGAACCGCTGGCTCGCGGAAGAGCTGGACCCTCGAGAAACGAAAAGGCACGGGCGACGGGGGCGGGAAGGGGCCGAGCAATGGGTGACATCCGCCCTCGGACTCGCCAAGCGGCCGTGAGACTACAATGCGGCCCGTTGCGACAGTCATCAAGTGCCCTGGCCAGCTGTTGAGAATGCGCTCCCCCAGCTGGAAAGTGCTCAAGATCGGCCCACAGGCCCGTCCCAATCACCATCACGGCAGGCACGTCGAGCCAAGAAGAACCATGCCAAGGCAAGGCCATCTCGCGGCAAAACACAAGTACTCGCATGTGCAAACAGGTGTCCTTAACCATCGAGTAGGAGACCGACTGCATAATTGATTTACCCCCGAATCGACTGTCGCGAATAATGCTCGTAGGTATACCCAAACCTTCTACGTAGTCTTCGAAGATCCGACATTCGACGAACCTCTGGGGCAAAGCAATGTTGGAGCCGATCTTCTACTCGAAACCCGCTCCCCCCCCCCCCGACGCACGTGGGCCTCAAAGTCCGCCTTCTCATCCGGGTTGCACCTCACACCGCAGACGTCGCAGACCTCAACGGCAACGAGGGCGCAGGAATCTGACGACGAGCAGGCCGTGCCGCAGATCGAAGTGGAGAGAATTCTTGTCTCCCTCTGCAACCCAGAAAAAAAGTCCCCCCCACACACACTGTGGCAAGTCTTTCTTGTGTTCTGCATTGGTACCTGCTCAGCGCTCGAGACTCCAACGCGTAGGAATCAAACGCTCCCGCGACACGTCAATCGGACATGACTGAACTCAATGAACTGTTGGGTATCGTGCGGTTGCGTCGCCTCCACAGCAGTTGCAGTGATGCCAGCGTCAAGGGAAACAGCTGCACCCGACAGAAGAAGACGACAATGCACGCGTGAACGCATGCAAGGCAGGTCAAGCGAATCTGGTACCGAGCTCGATCTGCCAGCACTGCGAAGACTTGCTGGGACTTCCACTGCCAAACGGCTCGGGGCAACGATGGCCCCACCGCCTACCCATTCAAGCTCCACGCGACACAGCGAGACAAGCACGAGCATGACGGCGTGCCTCACAGGGGCCCTAGCAGTAGCTGGACCCATTTGGCGGGTTCAGGAAACCCTGAGACCAAAAAAGTTCCCATCTTTGGGGGGGAGATTTACTTCCGCCGTCTTGCGCCAGCCTTCTGCCGGCTTCCGCCAGCGGAGGCGGCCTCGTTTTACTTCCACTGCCTTTCGCCAGCCTTCCGCCGCCTTCCACCGAGGAAGAGATGACAACTCCTTGGGAGGAGGAGAAGGAGAAGGAGAAGGAGGAGGAGGAGGAGGAGGAGGAGGAGGAGGAGGAGGAGGAGGAGCATGGAGGAGACGACGTAACCAAGAAGGTCCGTCCGACCGCCAACCTCGACCTCGGTCGACGCGAACGCATCGACAGAGGGAGAGCGGGTCCCAGCTGGGTGGCGCTTGGGTTCATTTTCGGCCTCCCGAAGGGCGTCGCAACCCGTTGCCACTTCCGCCACCAGGAGGGCCCGCGCAAAAAATGGCGCTCGCAGCAGACCAGATGTGAGGAGATTCGCCTCGCGAACGAGGGCAAAAAAAAAAAGGAGGGTGGAAGGACAGAGCCTGTCATTGCATGACAGGCCCCACCCCCCTAAAGAATGAGCCGAGAGGCGCAGGGCACTGCGGGAGAGTCATCGACCGCAACATGCCAACGCCTCTGGTGCCTCTGTCAATCCCACATCCAACCCATGCCCGTCCTGCCCCAGCCCCTCCGAGAGATTGAGAGTGCACGCGGCGCTGTGCGAGAGAGCCCTCGATCGCACAGCAAGCTAGGTTATGAATGTGACCCCCACCCCTGATATTCACACCGGCCCAACACGAGGAGGAGCATGGAGGAGGACGAGGAGGAAAGGGAGGTTTGGGCGGGTCGGACGGGCGAGCGACGGAAACGCACGACGATGACAAAGGGGTGACATACGCGAACGCTCTCGGGTCGAGGGGTTTGAAGCAGATAGGACCCCAAAGAGCTTCCCCCCGTCTTGCCCCTGCTCGAGCGGCGCCGTGCCAGGCCACAAGGCAGCAGCGTCGAGGTTTAAGAACTGCTGGGCGGACTATTGCCACGGAGGTCTCCTCTTTCTCCTTGCCCTCCGCGTGCTCCGCCTTCAGCTCCTCGATCTCCTCACGATCAGCCAGAGAAGAGCACAGCGCAGAACAGGCGAGGACAAAGGATCAGCAAGGATCCTGGGTGGCCCAAGAGACCTTCAAGGTTCGCCCGAACATGGTCAGAGAGGCCTCAAGACGGCCCCAAGACTGCCCAGGAGGCGTCAAAGACGGTCCAAGGGCCTTCAAACAAAATGGGCCCGAGAATGGGCAAACCAAAAGGTACCCCTACCGCTACTCCCCCGACCTCTCCTGGGGTGCGTTCTGACTAAGATTTCGAGGCGAATCCAGCGGAGGCGACGAAGGCCTCTCAGGAGACCGAAAAAGGGGAGAACAGGCGAAGTGTAGCAGTATCGGTAACTTTTCCTCCTCCGAGAGAAGGGGGGAATGCGAAGCGGCCCAGGGCGGTAATAGTGCCAGGCTGGAGGCACCAGGGAGAAGGCCACGGTACAAGTGAGCTGGGAGATGGGTGCACTTCATAGCTCGCGCCAGCCCCACCACCCCGCCGTCCAGGCCAAACGGGAACGGTGAAGGGCTATGAGCGGGAACGGTGAAGGGCTATGAATGTGAGGTCTTCGCGGGAACGGTTAAAGGCTATCAGACTGAGGGGCATTAGAACGATTTGGGCCAGATGAAGCCCATCATGGTGCGGGAGTAAGCCAGCTTGAACAGGATTCGACCAGATTGAAACGATTCTCGGCCATGGATTAGCGTAGCACACCACACCTGCGCACAAGAGCAGTGGGGCGCAGGGTGGGTCGTGGGTGAGTCGCGGGGTGGGTTGCGGGATGGGTCGCGGGCGGGTCACGGGTGGATCGCAAGTGATACGACGACAAAAAAAACAAGAGGAACCCGCACCGCAGAAGACCCACTGCGGCCACGCACCCAGGGACGGTGCCAGGCAGCTCGGCTCCCCTCACTCTGACCAGCGCCGATGCCGAATCGAGCCTCTGAGAACTGGCCGTGCGCGCTGCAGATCAGCGCAGCCCTGCCCCGAGTCCAGGGGGCGAGTGGGGCTCGACCCAGGGCGCTGCGACCCTCCACTCCGCGCGTCCGTGTCGCAGGGCCCCGGCCTCGCCCTCTCCTCCTCCTCCTCCTCCTCCTCCTCCTCCTCCTCCTCCTCCTCCTCCTCCTCCTCCTAAACCCGCGTCAGAGCTTGTGAATCGCCGACCGCGACATCCTTACGCTCTTCCTGCCAAAAGCTCACCAGCCCCGCGATCAACCAGCCGGCACCTCCAACACCAAGCGGCCATCGGCAACGGGGCGTGGCACGCACCATCCTCGACGGCGTTCGCGCACTCTTCGTCGTGGCCTCACGGGTACAGCATCAGCTTGCCGCTGCGCGGCTTGTTCTGAGCGCGCCCAAGTAGACGAAGCCGGCACAGCAGCAAACACGCGGCAAACCTTGCACAAGAGGCGGAGTCTTCCCCAGGTGGCCGAGGCGCCCTCCCCGAGGCGCACGGCCGCGCGTCGGAACAAACCGCGCGACGACATATGATGTGCAACCCGCGTGCCCCAGCTCGGCCAAGTGCGTCAAGTTGAAGGGGCCCTGGGACACACAAATAAATACACACAAATAAAATGATTCCCCATATTTTCCATATTTTCTGGGTTTTTGTCTTCCCCCCCCACTTCCCATATTTTCGCATATTTTCTGGGGAATCGCCGATTAATTGTGTCTGTGTGTTTCTTTCCCTCCTGACCCTTGAGCATCGAATCGCTGATCCCTGGCCCTATCCCCACTGGCGCGGCCTTGGCCCCACTGGCCGATTTACTTGGGAATCCGCCGACCCTGTCGGCGTGCGAAAGAAGCTTCCCCATCCTCCCCACAGCGTCGTCGCCTCTTCTGCTTCTCGAGGGCTCCCTACACAAGTCCACACAAGAATTGAACAAGGTCGTCCTTCAGTCGACAGGAAGCCCCTTCCCTTGATCCCTTCCCCGCCGGGGGGGGGGGGTCCCGGGGCAACTCCCTGGGGGGGTCCCGGGGCATCTCCCGGGGGGGGTCCCCCTCGGATACGCAGCCCCCCGCCTCTCATCCTCCTGCGTCCTGGGGCTCTGTTGGCCCTCTGGGGCCATCTGCGGGCCCTTTCAGCCCATCTTAAGGCTCCTTGGAGACCTTTCGCAATTTTTAGACTCTCTTGGCAGCCTCTGGTGGCACTCTTGACAGCCTCTGCGGGCGCTTTTGGACCTCGCTTGACGCCGTCTTGCGTCTGGGAACCCTCTCGGGCCACTTGAGGGCGCTCTTTGCCTATCTTGGCACTCTCTGGAGCCGTTCCCGAATCCTGGAGGAGGCCTCTTGAGCTGTCTTCGGACGACCTTGCAGGCATCTGGCGCCGTCTTCGAGCCATCTGAGGGCCTCTTGGACTCCTCTACCTCCATTGTCTTCGCCGTCGCTGCCTACAAGGTCGGCGGCATCGGCCGTAAGACCTTCGCAATTAGATGCATGTGTCTTCCAGTTTCGCGGGCCCCATCCCCACCGAAGAGGGTGTGCTGGAAGGGCTGAGATGCCATAGCATAGCGGGGATAGGTTGGGCGATGATGACCCCTGCTTCCTCTCGTGCTCTTGCGCTCCTCCGCGGTCGCCCCGTGCGCGCAAGTCATCCGCCCAACAAAAAACATGATCGACCCACGAACCCGGAAAGGAAGTTTGAACTGTATCCAAGGCATTGGCAACGTTTCAAAGACACCCGATTGGGCGACGGGCAACTGCAATGCTGAGTGTATCAGTCTTGATGTACCGTGCCGAGGACTGTGCTGTGCTGCGCCGTGCTGAATTGCGATGCGCCATGGCGCAATTGTGCTCTATAGCGCAATGGATCGAGTCCTCCTTTGCATCCGAGTCCTGACCGAACCTGATCTGGATCGTAAGCTCGAGCTGCCTGAGCAAACAGCAGCTGCCCCAGAGCTCAGTGAGAGGGGGACGTGCCAGGAGGACGCGCCGCGGAACGTCCCAAGGATCGCGTCAGGCGACGTGCCAGGGGACGTGCCATGGGGACGCACCGAGGGACTTGCCAAGGGGACGCGCTACGGAACGTGCCAATGGACGTGCCACGGGACGTGCCAGGGGACGTGCCGCGCGACGTGCCAAGGGGACTCGCCATGGGACGCGCGAGGGAACGTGCCAGGTTGCAATGCTGAGTGTATCGATGTTGATGTACTGTGCCGAGGGCTGTGCTGTGCTGCGCCGTGCTGAATTGCGATGTGCCATGCCGCGATTGTGCTTTATAGCGTTGTGGATCGAGGCCTCCGTTGCATCCAAGTCCTGACCGAACTGATCTGGATCTTAAGCTCGAGCTGCCTGAGCACATAGTAGTTGCCCCAGAGCTACTTGACAGGGGGACATGCCAGGAGGACGCGCCGCGGAACGTCCCAAGGATCGCGCCAAGCGACGTGCCAGGGGACGTGCCACGGGGACGCACTGCGGGACGTGCCAAGGGGACGCGCTACGGAACGTGCTGGGGACAAGCATTTCGCTCGAGACATCCTGCCCACATCTTCATGCTAGACATCCGCCTGGGCGACCTGGACACGTGAAAATAAGCGTCTCGCTCAACACAACCTCAACACACCCTAATGCTAGACATCCGCCTGGGCGAACTGGACAAGTGAAAACAAGGGGTTCGCTCGAGACACCCTCAACAAATCCTCATGTTAGACATCCACCTGGGCGACCTGGGCACGTGAAACCAAGCGTTTCGCTTAATACATCCCCAACACATCATCATGCTAGACATCCGTCTGGGCGATTTGGGCATGTGAAATCGAGCGTCTCGCTCGAGACATCCTTAACAGATCCTCATGCCAGACATCCGCCTGGGCGAGCACGTGAAAACAAGCGTTTCGCTAAACACATCCTCAACACATCTTCATGCTAGAAATACGCCTGGGCGAACTGGACATGTTGAAGCAAGCGTCTCGCTCAAGGCATCCTCAACACATCTTCATGTTAGACGTCCACCTGGACGACCTGGGCACGTGAAAACAAGCGTCTCGCTCAACACATCCTTATTCTAGACATCCGTCTGGGCGACCTGGCCACGTGAACGCAAGCGTCTACCTCGAGACATCCTTAACAAATCCTCATGTTAGACATCCGCCTGGGCGACCTGGGCATGTGAAAACAAACGTTTTGCTGAATACATCCTCACTCAGCCTCCCGCTAGACATCCACCTGGGCGACCTGGACACGTGAAAACAAGCGTCTCTCTCGAGACACCCTCAACAGATCCTCATGTTAGGCATCCACCTGGGCGACCTGGGCACGTGAAAACAAGCACTTCGCTCGAGACCTTCTCAACAACTCCTCATGCTTGACATCCGTCTGGGCGATTTGGACACGTGAAATCAAGTGTCTCGCTCGAGACATCCTCACACATCCTCATGCTAGACATCCGCCTGGGCGACCTGGGCACGTGAAAACAAGCGTTTCGCTCAATACATTCTCAACACATCCTTATGCTAGACATCCGTCTGGGCGACCTGGACACGTGAAAACAAGCGTCTCTCTCGAGACATCCACAACAAATCCTCATGCTAGACATCTGCCTGGACGACCTGGACGCGTGAAACCAAGCGTCTCGCTCGAGACATCCTCACACATCCTGATGCTAGACATCCGCCTGGGCAAGCTGGAGGCGTGAAACCAAGCGTCTCGCTCGAGACATCCTCAAGACCTGGGCAAGTGATACCTGAGACATCCTCTGAATTCTGGTCCCCAATTTGAGGACAATCAACAACACAGAACAAGCGTTTCGCTCGAGACATCCTCAACACATTCTGCGAAACAAACACAACAACGTTTCGCTCGGGACATCATCTTCGCCGGCCCTACGCGACCTCGTTACTTGCCGCAGATAATTTCGACGGCCCTACGCAAATCGAGGCCGGTGGTAAACCTACTAAAAAGAGAACCGTGGGCCGGAGCCCTGTCCGGGAATGATACAAGCTAAAGTCGCCCCAGAGGAACCGGGGCTTCCACTGCCGCCCAGCGGTTTGAGGGGTCTTCCTTCCCCATGCTTTTGGACTCCCAGGGCCTTGCTCTTGCACTCCGCGTCTGGACGACTTGGACACGTCTCGGTTGGCCCTTCGACCTAAGGATAGCAAAAAACCGAAGGATTGCAACGTAGGATTGCAAAAAACCTTAGGTTTTTTGCAATCCTTCGGTTTTTTGCAATCCTTCGGTTTTTTTGCAATCAATCGAACGCGCATGCGATCCGCAGCGCACGCGCCAGGTCGGGCCCCCCTTCTGCCAGAAATGGCGGGCGGGGCGCGCGCCGGCCGCGACCCGGGGGACCCCGGGGACGCGGCAACTACAAGAGCCAAGAGCGCAACGCAGGCGACCACACGCGCGACATCCCCACCCACCCCCAGGAGCCAAAGAAAGGATATGACCTCCATCGTCTGGGACGAAGTCCGTCATCGAGGCCTCCGAATTCCTGGACTCGCGCCTAGTGCGCTCAGCATGCGCTGCTAGATCAGGAGCGCCCAGCTGATGGTCATGCTTCAGCAGAGCCGCCAAATATCTCGCTACGAGCGGCGCAGGGTGGGCTCGAGCACCCTTCTTTGCCCAAGAGTCAGCTTCATGGTTGCACCTGAACCAGGCTGGGTCGCAGCCCCTTTTCTCGGACGCTGCCCTCGACATGTGCGACGGCATCCACTGCACCGTGACCGAATCTGCACCCACGTCTTCGATGCGTGCCCAGATGATTCCCCACAGCTCCGCAGAATGTCTGGTCAGCGATGTCGTCTCTTCTCCCCCTTCGCCTTCCACCCATCATCTACCATTTCATAATCTGTGGCGGCTGTAATTGGGGCTCCAATGAGAAGGGCCACCCACGTGGAAATCGCACATCTCAGAGCTAGGAACATGCTGCGCTGGTAGCGGGGAGGGGCCGCACGCAACACCTTCCATCGGCATGCCGCTGGCCATCGAAAGAATTGACAAGCCAGCGCGCAAACAAACAATAAAAAACGACTTACAATCTGCATCGTAGGCCGGACCGCCCATGCAGACCGAAGGTCCTTAAACGCCTTCTCGTTGTCGTAGCCGTGCAGCCCATCGGCAACCGGCACCTGGAGGATACTCGGGATCTGGGTCTTGTTGGAATCTGCAAGACCACTTCAAGTCCGCCGGGGAACTCCTAGCTTCTTTCACTAGACCAAGTAGACCGCAAAGATGATCTCTACGCAACATACTGGATCCAGCACACTCCCAACCCCTTTGAAACGGGCCCCCCATCGCCTTGCCGGTACCGCTGGCACCTGCTGTCCGCCGAAAACGGCCAGTCAAAAACATCTGCCTGCGTCCAGAGACCCCTGGGAACCTGTGCCATAATCAGACCCACCCCGATCTGATCTCCCAGGCCTTCTGTCTAGAAAACCGGCGCGAAGGGGCTGCGCATGGGGCCTCCGAGACACTTCGCAGCAACCGCCATCTCGCAACCACAACAACCGCTTGGTCGCTTCATCCACTCGGGCTTTGACAGTCCTGGGCCTTGCGTCTCTGACTCTGACCACGATTCCGTCCGCCGCGGCCCAGACGTCATCCCAGGACGAGATGTCCCATTCGAGTCTCTTGAGCGCGCTCGCCGCCGCTCCTGTCGGGCCTCGGGCCGCCCCCCGCCCTCCAGACCCCGGGCGCGCGGCGTGATCCGAAGCGCGCTTCATCTGGGCATCGGTGGCCCAGCCTTCGAAGCGGGCCCTCGCCCGCGCGGGGGCAGGCAGCCAGGTGGCCTGGAGCGACGGGTCGAGCTGCTGAACCTCTGCCAACGAAGACTGGATACTACGGCTGCGGCCCTTGACGGGCCCGACAACTGCCGCGCCCGCGGGCGCGCGCTGCGGCTCCAGCACGCCGACTGCCGCGCCTGCGACCGCGACGCCGCGCATCCCTGCCGGCGCGAGTCCACCGCGACGCACATTCTGAAGAGGCTTCCTCGAGAAGCGAAAACCACGAAACGACGAACGCGCCCTCGAACAACCAAGATCCATGCCCCATGATATCCCCGCAGCTCCCCCCCGAGAGCAGGCAGCCGACCCAGATCCTTGTTCGGCGGTAGGGGCGCAGAGAAACCCAGACTTCTCACTCCCAAAGAGAGCTTCCTTCCTAACCTTACGCGCGGCGCCGCGGCCATGCACTTCTTCCGGGAAGCGAGAAGCTCCAGCCCTTCCAGAGCACTGCAAAGCCAACGAGTCCCTGCTTTCAAAGTGGCCTTGCAGAACCGAGCCGACCACGCAGCTTGCAGTCCAGAGTAGTCGACCATCCATGACGTGTTTACCCTGTGCCAGTTGGCCGCTGCCTGTCAAACATGCCCAGCTCCGCGACCTTCGGTAGCGCGGTGGCGCAATGACGCCCCGCCGCAATTGTCGCGCCAAGCTCAAAAAGCACAAGGGCAGAATCACCCATCTTGACCACCCTCTTCCCCGCATGAGTCAAAAGAATCCCACCAGCCCTCTGGGCGTCGGTGGTTTAGGGCGTTTCCTCTTCCACCCCTCCTTCTTCCCCTTCGGGGAGGGGCTTACCCCTCCCCCTACACCCTCCCCGTGGACCTGGAGGGGGGGGGCGCGAGGTGTCAGAGCGCCCAAAATGGCCTCGGCAAGGAAGCCAAAATCATTGATTGTACTATGGTTTTGGCCCCATGTTGGCCTCCGGAGGGGGGCGAGGCTAATTAGTGCTCCGCACTTCTTTGATAGATCTCCTCCAAGATGGCCCCACGAAGCGCCCAGGAGGCCCCAAGAGGTCCCAAGATGGCCCCAAGATGGCCCCAAGAGGCCCCCAAGAGGCCCCCAGGAGGCACCCAAGAGGCCCCCAAGAGGCCCCAAGAGACCCCCCAGAGGCACCCAAGATGCTCCAAGAGGCCTCGGCGAAAATGCCAAAACGGCCTCGACGAGGAAGCCAAAATCATTGGTTTTACTATGGTTTTGGCCCCAGTTTGGCCTCCTGGGGGGGGACGCTAATTAATGCTCCCCTCTTGTTTGATCGATCTCCTTCAAGATGGGTCCCAAGATGTCCCAGGATGACCCCAAGATGGCCCCAAGAGGCCCCCAAGAGGCCCCCAGGAGGCCCCCAAGAGACCCCCAAGAGGCCCCAAGAGACCCCCCAGAGGCACCCAAGATGCTCCAAGAGGCCTCGGCGAAAATGCCAAAGCGGCCTCGGCGAGGAAGCCAACATCATTGGTTTTACTCAGGTTTTGGCTCCATGTTGGCCTCCGGGGGGGGACCTAATCAATACACCCCTCTTGTTTGATCGATCTCCTCCAAGATGGCCTCAAGAAGCGCCCAGGAGGCCCCAAGAGGTCCCAAGATGGCCCCAAGAGGCCCCCAAGAGGCCCCCAGGAGGCACCCAAGAGGCCCCCAAGAGGCCCCAAGAGACCCCCCAGAGGCACCCAAGATGCTCCAAGAGGCCTCCGGCGAGAATGCCAAAACGGCCTCGGCGAGGAAGCCAAAATCAGTGGTTTTACTATAGTTTTGGCCCCAGTTTGGCCTCCTGGGGGGGGTCGCTAATTAATACACCCTTCTTGTTTGATCGATCTCCTCCAAGATGGCCCCAAGAAGCGCCCAAGAGGCCCCAAGAGGTCCCAAGATGGCCTCAATATGGCCCCAAGAGGCCCCCAAGAGGCCCCCAGGAGGCCCCCAAAAGACCCCCAAGAGGCCCCCAGAGACCCCCCAGAGGCACACAAGATGCTCCAAGAGGCCTCGGCGAGAATGCGAATCATTGATTTCACTAAGGTTTTAGCCACATGTTGGCCTCTTGGGGGGAGCACTGATTAAGATGACTCCAAGAGCGCCTGGGAGAGCCAAAGATGACCTCCAAGATGGCTCAAGATATCCCAAGATGTCTCATAATGGCTTCCTCTGTGTGCTGCCCACTTCTCTGATCCAGACAATTCCTCTGGGCATCGTTTCTGGATGGGCTGGTGGGGATTCGCGAAGCGTCAACAATAACTTTAGCCAAAGCAATGAAAAACATGTTTCGCGCGCGCTCCCAACAGCTGACCGCGCGATGTGCCCGCGCGGTTCCCCCCGGCTGACCAAAGAACGCGCGCTGGAGAACTGGCTCGCACGCGCCGTTTCGGCATTCGAAGCTTGCTTCTACGCTGCCAACTTACAATTCCATCCCTTTCCTCCGCGCGCACGCGGGCGAGCGTTGTCTGCTGTCCCAGGAGCTGGGTCCCCGCGCGCCCGAGCCTGCCGAGAGCGCGAACAGGAGCTTCCAGAATTCCAACCGGCCCCCTCCCACCCTCGGGCTTCTTCTGCGGAAAGAGGGCGGGCGGCGCGATCCGACCAAGCACGCGCGCGCAAGTGCCCCGCGAAAAAATAAGCGCGCCGAGGGCTAGCAGCCCTCCCTGAACGGCTAAGTTTCTTCGATAAAGGCGGGGCCCACTTGCGAACCGCCGACGGCCGCGCGCTCCATGCGCGCTCCAAGAACTCCCCCTATAAGTTCAGGATTGCCAGGAGGCCCTGGGTCATCCGAGGGGATCTTGTCGAGCATGCGAAGTTCCAGTTTGGGCGCTTGCTCGCGCCTCCATATCTCATGCCTCGCGCCTACCGCCTTCACCTGGTTGGCGACCCCTGCGGGGGCTCCACCGGGGCCGAAGCCATCGGGGATCCACTGGTTCGGCTGCTTGGTCCACTCGCGCGCTTCGCCCGCTCCACTGGCAAACGCCTCTCGAGCCCGCGCTCCCGCATCCCCCCGTCGCACTCGAAACCAATCCTGCTCCTCGGCCTGGGCGCAGTCACTATGGGCCTGCAGCGCTCCACGCAGACCCTCGGCGCTATTACCTTGCAGCGAGAAGTGTTGAACCCTCGGGCCGTTCCATTTCTCGTTCTCCCGTGAGATCCTGAGGAGGTCGCGGGCTTGGCGAAGGAGATCTCGCGCCTGTTGGCTGCCGCCACGATGCCTTTCCCGGCGAGATGCTGCGACCCCATCCATCCTCGCGCGCCGTCTCCACATGGCCCTAGACACGAGAGACCCCGAGGGGCGCCCCCCCCCCCCCCCCCCCACGCACACACACACACACACACACACACACACACATACACACACGCACACACAGAATGCACGCCACCGCCTGTCTCCCAACGAACCGGCACGATGACCCCCTTCCATTGGAGCCGCCAGCCTTGCAAGCCGCAGTCTGGCATATGCTGACAAACTCAGCCTCGGCCAGAAGACGCGACTCACCGCGCGCATGTTTCGCCCGATGCGGGTCCAACTCGCCGCCGGCCACGACGCCTTCTAGCTTGCCCCCGAAGGCATCCCACTCAGCTGGCGGCGCTGGCGCGGGGCCAATGGGCAACTCGGCAGTAAAAGGCCCCGGCTTCGCTGGGCGTTGAATCTGGGCCAGGTGCGAGTCCAAGCGAAGTACCAGCTTCACGGGATAGTGCGTCGGCAAATCCGTCTCGTCGGTTCCCCCGCAACTGACCACTTTCTGCATCAAGAAACTGTTCGCCACAAAGAAACCAATAGTTCTCCACTCCTTACCCACTCGGCATGGGGACTTACCAGGTTGCGCGATTACTCCCCCCAACTCATCCAAGATTCCAGCGCGTTTATGTTCTCGGGAGTAAGCCCCTGGCAATCACGATCGGCTTGTCCGACATATTAAAAAACATGATCGACCCACGAACCCGGAAAGGAATATAGAAATGTAAAGCATTGCAACATTTAAAAGACACCTGATTGGGCGACGGGCACATGCAATGCTGAATGTATCGATGATGATGTACTGTGACGAGGGCTGTGCTGTGCTACGCCGTGCTGAACTGCGATGTTCCATGCCGCGATTGTGCTCTATATAGCGTTGTGGATCGGGTCCTCCCTGGCATCCGAGTCCTCACCGAACTGATCTGGATCGTAAGCTCGAGCTGCCTGAGCAGGTGGTAGCTGCCCCAGAACTAATCGACAGAGGGAACATGCCAGGAGGACGCGCCGCGGAACGTCCCAAGGGACGCGCCAGGCGACGTGCCAGGGGACGTGCCATGGGGACGCACCGCGGGACGTGCCAAGGGGACGCGCTACGGAACGTGCCAATGGACGTGCCGAGGGACGTGCCAGGGGACGCGCCGCGCGACGTGCCAGGTGGACTCGCCACGGAACGCGCCAAGGAACGTGCCAAGGTGCATAGTTGAGTGTATCGATCTTGATGTACCGTGCCGACGGCTGTTCTGTGCTGGGCCGTGCTGAACTGCGATGTGCCATGCCGCGATTGTGCTCTATATAACGTTGTGGATCGAGTCCTCCCTGGCATCCGAGTCCTCACCGAACTGATCTGGATCGTAAGCTCGAGCTGCCTGAGCAGATGGTAGCTGCCCCAGAACTAATCGACAGAGGGAACATGCCAAGAGGACGCGCCGCGGAACGTCCCAAGGGACGCGCCAGGCGACGTGCCAGGGGACGTGCCATGGGCACGCACCGCGGGACGTGCCAAGGGGACGCGCTACGGAACGTGCCAATGGACGTGCACCGCGCGACGTGCCAGGGGGACTCGCCACGGGACGCTCCGCGGAACGTGCCAGGCAACATGCCAGGCTGCAATGCTAAGGGTATCGATATTGATGTACCGTGCCGAGGGCTGTGCTGTGCCTGGGCGACCTGGACACGTGAAAACACGCGTTTCGCTCAAGACGTTGTCAGCACATCCTCATGCTAGACATCCGCCTGGGCAACCTGGACACGTGCAAACAAGCGTCTCGCTCGAGACATCCTCAACAAATGCTCATGCTAGACATCCGCCTGGGCGACCTGAGCACGTGAAAACAAGCCTCTGGTTCGAGACATCCTCAACACATCCTCATGCTAAACATCTGTCTGGGCCACCTGGAGGCGTGAAACCAAGCGTCTCGCTCGAGACATCCTCAAGACCTGGGCACGTGAAAACAAGCAATCCACTTGAGAGATCCTCAGAATTCAGGTCCCCAGGAGAGGACAATCTATAACACATAACAAGCGTTTCGCTCGAGACATCCTCAACAAATTCTGAAAAAAAAAAAAAAAAAAACAACAAAAAAAAAACAAGCGTTTCGCTCGAGACATCCTCAATTTTTAATTCGCCGGCCCTACGCGACCTCGTTATTGATCGCAAAAGAAATTCGCCGGCCCTATAGCCGTCAAAACCGGGGGGGAACCAACTAAAAGAACCCTGGGCCCAGGCCCTTTCCGGGAAAAAACTCCCCAAGCTGCCTCGGAATCCGGCGCCCTCGGGCACGCGCCCCGCCCCCAGTGGGGAGTTAGACGCTGGCAACTACAATGGCGCCCCAACCGCGCCCGCTTTCGACGGGGGCACAAAGCGAGCGGGGCCGAGGGTGTTCGGGCACGCTTCCCATTCCGATCCCGCCCTCCTCGCGAATCCGACTCCCGCAGAGAGGCTCCAGACTCGGTCGCATCGCAGGCCCCTAACGGGGTAGTCCAACCTACTTCCAGAAGCGCGCTAGTGCGCTGGGCCGTGTCAGCCCTTCGCACATTACACTCTTGCAACATGCATGTGAGCGAATCGCAATATTTTTTCCAGGCAAGTCTGGCACCGCGGCCAACTCGTGACCTTCGCTGTCACCAGTCGAGTGAAGGCTGGGAGCGCTCAGCCCTGCTTCCTGCATCTGCTTCCTCCGGCCGTCGACTCGCAGCAGGGCCCCTGCTACGCTCGGCCTGGCCCTCCCTCTTCTCCTCGAACTTCTGCTGAGCGGTGTTGAACAAGCCTTTGACCTTGGACTGCTGCTTGGACTCCGGGGCCCTTGAGCGTGCCATGCTTCTCCAACTGCTCGCGCAGATCAGACGCGTGCTGCATGGCGTCGGCTGCCGCCGAATTGACGACGTCAGGACTGCCATCCCTCCTAGCAGCAGAAGCCCCAGCAGCCGACCCAGCGGCGGAGGCTGCGTCGGCGCCCGCAGCGCACCGCCCACCTGCCGCCTGCCGCCAACGCCAGCCTGCTAGGCCTTGGCCTGCGGCCGGGGCGGTGGCTGCGGCCTCGGCCATCTAAGCGCACTCCAGCATGGCGTCGCGCATCTTGTCGAAGGCCTCCTGCGTCCATGAGACTTCTTTCGCCTCTTCGGGCACCGAAGTCCTGAACGTCTGGATGGCCTGGCTGACTGGGGTCTGGAAGTGCAATTTGACGGACGTCACCAGCTGCTGCGACGTGCGATTCCTGGCCTTCCCCGGCCTTTGACAAGTGGGCAACTTCCACAAGGTCGTGATTGGCCTCCAGCACCACCACCATGGCTTGCTCAGCTGCAGAACCCAGCTTTATAGATTGTGCTTGATGTATAGCACCTGCTGCGAATACAGCCCAGTCGACAGATTTGCCTGCTGCGCCTCCGCCTGCGCGCCCTGATGTCCAAAGTTCTGCATGGCTCTCGCATGGCTGAGATGGTCCTGAATCGACTGCGGCATCGACTGCGACAAAGTGACGAACTGCACCTCGTCCATGGTAAGTCACATCTTCCACTCCTCGGCCGAGATCTGATGCTTGGGAAAAGACTGGCGGTCTCCTTCAGTGGGAGCCCGGTTGGGTCGGCCTTTGCCTCCGCCTTTGCGCGGTGGCCCATTTTCCCAAGCACTCCCAGGCGTCCAGCACGGACCCCCCTCGCCACGCCTCAGGAGCACCGCGCCACTCGGGCTGACACTGCCACATCCAGTTTGCTTGCACGACTGGCGGTGCCCGTAGTTGAAGAAACAGCACTTGCCACAGTACCAGCCAGGCACCATCGTTGCGCCTGCCAACGGCTGGTGATGCCGTCTCCAAAATCCGCCGACCCTGTCGGCGTGTGGAAGACGCGTCGTCCTCGGCGCGCCACAAGTAGCGAAAATGACCTACATCGTAAATGACCTACCGCGCAACCCTCAACGAAAATGAGTTCCATCGTAATTGAATCGAAGGGAAGCCTTTTCCCTTCGATCCCTTCCCCGCCGAAGGGGGGGGGTCCCGGGGGGGGGTCCCGGGGGGGTCCCGGGGGGGGGTCGCCACCCAGATACGCACCCTCCCCCCGGCATACTTTTCTGATTGTTTTGCCCATCCCGAACATTTGGGGGAGTGTCCTCCTCCCCCCTCTTCACCTCCCCCTCCTCCCTCTACCTCCCTCCTCCTCGGGAGGGGCCTTCCCTTTAATCCGTTCCTCGCCCGTCGCCGCCGCATGCCGCCGCCGCCGCCGCCGCGGCTACCGACGCCGCCGCGGCTACCGCCGCCGCCGTCGTCGTCGTCCTCCTCGTCGTCGTCGAAACCGCCGCTGTCGCCGCCGCCGCCGCCGCCCGTCGTCGTCGTCGTCGTCGTCGTCGTCGTCGTCGTCGTCGTCGTCGTCGTCGTCATCGTCCTCCTCCACTTCCTCCTCCTCGCGTCTTCCTCCTCCTCCTCCTCCTCCTCCTCCTCCTCCTCGCGTATTCGTCCTCCTCCTCCTCCTCCTCGTGCTCCTCCTCCTCCTCCTCCTCATCCTCCTCCTGCTTCTCGTGCTTGAATACCTCCGGCTGCCACCTTCATCATGGGTGTCGTCTTCCGGGGTCGGCGGCACCGACCGTAAGGCCTTCGCAATATTGCCACGACCGCCTGAAATTCGTCGTGGGTTCGAAGATGCTGCGCTCAAATCACTGGGGTTTTCGAGCCTGCCCCACGGCTGCGTCCAAGCTGAAGCCTCCAGAGTTCCGAAGATCCAGCTTGAGTCAAAATGGCTACGGATGACCCCTGCTTCCGCATCCTCCTCCTCCTCCTGCTCCTCCTCTTCTCCTCCTCCAATGAAGATCCTTGTTCACTATGTTCGCAAGCTCCACCGCTGATCTGCTGCCCGCCATATCGCCGGCATCGGCTGCCTCCTCGGATAGGGGCGTGTGAGAAGGGACGCGTAGATTGGAGGAGGAGGAGGAGGAGGAAGAGGAGACAGGGGAGAAGGAGCAGGGGACATACCTATCCGGCCACCCTTCGGGTAATAAGGAGGTTCTGGGGAGGGGGAAGAGGGGGGAACCAACATCTGACTCAATCAATCTCACTATCGATCTCACTCGACGGAACACCCCTGGACACCACGGGACACTTGTCGATCTCACTATCGATCTCAATATCGATCTCACTCAACGGGACATCACGGGACACCACGGGCTGCAACGGGACACCACGGGACACCGCGGAACACCTCTCGATCTCACTATCTGTCTCACTATCGATCTCACTATCAATATCACTCAACGGGACACCATAGGACACCACGGGACACCACGGGACAACTCGGGACACCACATCGATCTCACTATCGATCTCACCATCGATCTCACTCAACGGGACACCACGGGACACCTTGGGACACCTGTCGATCTCAGTGTAGATCTCACTATCGATCTCACTTTTTGGGACACCACGGGACACCACGGGACACCTCGGGCACCACATCGATCTCAGTATCGATTTCAGTATCGATCTCACTATCGATCTCACTCAACGGGACACCATGGGACACCACGGGACACCTCGGGACACCTCTCGATCTCAGTATCGATCTCACTATCGATCTCATTTTTTGGGACACCACGGGACACCTCGGTGCACCACATCGATCTCAGTATCGATCTCAGTATCGATCTCACTATCGATCTCACTATCGATCTCACTCAACGGGACACCACGGGACACCACGTGACACCACGGGACACCACGGGACACCACGGGACACCAGCGGGACAGCGCGCCGCACCGGCCGCCGGAGGAGCAACATTTGGTCCGGCCGCGGCCCAGCCACAGGAGGGTTTCCTCTCGCCCGCCCACGCAGCTTCGCCTCGCCCACACGCGCGCACGGCAGGCACGACCCGAACCCGAAACCGAAATCGATTTCCTGGTAGGGGGGTCTCCGTTTCAAGTCGACTCACCCCCCAACCTCCGATAATGGTAGGACGAGCGGTAGAACGGGAGAAAATGAGGAGAAGGAGGAGGGCCACATCCGACCAGACTCGCAACTGGTCCAATAAAAACGGGACTGCTGATCCAAGCTGCAAATGTGAACTTCGGATCTGCGGGAGAAGCCTGCAACCGTCCGCCTGACGTGCCTCACCGCGGAACGACGCGCACCTGGATCAGCGGGATCCACAAGTCCACATGAGGAAGCCAAGAACCCCATGTCCTGCAGTGCCTCAAGAAGAATGCCTGAGCGCTACTTCGACAAGGTGGGCGCCAGTTTACATCCCTAGCCGCCCCCCCGAGCACAGACCGTTGATGCTTGGGAACTGCGACGTGGTTTAGCGTGTCACGCCGAAGCGTGGTAGGCCAGAACCAGCGGCGAGACCCTCTACCCATCGATCGGAAGAAGAAGTGGGTAGAAACATGAAGCAGGAAGCGAGGGAAGTAGATTGGGTTTCCGCCTTCCCCTTGAAGAGGGAAAACCGCTCGAGTCTTGAATTAAGACGGAGCCTGAAAACTCTTGCGGCTTGGGAGTCCAAAGTGACCCCGGCGCGACGTCAACTGGGGAACAGCTTCCTATTGCATGGGCGCAATGCCTGGAATTGCATGACATTGCATGGGATTGCTTGGCATATTGATTGGCACGACTTGCGCGCCGTCCAGAACCGCGTGGCATTGCTCGGCATGGTTTGACATTGCTTGCCATTGCTTAGCAAGGCATGGCGAGGCAGCACGGAGCCAAGACCGAGGAACCAAGGTACAAAGCCCAAAAGACACGATGATAACTAAATTACAATACCAAATAACCAAGGAACCCAACACACTGGACAGCTCGCCCCTTGACCCCCCGCCAACCCCACGTCAAGGGACGAGCATATACATAGATCTCTATGCATATATACGGGCGCAGCACCGCGCTGCATGTGTAGCCCCCCACTGGGCCAGGCAGGGTAAGACCCAGCACTGCATCGCGTAGCGCGTGGATGCCCGCACCGATCACGACTCCCCTCAGGGCCTACCTCTGACCCCCAATTTCGCCACCTCCTCTTCGTTCACGTCCTCCGCCCTCCCTCTCACCCATCCCCCCCCGTCGTCCAACTCCTCTGGCTCCTCCTTCCGCAGCCTCCTCCCTCTCCTACTCCCTCCTCGTCTTCCGCATCCTCCGCCCTCCTCGTCGTCCACCTCCTCCTCCTCCTCGTCCGACGCCTTCCCCCTCTTCCTCCTTTTCCTCCTCCCCTTCCCCACTAGTCTCCCTCCCCCCCTCACGACGTCGGTATCCTCCTTCCCCCACCGCCCCCATCTTCCTCCTCCTTATCCGCCTTCTTATCCGCCATTGTGCAGAGAGCGTGGCACATAAGGTGACCGCCCGTGGGTGGCACATGATGATGCTTGGTTACGTCTAGGAAACATTCCCACCGCCCCTGGCCTAAAACTGCCAGCGACGTATCCTCACACCTCTCCCTTACAACTGCCAGCGAACTATCCTCACACCCCTCGCTTGAAACTGCCAGCGAACTATCCTCACCGCCCCTGGCCTTATAACTGCCAGCGAAGTATCCTCACACCCCTCGCTTAGAACAGCCAGCGAAATATCCTCACACCCCTCGCTTGAAACTGCTAGCGAACCATCCTCACCGCCCCTGGCCTAAAAACGCCAGCTGAATACACTCACCCCCTGGACTGAAAGCTGCCGGCGAAATATCCTCACCCCCTCTCCTAAAACTGCCAGCAAAATATCCTCAACCCCCTGAGGTGCAAATATCCTCACACCCCTCCCTTAAAACTGCGAGTGAAATATCCTCATCCCCCGGCCTTGAAACTGCCAGAGAAATGCTCTCTCACCCCCGGCAATAAAACTGCCAGGTAAATATGCTCACACCCCTCAGCGAAATATTCTGACCAACTGGCCTGAAACTGCCAGCGAAGTATCCTCATACCCCTCGCTTGAAACTGCCAGCGAAATATCCTCACACCCCTCGCATGAAACTGCCAGCGAACTATCCTCCAACCCGTGACTTAAAACTGCCAGCGAAATATCCTGACCCATCGCTTAAAAACGCCAGCTAAATGCACTCACCCCCTGGACTGAAAACTGCCACCGAAATATCCTCACCCCCTGGCCTAAAACTGCCAGCGAAATATCCACACCCCTTGGCCTAATGATGCCAGCGAAATATCCTCACCCCCTGGCCTGATGATGCCAGTGACATATCCTCACCGCCTGGCCTAATGATGCCAGCGACATATCCTCAACCCCCGGACTTAATATTGCCAGCGACATGTCCTCACACCCCTCGCTTAACACTGCCAGCGGCATATCCTCACCCCCATGGCTTAAAACTGCCAGCGAAATATCCTCACCCCCTTGACTTGAAGCTGCCAGCGAAATATCCCCACCCCCCTCTCCTAAAACTGCCAGCGAAATATCCTCACCCCTGGCCTAGAACTGCCAGCGACACATCCCCACACCCCTCGCTTAAACTGCCAGAGACATGTCCTCACCCCTGGCCCAAAGCAGCCAGCTAAATATCCTCATCCCTTGGACTTACAGCTGACAGCGAAATACCCTCAACCCTCGGCCATAACACTGCCACCGAAACATCCTCAACCCCCAGACTTACAACTGCCAGCGAAATATCCTCACAATCCTCGCTTGAAACTGCCAGCGAAATGTCCTCACCGCCCCTGGTCATAAAACTACCACCGAGATACCCTCAACCCCCGGCCTTAAAACTGCCGCCAATGAAGTATCCTCACCGCCCCTGGCCTAAAACTGCCAGCTAAATATCCTCATCCCCTGGACTTGCAAATTGCCAGCGAAATACCATCAACCCCCGGCCTTATAACTGCCAGCGAAATATCCTCACCGCCCCTGGCCTAAAACTGCCAGCTAAATATCCTCACACACCTCCCTTCTAGCGAAATAGCCTCAACACCCCCTGGCTGGCTTCAAACTGCAACCGAAATATCCTCACCCCCGGAAAGAAAACTGCTATCAAACGGCTTTCGTGATTCAGTTGTCAGTTCAGTCAGTCAGTCAGTCAGTCTACTTCCTGGAATCAAATTACGGGAGGCGCCCGTAAATCAAGGAATCAAGGAATCAAAATCAAGGAACCAAGTAACCATGAAGAAGGAACCAAGAAACTAAGACCAAGGAACCAAGGAACCAAGTCCAGGGAACCTCCAAGGGAACCAAGAAATCAAGAACGACGACAGAAGAAGTAAGGGCCCACAGGCCGAGACTAATTGGGAAAATGCCTACGTGCAACGACCGATGGGAAATCCCCCGAAAAGGATAGATACGTGGACCTCCTCCCGCTACTTCAGGTGCCTCGGCGCGCTTGAAGAGCACGTCAGACTGCATCTTCAGCTTGGCGAGCTTCTCTTTGACGTGTACGGGCGTCTGGGGTCCGCTCGCGGATCACTTCTTCCCCATGCTGTGGCAGCCACGTGTGAACCCCACGTGCCCCCGCAGGCAAGAGTTCTGAGGCACCAGCAGGGGATTCATAGATTTCGGGCACGTCTGCGCCCAAGCGCATTCCTTACAAAGGGCGCGTCCAATATCACAGCGCCGTTCGGTCCCGCAGAGGCGGGGTTCGCAAGTGATCGCAGCATCATCCTCCTCATGCTTGACTCGGCTTCTGCAGCTCCCTTGCCTGTACCCGCGTCGTTCGGACGAAAGGGGGGGATAGTAAAGGGGGGGATCGGCGAATCAGCTCACGCAGCTGATTTCCCAGATGCCTCCTAGCGCTGGAGGTGCCGATGTGTCGAGAAAAACGCCTGGTTGCGGGAACGAAACCAGCTGCACACAACAGATGTCGTACCACCCCCCCCCTTTCCCCATCCCAACCCCCGGTTCGGCCGACCGGATCATGC
>CAUYUJ010021226.1:80000-127232 GCA_963575745.1 Prorocentrum cordatum | reverse complement strand
CTACTACTACGACTACTACGACGACTACTACTACGACGACTACGACTACTACTACTACTACTACTACTACTACTACTACGATTACTGTTACTACTACTACTACTACTACTACTACTACTACTACTACTACTACTACTACGACTACTACTACTACTACTACTACTACTACTACCACTACTACTACTTCTACTACTACTACTACTACCAGTACTTCTACGACTACTATTACTACTACTACGACTACTACTACTACTACTACTACTACTACTACTGCTGGCGGTCTCGCGCACCACATCACCACGGCCCAACCACCTTGGGAAGAGCGCCCTTGTGGCTGCCTCATTGCCAGTATGTAGCGGGCACCTCTTCTGGGTGAAAGGGCGGGTCTGGCGCGCTTGCAGCGTCGGGCGCTTGTCCGAGGGCAGCTGGCCCCTGCGGCCCAAAGTGAAGCGCCAGCGGCGGTGCAGCAGCACACGGGGCGACCCCAGCACCGCCATCCAGGCCAACTAGTGCAAGAAGACGCGATAAGAGGCCAGGATGGCAAGCCAAGGGCGGGTCCGACGCGCACGCAGCGGCAGGCGCTTGACCGAGGGCGGCTGGCCCCTACGGCCCAAAGCGAAGCGCCAGCGGCGGTGCAGCAGCACGCGGAGCGACCCCAGCGCCGCCATCGAGGCCAACTAGCGCAAGAAGGCGCGAGAGAAGGCCAGGATGGCAAGCCAAAATGGCAAGGCGCCTAACGGCGTCGCGGCAGCACACGGGGCGGCCCCAGCACCGCCAGCGAGGCTCACGAGCGCAAGTGAGCGCGAGAGGAGGCCAAGATGGCATGCCAGTTGGCGGGCCAGAGTAGCTAGGCGCACGGATGACCGTACGCAGAGCGGAGGCTAAAGCCACAGGAGCTGCCACGCGAGGAAGGTGCCACTGTGGGCACGCCGCACTACTGAAAGTGGCGGGCAAGAAATCCTGGCATGGACTCACGTGGCCTGCCGAGGGCCTGGAACCTGCTGGGCTTCATCATTCAGGCAGGCTGGCCTGCTCCCTGCGCAATGGCTGCGAAGACCTGCGACGGCAGCGCCTGCACTTCCCCCCCGAGGTCGCCACTGCCGCCCGCCTGCCCTGAGGGCCCACAGATCTGGCGCTCGAGATCTTCGCCGAGGGCCACGTTCAGGGCTGCAACATTTGGGATCCGCTGCGGGAGCGGGTCCGTCTGCGGCGGCGGGTCCGTCGGCGGCGGCGGCACCGCTGGGGGAGCCGTCAGCGGCGGCGGCGGAGGGGCCATGAAGGCCGCTGGCGGGGCCCCGACAGGCGGTGGTGGCGGGTCCTGGCTGCCGCGGGCCCCCCCGCTGGAGGGGCGCTGGCGGTGCGGGCGGGGGCGGCGCGCGGGGCGACCCCTGTGCCACCCCCGCCGCCCGTGAGGCTGCCCTCCCGCAGGTTGTGGCGGCGCTCGCTCGTAGAGCGCCAGCTCCCTGTACGCCATCTCCAGGCGCTCCCTCTTGGCCTTATTCCGTGACTTCTTGCTGTAGCCCGCCCACTCTGGGTCGTCCAGTCCACAGGCGACCTGCGCGCACAGGTCGGTCCACTTGAACTCGGTCAGGCTCTCCCAGGAGAGCCCCTCCATCAGCACATAGTGGCCCTCCCACTGCGGCTGGTGTGGAGCGTAGCGCTTGAAGACGGTGCCCACTGCCAGCGGCTCGACCTTGGGGAGGTACTGCAGGAGGTCCACCGCGCTGAACACAGGTATCTCCTCCTTCTTGAGCTTGTCGTAGCGCAGCAGGGCCTTCAAGTCGCGGATGTCCTCCTCGGGATGTTCCGCGTGCATGTAGTACGCTCGTGGCAGGGTCAACTCCTCCTCTATCAACTCGATGCAGACGCCGTAGGAGGTCGAGTGGCGCGCACCACAGTGGCAGTACCAGCGCTGGCCCGTCTCCCCCGCCGCCTCCTGCGCGCAGGTGAGCAGCTGCGTCCAGCGATCCGATCGGATCACCGAGCAGCATCCCCTGGGGTTGTCCCAGGTCTTGTTGGCCGAGCACTTGTAGTACATGTTGAACGTCTGGCACTCCTCCTTCCAGGCACGTTTGTGTCCCAGGTGTGCGCCCGCGATCCCCGAGGCTTCCAGGGCGCCCTTCTTCAGCCTTCCCACATCCTCCTCTGCCTCCTCATTCAGCGCGTCGAGCCACTTCTGGACTCCGTTCTGCGCCTCTGCGCCCCTCACCATGTCCTCCTTCTTCTCCAGGATGGGCCCCGGGCCTCCCAGCATGCGGGCGCGCATGGTCTCGAATTTGAGGGCGCCACAGGCCCGCGCCATGCGCTTCAGCGATTTCTTGGAGAGGCCGAGCCGCAGCAGGGGCTCGATGTCCGTGACCCCCTGCACGGTCTTGACGTCGGTCAGCTGGTGCTTCTGGTTCTCAGCATCGATGTCGGGCTGGGGGTCGTTCTCCTCGTCACGGGGAGGCCCATCCTCGAGGGGTGGGGGTGGCGCACGGGGCGGCCCTGGCACCGCCCCCACCTCCATCGCCATTGGGCGACCAACCTCCTCCGCCACCGCTTCCGTGGCTGGGGGGGGCACCCGTGCTCTCGGGATCGATGCCCACCCCTACGCCCTCCGTTGACCTCCGCAGGGCCAGCACGCCTTCCTCGGAGAGCGCGAATCCTACCAGCGCGTCCATGCCCTCCTTGATGTAGTCGAAGCTCGCACGGAACTTCGCCACTCGCTTGGCGGCATGGCCGATGGAGCCTGCGCCCTTGTTCAGGCGCGCTGCGCGCGTCACGGCCTCCTGCTCGGCGATGTTCTGCGTCGTCGCCACGCAGCGCGAGCGCGTGTACAGCTTGTGCTGCCCCTCTTTGCCCCTCCGCAACGCGGGGTATGTCTGGTTGCGCTCTGAAGCCTCAGCGTAGCGGCGCATGTCCCCACAACTGAGCTCGTCCACGTATTCCACCATCATGATCTTCCAGTCGTCCAGCTCTGTGCACGCCCGACGCAAGCCCAGGCGCTGCAGCGGGACCCAGTACGCACCCATGCAGTGGACGTAGCCCGCCTCGGCGTAGTCCTCCTCCGCCATCATCTCGGCGTCTTCGAGCGCGGCAGGTGTGCCGCCGCTCGGCTGGGGGGCCTGGCCGTAGACAGCTTTGTTGCTGCGTCGGCGGTGGCGTTTGCCTCCATGACCGCTGAGGGCACCCGTGGTCGCTGCGCTCGGGGCCTCACTGGCGGTCCCATCGTCCACGGAGCGACCGCCGTCGGCGTCGCTGCGCGCACCTCGGCCGCCGCGGCCGCCCACGGCCTGCCCCCGCAGCTGGAGGTTGTGGAGCGCGAGGGTGGTCGCGTCCAACCCACGGCGCTGCTCCGTGGTAAAGTTGGCGTAGGTGGCTGCCGCTGCCAGAGCGGCCGTCGTCGCTGGCACCACCGCCGACGCGGGCATTGCTGTGGCCTCAGCGGGCGCCTCAGCCGTCGCCGCGGGGCCTCCCTCCGAGGCGCCATCGGAGGCGGCGGCGCTGGGGGCGGCCCCCGTGCCGCCGCCTCCGTCGGCGTCCTCGGCAGGCGTCACTGATCCCGTGGGCAGTGTCGGCGCCGTCTGAAAGGTCGCCGCCTCGGACATCATGTCGAACCCCTCGTCTTCGCTCTCCGACGCGCTCACCTGCTGGCCAGGGCGCTGCGCAGGCCCTGCTTTGGAAGTGGGCGCGTCGGCCGCGGTAGCACCACTGGCCTTCGCGCGTGCCTCAGCCTTCGCCTTAGCTTTCGCCGCCAAAGCCTCGCGAAGAGGCGCCGCATCGTGACTGGGCGAGTCGGCGTGCGTCTTGGCAGGCCACGGCATTGGCGCGGGCTTCGAGAACCTGGGCGCCATCACTTGGCCGGAAGGATGGCACGGGAGATGCAGCTCGAGAGATTGCGCGAGACAAGACCTCACGAGCCAAACAGCTGCCGAGGAAGAGAGGGGAGGGGGAGAGGCTGTGCACCGAATCAAAATGGGGCGGCCGACTGCCAAGGCGGGACAAAGGTAAAACATGAAGACTAAAGGCTGAAACCAACGGCTCCAGGTGCGTGGGAACCGATCCTTGTGCAGGCGGAAAACGGCCAGACCCCCGTTCGGGACCCTGGGCGGGCAGGAGAGGGGAAAGGGGGGCGATGAAACCACGTCGCGGGCGGGCGACAAAGCGGACGGCGGGCCGCCGACGGCCCCAGGACCCGCGGGGCGGCCCCGATCTTGAACGCCTCTTAACGCCTCTTTAGCCAATGGCCACGAACAGGTGCTGTTGGCGGCATGGAGGCTCAGCACGAGTGGGTTGAGAGAGCAGCCCAAGACAGAAACTAAGAGCACAACACATATAGCATGGCGGGAGCACGACGCGCACAAGGCAGGGTGGCTACACAACGCGGCGCGCAGAACAGACATGACAAGGCAAGAGCGCATCATGCACACTACAATGGGAACTGAACAGCACCGTGCACACTGCAGATGTGACTAACTTTTTACGACTGATCTGGGCAACAGGAAGGCGAGGAGGAAGGGGAGGGTCAGGGAGCGCACGCAAATGGGATGGAGCCACATCTAGTCAAGACCGGACGCTCGGGGCGGCCCCGGCATCCAGCCCGACTACGTCCTCCGTCGCCAGGGCGACCTGCTCAGCTATTTGGCCCTGCAGGGCGTTGGCCACTGCCGAGCGCAGGGACGAGCGTGCCGCGGGCCGTTCGGCCTCGGGCAATTCCCCCACGGCACGGCGCAGCCACGTCTCAGCCTCTGCGCCCCAGCGGCCGTTGACATCGAGGACAAAGGGCACCAGGCCAGAAAATGGGTACCTACGGTGCTTCACTTTCTCTCTGCGCTGCAGGGCTGCCTGATGCGGCCGCCCCGTCTGGGCCACGGCCACCTCGTCCACCAAGCTGATGTCGAGACAAACTCGGCCATGGATACCTCGATGGTAAACGACGTCCAATGTGGCCGCGCCCTGCTCTTCCGCGTGCAACTCTGGGATGACCTGCTCCACGAGGGCGTGGTGGCCCACCCCGCGCAACCAGAGCGCCACGGCATCTCGGATGGCGCTGTGGCGGCGCATCGGGCCACCTCCCCTGGGACAGTTGAGCGCATGAACGCCACGGACGTCCACCGTGCGGCCACACGCCGGGCCGACCTGCGCCATCGCGCGAGTGGGCGCTGCCGGTCGGTTCTGGCACGTGCACTCGGACTGCAGCAGCGGCAGGTGCATGCGCCTCTTGGCCGCAATGCAGAACGCGCGGTCGGCAAGGGGCGAGACCCCCTCGAAGTTATCCAACCAGGCGCCCGCTGAGCTGCCCGAGGCACTATGCACCGCCGCCGCCGCCGTCACCGGCAGCGCGGCCAAGAACGTCTTGGTGGCGTGGTCCCGTACGTGCTGGGTGTACGTCTTCTGGCCCTTGCCCTTCCGCCCTTCCAGAAGGCCCTGCCAACGGTCACTCTGGGGGCGACGGCCTCCTGCCAGCCGCCCCTGCTCCTCGTCCGCTGCCGAGAGGGCACGGCCAAGGCCCGGCCACCGCCGAAAGAAGCCGATCGTTGTCGTCTCTCGGAGCTCCTGGGCAGCCGCGTGGATCCCGGCTTCCCAGGACGCCAGGAGGGCAGCGGGGCCGCGCTGTTCGGCGCTGCCACAGCCCAGGCCTCCGTCGCTGACCTTCATGAAGATCTGCTCACGGGGGGCAGCCGTGACCCCCAGAAGGGCGTTGACGAAGGCGACCACTCCGTCATCCACCCTGCGGCCCCACGCCGCCGCGAGCGGGAGCGCCCGCTGGATGTGGACGCAGGCGCCCCTCGACCAGATCCGCATCAACTGGAAGGCGTCGAAGGCCGACAGCCCATGCGTGCGGAGCGTCAGGAGCTCTCGGAAGTAGCGGTCCTGCTTCTGGAGGAAGGCCTCGCCGCAGGGGAGTGGCGTGGCGGCGCCCGGGGCGGCCCCGGCACCGCCAGCCGGCGCGAGGCCACCCTCGTCGAGGTCCTCCGGGACGGCAAAGTCCGTGAGCGGGACGCCCCTCCAGTCGGCGTCCACGTCGTGGTTTGTGTAGGCCAGGGTAGACCCCACCGCCTTGAGCTTCTGGACGCGGTACTGGGCGTACTCCGCAAACTCCGGCGGCAGGACAGCGTGGGGATCTGGGGACCAGATCTGGGTCTTGGACATCTTCAGCTTCATCCCGTGGGCTTCGATGCGGGCTCGCCAGGCATCCAAGCCGCGGAACACAGCGGCCGCGGTGCCCACGAAGTACGTGTCGTCCAAGAAGGCCAGGCAATCCCCTTCAGCGTCCACCGCACGCACGGCCATGCGACCGATGCTGAGAACATCCGCGGTGCCGACCGCGTAAAAGCCTGGACTCATCGGGCAGCCCTGGTCGAGGCCACGGATCTGGTCGACCAGCTGGGCGGGTTGGACCCACCCCCCGCCGCGTGGCGTGTGCGAGCAGGGGGCCAGGCCTCCGCCAGCGGCGCCAGAGCGGGCACCTTGGTGCGCACGGCCTCCTTCACCAGGTCGCGGGGGATGTTGCTGAACGCATCCCCGAGGTCCACTGCCACCACCCACTTGCCTGGGCTCGAGTTGGCCATCGTGCATAGACGTCGATGGAGGGCACCGCATCCGTCCTTGGCAAGGCCAAACTGTTGGTCCCCCACCGCCGCCCGCATGTCTTTGTGGTGGACCTTGGCAGCGCTGCGGCCCACCATACGGCGGGTGACGTTCCCACAGCCCAGGACTCGCACATCCCCAGGGGTTGCCTTGGGGATGCCTTTGAAGCGAGCCGCCGTCAGGGCGGCTAGAGCCTCGGAAGGAAGGTCGCCGATGGCCAGGCGCGCCAGCGTGTTGGCCACCGCCTCTGCCCCGTCCTCGTCGTGCTTGAGCGGGGCCCAGTGCTCGTAGCGTCCTCCTCCAGGCCCCGCCCCGCCACGGCGGGGGAAGCGGCCAAACTGACGCTTGAGGTGGTTGGCCACGCGGTGATGGAGCTCTGCCGCGCCGTCGAGCTCGCGAGGGGGCGTGGCTGGCGGCATCGCCACATCGGCCCCCGCCACTGCGGGCCCCCCCCCTGGCCCATGCGGGGCGGCCCCAGTGCCGGGGGGAGGGCCCCATTCGCCTGGGCGAGGCGCCGCAGGCTGCTGGGTGGTGCTGAACTTCCTCACCACCGCCGCTGCATCCGCCATGTCACCCTGGGGCCACACTGCCGCTGCCGCCCGAGACATCTCGCCAGCTCGTGCGAGCTCGGTGACACGGCGCACACGGGCCGCGACGTGATCCTCGCGGCCCTTCGCGGTGACCGCGGTGCGCGTCTGGTCCTCCATGGAGAGCCAGGCGACATCCCACTGGCCGTCCTGAATCCACTGTAAACGCTCCTGGAGACGCTCACGCCGCGCCGTCGGAGTCGGGGTCGCATTTTCGCTGAACAGCAGCCCATCCAACGATCAGAACAGCTTCCACAGCCGCGTCAACGTGCGCGACGCCTGATCATCGTTGCCCTGGCGGGCCTGCTCGATCGCCAAGCACAGCCGCGCCTTCACGTGGCTGACGGCGGCCGCCATGCTGTCGGGGATCATGGCCGTGGTGGGCGCGCCCTGCAGCAGGATGCGGCCCCACCCGATGGCATCCCACCAATCCAGATTGACAAAGCCAACCTCGTGGTACGCGTCCTCGTCCGTCACCTGATCGTCCAGGTAGTCGTCGTAGACGCCTGCTTCCAGTCCGCCGTCGTCGTCCGCATCCGCAGGAGCGTCGAGTGGCGGCTGCAAGATGTCCGCCGTGACCGGCGCCGCTGCCTCGGCTGCCACAAGGGGGGTCCCTCGTGAGCCTGGGCCATGCGCCCCTGGCGCGGCGGCGGCAGGGAGCCTCGGGGCGGCCCCAGTGCTCCCTGCCGCGCCATCTCCCTGGGAGGGAGGAGCGGGGGCCTGGCCTTCAACCGTTTCCAGCAGGGGCAGGATGGGACCACCTCGGGCCTCCAGGGCTGCCGTGAGGCGTTCCCTGTCGCCCTCGGGGAGCTGCGTGAAGCCCGCCATCGCCGTCGCCAGTGGCAGGGGGCCATCGACGCAGGCCATGTGGAACCACTGATTGCCCGCGTGAGCCTGGGAGCCCACGGGGGGCGCCACGGCGCCTGCCACGCGCCATTCGCCCGCCTCGAAGCCTCCCATGCAGCGGGTGCAGTGGGCCTTCGTGCCGCGAGCCGCCTGGGCGCTGACGCACCAGCGAGTGATCCGTCCTCCCGTCATGCGGCGCCGCCGCTGTGCTGGTTGGCCCTCGCTGTCCCGCATGCGGGCGTCGGTGCTGCCATCCACTGGGATGTCGACAGCGTTTGCGTCGGCCGAAGCGCGTGCAGCAGCGGAGGCGCACGGGGCGGCCCCGGCACCTCCGCTGCCTCCCGCGGCTGCCAGCGCACCGCCTTCGCCTCGGGCCACCGCGGCGTTACTCCCAGCCACTCGAGCCCCTGCACCTGCGTCCGCGGCGCAGCCAGCGGCCGCCGCCATCCCAGGACGCCCCTTCAGGGCAAGGAAGAGTGCGCGTAACAGTGAGGGCGCGAGAAAAGGAAGGGTGGCGACCACCCGCGGTTCGAGGGCAGCAGTAGCCCCCCCGCCCACAGGCTCCCCCAGAGCCTTGGGGGGACGACTACTACTACTACTACTACTACTACTACTACTACTACTACTACTACTACTACTACTACTACTACTACTGCTGCTGCTGCTACTGCTACTACTACTACTACTACTACTACTACTACTACTACTACTACTACTACTACTACTACGACTACTACGACGACTACTACTACTACTACTACTACTACAACTACTACTACTACTAGTAACTACTACTACTACTACTACTACTACGACTACTACTACTACTACTACTACGAACTAACTTACTACGACTACGACGACTACTACTACTACGACTACTACGACTAACTACTACTCACGACTACGACTACTACTACTACTACTACTACTACTAACTACTAACTACTACTACTACTACTACTACGACTACTACTACTACTACTACTACTACTACTACTACTACTACTACTACTACTACCAATACCACGACTACTATGACTACTACGATGACTACTAAGACTACTACTACTACTACGACTACTACTACTACTACTACTACTACTACTTACTACTACAACTAATACCACTACTTATACTACTACTACTACTACTACTACTACTCTACTACACTACTACTACTACTACTACTACTAGTACTACGACTACTATTACTTCTACTACTACTACTACTACTACTACTACTACTACTACTACTTCCATTACTACTACGACTACGACTACTACTACTACTATTACTACTACTACTACTACTACTACTACTACTATTGTTACTGCTACTGCTACTACTACTACTACTACTACTACTACTACTACTACTACTAGTACTACTACTACTACTACTACTACTACTACTACTACGAGTACTACTACCACTACGACCACTACGACTACTACGACTACTACGACTACTACGACTACTGTTACTACTACTACTACTACTACTACTGCTGCTACGACGACGACGGCGACGACGACTACTATTATTACTACTACTACTACTACTACTACTACTACTACTACTACTACTACTACTACTACTACTACTACTACTACTACTACTACGGGTGCGACCACTAAATTCCACGGTCGCGCGATGACTACTCTTGCGACTATTCGCAGGGGAAGATATGTGTCGCCGCCCCGCGGAGCCAAGGTAACGCTCCGCGCGGGGCGGGAACGATACCCTTGGATGGGCCACCACCAGGACAACAGAGGAACATGCATTTCTCATTCAGCATTGCAAACACGATGGTATAAGGCACGACGCTAAGGCGAATGTTCCCGGCGCCGAAGCAAAAACTAGTTTCTGTGTTATGTATTTCTTAAAAGTAATAATGAAAAACGAGCCGCCTTCTAACGGTGAAGCTCGTGCACAGCGTTAAAAACGAAACCGCGCGGCGCGAAGGCGAGAACTACATTACGAAAGCGAGCCGCACTCAATCCGCGAAACGACTGCGAAGTTGCATAGCGAATGTGCGCGGAACCAACGCGAGAGCTAAATTATAAAAGCGAACCGCCTTCAGTCCGTTAAACTCGTACGAATGTGTTAAACCAGTGCAGTGCGCGCGGCGCTAAGGCGGCAAATGCACTTTGAAACCGAGCCGCCTTCAACCCGTGAAACCCGTGCACAATGTTATAACGAATGTGCGCGGCGCGAAGGCAAGAGGTAGATGAAAAAAACGAGCCGCCTTCAATCCGTGAAACCCGTGCACATTTTTACAACGAAACCGCGCGGCGCTAAGGCGAGAACTATATTATGAAACCGACCCATTTTCAATGCGCGAACGTCGTGCCAATTAGTATAGCGAGTGCGCGCTGCGCTGTACCGAGAACTAGACGTTGAAAACAAGTGTGGGGGTAAGTGGGAGTATTTGCTGCTTGGTGCCCGGCACAATGCCAAAGTTATCGTTCGGCTAAAACCACCCCCTGGAATGTATGGGAAAATGGGTATTTCAACCTCGTAGTATGGGTTTTTCACGTCCTTGCCCGCGCGCTGCACAGCACGAGCGCGAGATTACCACAGCCGCCTCTGGCCCCTGAGGATGATCTAGCGTCTGAAACGCGGCGCCAGCAAACATCGTTCAGATGGTAACACACCGAAAATGTGATGGGCGAGGATGAGACATGGGTAGGAGGAAATTGTCAGGGTGGTCGGCTGAAAATGCAACTCAGAGTGAGGGGGTCGAACGGTCATTCATTGTCCTTGGGTGCGTGGCTGCAGCGAGAATCCGTGGTGAAGATTCTGCGTGTTGCGCTGTTGTTGCTGTTGCTGTAGATCTCTCACTACTGAAGAATGAATAGTGTTAGTCCCCCCTCCCTGGTGCACATTGAAGTTTCTTAAAATTGAAGTGCCCCGCCCGGCGTTCGCACCCTGTTTCTCTTATCCGGGAAAATCTGATTCCCCAAACTGTGCCCCTGGCCCCCGGGTTTCCTCAAAAACGGCTCCCGCCTCAGACTTCTTCACGATTTAGCCAGGACCCCCGCTCCCGCCTGAAACTTCCTTGCGTGTTATTCAGGAATCGCGCTTGCGCTTGGGACCCACTGACAATTTACGCAGGATGTGCTCTCTCGGCGCTCTGGAGTCGCGCCCTCGCTGGAGACCCGTTTGTAAGCTACTCAAGAATAGCGCCCTTACGTTGGAACGGCCCACAATTTACTCAAGCGCCGCGCTCCCAACAATCGGGCCCCCAGGAGTCGCGCTCACGCTAAGGACTCCCCCACAGATTATTTAGGAATCCGGATTTCGCTGCCCTTCGTGGCCCCGTTGCGTTCCTTCGTGGCCCCCTTCGCTGCCCTTCGTGGACCCGTTGCAGCCTTTCGCGGCCCCCTCACTGCTCTTCGCGGCCCCGTTGCAATCCTTCGGGGCACCCTCGCTGCCCTTCGTGGCCCCGTTGTAGCCCTGCCCTTCGCGGCCCCACTGCAGCCCTTCGTGGTCCCCTCGCTGTCGTTCGTGGCCCCGTTGCAATCCTTCGTGGTCCCCTCGCTGCCCTTCGTGGCCCCGCTGCAGCCCTTCGTGGCCCCCTCTCTGCCCTTCGTGGCCCCGTTGCAGCCCCCCGTGGCCCCCTCGCTTCACTTCGGGGCCCCGTCGCAGCCCTTCGTGGTCCCCTCGCTGCCCTTCGGGGCCCCCCCGCTGCCCTTCGCGGCCCCCATCGCTGCCCTTTGTGGCCCCATATTTGCATGCCCTCCGTTGCCCCCGCTCGTTCGCGCCCGTCGTGGCCCCGCGTGCATGCTCTTCGTAGCCCCGCCGTCGCCCGTCGCGGCCCCCTCGCTGCCCTTCGGGGCCCCGTTGCTGCCTTGAGCGGCCACGTCCTTGCCCTCCGCGGCCCTATATACGCACGCCCTTCGTGGCCCCCGCTCGTTCGCGCCCGTCGTGGCCTGATGTGCATGCCCTCCGTGGCCCCGCTGTCGCCCTTTTGTGCCCCCCTCGGTGTCCTACGTGGCCCAGCTGCTACCCTCAATGGCCCCGTCGTTGCCTTCTGTGGCCCAGCATTATCTGCTTTTCGTGGCCCCCGCTCGTCCGCGCTCTTCGTGGCCCCATACGCATTCCCTTCGTGTCCCCGCTGTCGCCCTTCGTGGCCTACTTCGCGCCCTTCGTGGCCCTGCTGTCGTTCTCTCCCTCGCTCTCGCTTTCGCTCGTCGTCGTCGTCGTCGCCGTCGTCGTTGTCGACGACGTCATCGTCGTCGTCGTCGTGGTCGGTCCCCTGTCCGTCCCTTTTGCGGTCGGGTTGCCGCCGATCAGCGCTGCCGCTGGCCAAGCCGACGGTCCGCGGCCGCCCCGCCGCTTGCTAGGGCCTGCCCTGCAGGGAAGAAAAGTATTCACCCCAAAAAGGGTACGATCGAAGACGAAGAGGGCGGGTATCGAGGGTTTGGGAAATACGCGTTAACGGACACTCGAGCAAATAAGAGCGAACAGTCTGTTCCTCAGGACACTTCAGGATTCCTCAGGACCCACAGTGTCTCCTCAGGACGCCTACGGACTCCTCAGGATTCCCCATGGTTCCTCAGGATCCCCTCAGGGTAACCCTCAGGATTCCTCCGGATTCCTGCGCATTCTTCAGGATTCCCAAGGATTCCTCAGGACCCACACGGATTCCTCAGGATCCCCCAGGCTTCTTCTGGAGTCATCAGGATTGCTTCGGATTCGTCAGGATTCGCCAGGACCCTTCAGGATTCCTCAGGACTCCTCCCGAGCCCCAAGGATTCCTCAGGATCCCGCAGGAACCCTAAGGAGCCCCAAGGATTCTTCTGGATCTCCCCATGGGGTTCTCAAGACTCCGTTGTGCTTCTTAGGATTATTCCTGCTATTTTTCAATTCTTCAGGATCCCCGAAGGGATTCCTCAGGACACCTCAGGACTCCCCAGGACAATCCCCCTCCAAATGCGTCCGATGGATTCTTCCTCAGGACCCACAGCGATTTTTCAGGATCCCCCAAGATTCCTCAGGATGCCGAAGGCCTCCTTAGGTTTCCAAATGATTTCCTCCGGATCCCCTCTGGGTAGCCCTCAGGATTCCTCAGGATTCTCTAGCGTTTTTCAGGAGCTCACACGATTCATCCGGATCCCCAAGGCTTCCTCTGGACTCATCAGGACTCCTCAGGATTCGTCCGGAGTCTTCAGGATCCCTCAGGATTCCTCAGCATTCCTGAGGATTCCTTCCGAGGCCCCAGGGTCCCTCGGGATCCCACAAGAACCCTTGGGACCCCCAAAGATTTTTCAGGATCTCCCTCTGGTTTCTCAGGATCCCGCTGGGCTCTTCAGGACCGCGGGCATGCCTGGCCAGCTGGAAAGTTCAGCGGGCACTTTCAGAATGCTGCATGGCGCAATCGGTGCTTTATGGAATGCTGCCCCTGGGATTCATCGCTGCATTTCGTTTCTTGAGATGTTATGTGGAGAGGGTGGGGCGACGAAGTCTGCGATGATCGCGGGCTCACGGCGCTTGGGTTTGATAAAAAGCATGGCGCCCACGAAGACCCTTTTTGTCTGGCGGGGATACTATGCGCAGCATTTCTGGCCACAACAGTGGCCGTCGGGGGGTGCATCCACATGCCCAACGCAGCACTTGGATCCACTTATGCATGGGCCATGCAAAACGGGCACTTTCCATCATATATGGAGATGACTCTCGGCGAGACGTCCTGGAGGCGAATCATACCGCCATGCGAGTGCCCATAGGTAGCTACATGAGATGGCACGCGAGAGGGGGGGAGACGAAGGACTCGGATTCCTCAGGATCCCCTAGGCTTCTTCTGGGCTCATCAAAATTCCTTTGGGTTCGTCAGGTATCCTCAAGACACCTCAACTCCTCGGGTGGGAGTGTCGGAGCGGGCAAAGCGGGCATTTGGTTGCGCGGTCTATCGAACACGACCAAATCTCAAGCGGAGGGGTCGGGTCGGGCGGACGAGACACCAAAGCGTGGAACCCCCGATCGAGAAGAGGCACTGCTTGGCGGGTCGGGCGGGCGGCACATGTAGATGTGGGGCCCACTTGTGTAGGATGTCATCGGGCGAACGAGTCGGGTCGGGCGGGCGGGACATTGAGGTCTGATACCCCGTCGGGCTCAGGCTGAATTACCTGCAATCGAGCCAGAGTTATAGGAAACTTGGCCGCCGCTGGGTCACCTGACGCGCAGCCTGAGCTACAGATGACTTGGGCCGGGTTACATGTAGCTTGGACTTCGTCACAAGTAAAGCAGCCTTAATTACAGGTCACTCGGCCGCCGCTGAGTCGAATGCAGCTGAGCTGTATTACCAGCAGCCCAGGCTCAGTCACGGGTAACGTTGGCTGAGCTGCAGGTGACTCGGCCGCCGCTGAACTACCTGTAATTCAGCCTGAGCTACAGGTAATGCAGCTGAGTCACCTGCAACTGGGCTTAGCAATCCGTAACTCAGGCTGAGTTGCAAAGAACTCGGCAGCCGCTGAGCTCTACCTGTAGCTGGGCCGCCGCTGGGTACCTGTAGCTCAGCTGGGTTACCTGCAATTGTGGTCACCATCATGAACTGAAAATCCCCTCTGGGAGCCCTCTCGGAGCCCGATTGGGAGCTCTTGGCGCCCTCTTGGGCCGTTCTGGGTTGCTGCTGGGTCTTCCTGGGCACTGAAAGGGGGCCCTTCTGGGCGGTCCTGCGGCCATCCTGGCTCGGGCCGTGTTGGGGAACTCTTGGTAAAAACATGGGCACCCCTGCTGGGGCACTCTAATTCGGGCCCTCTCCTTTGGGGGCTGCGTTGGGAAGCTCCTGGCATGCATGGGACGCCTGTTGGGGCCGTGTTGTTCTGTGTGCGGGCGCCTGTTGCATGCTTGTGCCGTCTTGGGGAGCTTTGGGGGCTCCTTCTCTCTCTCCCTTTTCTCTCTTTCTCTCTCTCTCTCTCTATTTCTCTCTCTCTCTCTTTCTCTCTCTCTCTCTCTCTCTCTCTCTCTCTCTCTCTCTCTCTCTCTCTCTTTTTGGCCGTCCCAGTGCCTATCATGTTCGGCCGTCTTGCGCGGGCCCACCCCATGGGTCAAGAGGGGAGCGGCCAGCACGAGCCTTGCCGACTCATCTTGTTGTCCCGCTGGCATTTTGGGGAGCCCTCCCCATCCTCGCGTCCCCGCACGCATGCAACGTCAATGGGAATCCCTCTCGAGGTCGCACCAACAATCGCATACGGATCAGGCAAGCTGCATCACAGTACATCAAAACTGCTTCTGCTTCGGAGCTTCATGAAAGGGCAACCAACGAAGAACAACAGCAGTCAAGGATACAACAACCTCCTCCTCCCCCTCCTCCTCCTCCTCCTGCTCCCGCTCCTGCTCCTGTTCGTGTTCCTCCTCCTTCTCCTCTTCCTCCTTGTCGTCCTCCTCCTCCTCCACCTCCTCCTCCTCCTCCTCCCATGCCTCATCCTTTCTCCTCCTCTCTCCTCCTCTCTCCTCCTGTCTCCTCCTCTCTCCCCGCCTCTCTTCCTCTCTCCTCATCTCTCCTCCTCTCCCCTCCTCTCTCCGTACTCTCTCCTCCTCTCTCCATCTCTCTCCTCCTCCTCCTCCTCCTCCCTCCTCCTCCTCCTCCCTCCCTCCTCCTCTTCTCCTCCTCCTCCATCTCCCCTCCTCCTCCTCCTCCCCCTCCTCCTCCCCTCCTCTTCCTTTCTCCTCCTCCTCCTCCTCCTCCTCCTCCTCCTCCTCCCACCTCCTCTCTCCTCCTCCTCCTCCTCCTCCTCCTCTTCTTCCTCCTCCTCCTCCTGCCCCCTCGTCCTCCCTCGTCTCCTCTCCTCCTCCCCCTCCTCCTCCTCCCCTCCTCCTCCTCCTCACTCCTCCTCCTCCTCCTCCTCCTCCTCCTCCTCCTCCTCCCTGCCTCCTCCCTGCCTCCTTCCTCCTCCTCCACCTCCGTCCTCCTCCTCCTCCTCCCATCCTCCTCCTCCTCCTCCTCCTCCTCCTCCTCCTCCTCTTCCCTCCTCCTCCCTCCTCCTCCTCCTCTCCTCCTCCTCCTCCCCTCCTCCTCCTCCTCACTCCTCCAACTCCACTCCAACCCAACTCCAACTCAACTCCTCCTCCTCCCTCCTCCTCCCTCCTCCTCCCTCCTCCTCCTCCTCCTCCTCCTCCTCCTCCTCCTCCTCCTCCTCCTCCTCCTCCCTCCTCTCCTACTCTCCTCCTCGTCCTCCTCCTCCTCCTCCTCCTCCTCCTCCTCCTCCTCCTCCTCCTCCTCGTCTTCCTCCTCCTCCTCCAACTCCAATCCCATTTCCTCCTCCTCCACCTCCTCCCTCCCTCCCTCCCTCCTCCTCCTCCTCCTCCTCTTCCTCCTCCTCCTCCTCCTCCTCCTCCTCCTCCCTCCCCTCCCTCCCTCCCTCCCTCCCTCCCTCCCTCCCTCCCTCCCTCCTCCTCCTGCCTCCCTCCCTCCCTCCCTCGCTCCCTCCCGCCCCACCTCCCTCCCACCCTCCCTCCCACCCTCCCTCCCTCCCTTCGCCACGGCCCCAGGGGCTCCCAGAAGGGACCGGCACCCGCGAACGGGACCCCTGGGGCGGCCGGAATGGTCGATCCGATCGTTCCCTCGCGCCCGCCGCATTCGGCGAGGGGCCCCACATGAATTATGAATTAATTACTTACTGGGAGGAGAAGGAGGGGGAGGCGAGGGAGAGGGGCAGAGAGAGGGAGAGGGGAGAGAGCGGAAAGGGGCGGGGGGCGGGGGCGGCAGGGGTGGTCGTGCCGGTGATCGTTGTGGTGGTCGGAGTGCTGGTGGTCGGTCCGTGCTGGTGGTCGGAGAGGCGGTCGTGGCGGCCCTGGCGATCGCCGGGCTGGTGGTAGTAGTGCTGGAGGCGGCCGGGCTGTGGTGGCTGCGTTGTTTGTTCGCCGTGCTGGGGGCGGCCATGGCGGTCGTGGCGGTGGCCGCAAGAGCCGCGGTGGTGGCTACAGCAGTTGGTGGCAACTGTCGTCGCCAAGGTTGCCGCATTGGTCGGTGCGGCCGCTGGCGTTGGCCGCGTTAGCGGTGGTCCTTGTCCTGGCGCCTGTCCGAACAGCACCGTGGGCAGCAGGGTTGGTGCCCAGGTAGCTGCCGGCCTAGCGTCCGAGCGCACGCAGCAGCATCTCGGCTTCCAGTCTGCAGCCGTCTGCTGATTTGCCTCCACAGCGTTCCGAGGACCACGGCCCGGTCAGCGTCGTCGAGCCCGTGGCCGCACGAACGGATGAACCCGACGGCCGCGTCGGATGGGCGGCCGCCCGACTCGAACACTAAGGGCACCAAGTTCCCGTGCTGCGGAGGGTAGCGCTCGCGCTTCTCGTGGGCCGTCTGCGCCGCCGCGACCCCGACTCTGTTGGATCGAGCGCGCCTGCGAGGGCCGTAGGTGCTGTATTCGGAGGTAACGCTCCAATCCACATGCACAGGTTGACCTGTGCTGGGGTCTCGTGTACAAGCGTCCAGCTTCGCCTCCTCCATGATGCCCGTCTGCGGGTCCATCCTGCCCCAACCAGGAACCCGCTGCTCCTTGACCGCGTAGTAGCCCGTGAGGCGCGTGTGCGCGGGGGCGCGCCAGTCCCTCATGCTGTCGTGGCGGCCTGCGCGGGACCCCCCCGCAGGGCAGCTGCAGGCATGCCACCCGCGCGCGTCCAAGGGCTCGTTGCGCGGCAGCCCTGCGTCGGCGTGCTTGCGCTGGCAGCGAGCACCGGGCGGGCACACCGGTGCCCGCGAGCGCTTCTTGTACGCCGCAAAGAAATGCTTATCTGGCATGGACTGGTCACTCTCCTCACGGGGGAGCAGAAATCCCCCGGCGCCTGGGCCTCCTATTCCGCGGAATTGGAGCCGGTCGTCCTCTCCCAACGTTCCCAGCAAGCGTCCCCTCCCAGCCGAAGACCTCGCTTTGCCCCACTGCCCCTGCAGCTTCAGTTGCGGTTCCTGGAAAGTGCCCAGCCACTCGAACGGGTCGTTCCCCGTGCCTCCCTGCAATCGCAGCGCCGCCTCCGCCTCCCGCAACGATTGGAACGCCAAGGGGCAGCGGGCCCGAAAGTCCCCCCAAGTAGCGAACCCAGCGCCGCGGGCCATGTCTTGCATGACAAGCGCCCAGCTCGCAGCGCACGCGGCCGGCGCTGTTTCCTTGGCTGAAGGGACGGCACGCCCCCCGTCGACCAGCCGCAGAGCGGCCTGCAGTATTTGCGCGTCGTCCAGAGGGGCCTGCAGGAGGTCTTCGAGGCATCCGAACACAGCGCCATCGAAAGTGTCAGTCCAAACTAAGTTGTAGTTGCACGCGGCGCGAAGGTGGTGAGTCACTGCGCCCTGGGCGAAGGTGCGGAGGAGGAGCCAGGCTCCCTCTGCGGAAAGCCCAGCATCCCGAAGCTCTTCCAGGCGGGGACGAAAAGCGATAGCCCTAGCCGCGGCGGCCGCTCCGTCGGCGCCAGCGTGAACCTGGACCCTCTCGTCTTCTTGATCCAGCCATGTCGCTACGCCCCCCAGACACATGAGGGTGTCGACCCGGGCCTGCTGCGCCGTCGGGGGCCAGGCTTGCGGCGGATCCTTCGTCCAGGCTTTGGTCTTGCTGTGGTTCACCTGGAGCCCGGCGTTCGCGAGCGCCGCGGGAACTATCTGGATGGCAGCGCCTGCGTGTTCTGGCGGCCCTAACACCATGATGTCGTCAAGGTGGGAGAAAACGCGGCACTCGGGGGACAGCCGCTGGAGCGCAACCGCGATATCGCCAAGTGCGTCCGCCAGGGCAATAGCGAATAGCCCTGGTGACAGAGGGCATCCCTGGTCCACCCCGCGCGTGGCTCGTATAGGGAGGGCAGCGTCAGCGTCGTTCCAGAGCAAGCGCGTGTGGTAGCAGTCGTTCCGAGCCACGCCTGCGCGGCGTGGTGCAGCTCAGGCGCTCTGGCTGCAACCCCGTGCATGACCCGTCTTCGCGGCATCGAGTTGAAGGCGTTGCTGGCATCGAAGCTAAGCACGACACTGGGTGGGCTGGCTTCGGTAAGCGCAGCTCTGGCATTGTGGACCAGTTCGCAGCCCGCCCGCCTGCCGACGGCGCATCGGTGAGCACCGCGCGCATTCTAGATCTCGTCCTTGAACACCTCGCAGGCAGCCTTGCCCGCCCGCCGACGGATGACCCCGCCGCAAGCGATGGGCCGCAGACCCCCTGTAGGCCTGCGCAGCGCCACCAGTCGGGCCCCCAGGTCGGCCCCCATGGCCTGGGGCGACAGCACGCCGCAGAGGAACAAGACAACCACTTGGGCCACAGCAGTAGTAGCTTCAGAATCGCTGAGGACTGTGCGCCAATGCTCGAAACGACCCCCGTTCGGCCTGGGCCAACATAAAAAGGGGGTCCGGCGAATGCGTCGCTTCACCGCTTCGACCAGTGCCGCCTCGGTTCCCCCGCCCGGCTCGCCAGGAGAACACAAGTCTTGGAGGGCTTCTGGGACCCCAGGGCCGCTCGCGACCGCCACCGCCCGCGACGCTCGCAGAATTGCTTTGCTGACCGGGCCCTCCTTCAGCAGAGACCCCACCTCCTTGGCATCCTCTTCTGGGGTGCGGCGTCGCCCCCCGCGCCGCGGTTGGCGAGCACCCGTGGTCACGGCGGCTCGCCATAGGGCCCCCCGGCCCCCAGCGGCCGCGAGTCGCAGACGGCTCGCGATGGCCACACTGGAGCCTCGGCCCTTGACCTTGCGCCCTCCGCGCGTCTGCTGCGAGCGGACGAGGAGCAGCCGATCGAAGAAGGTGAAAAGTTTCTCGGCCCTTTGCTGGGTGACCGAGTCGCCTGCGTCGATAGCATTGGCGAGAGTAGTCTCGACCCTGAGAGTCTCTAGTAGCGACCTGTTGCAGCCGACCTCGCGAGCGCGCAAGTCGTCGACCCAAGTCCCGGGCGCGAGACGGTCGAACCTGGCGCGCGCCTCAAGGGGCAGGCCATGCAAGAGCGCGCGGGCACATGCCATGCTCCGGCCGCACCCTGTCCAAATACTGCACTGCGGGACGATGGGCTCGCCAACGCCCATCTCCGCGGCGCGGGGGCGCACCGCTAGGCGGGTCATGATTGCGAGGCTCAGGCAGATACTGGGGCATCCCGTCTCCTTGGCTTTCTGAGCAAGAACGCTCGCGAGGACGGTGCCATGGAACGTTTCTAAGTCATGGAGCCTCTCGACGACCTGCATCTCAAGCGCCGCCCCTACTTCCGCTAAAAGCTTTGAGATTATGCCCGCTCGGGGACAAGTCGAGCCTTTGCTCGCAGCGCCCCAGCGCCCCGCCTCGGCCAACTCCCACCTGCTGACCCCCCCCCCTGGACATCCTGTGGAGGGGGGCGGCGAGCGCGATCGACCTGTCCGCCGTCGCCGTCTTCGGCTCGAGCGCAACGAGGTTCCTCAACACTGGGCCGGCAAAGCGCGCATACTCTCGACGGCGTCGAAGATGCCCGCGAGCTCTGCGAGCCCAGGCCCTGGTAGCCGAACGAAATCGCGAACTTTCCACTGGCCCATGCCTGCGGCCGGCTGCCCCGGGAATGTTCCGATGGCTTCGAGCATCTCCTTCTCCGCCCAGGGAACCTCCAGGGTCTTGTCCCTCATCGCCTCATCCCGAAGATCCTGAATCCAGGGTGCCGAGATGGGGGTCGCTGCCTGGATCATCTGTGGGCACTGCTTCTCGAAACTGCGTTTCGCCCCTGGATATCGGCTGGGCCCACGAGGATTCCATTTTTTCCAGCGCGAAGTCGTCTGCTTCCTCTGGGGCAACCTCGACCTCCATCTCCCCGGCGCAGGCGCGGGCGGCTCCGCCGCCTCGCTCGATGCTGGTATCCAATAAGTCCGCGAAACCGTCTCGGGCCTGCTTCGTCGCGCGGGCCTCGAAAGAGCGCACCTGCCTCTCGAGCAGGTCGGGTGGCGGAAAGGGTTGGTCGGACGGGATTCTGAAGCTGTCCCAGAGCGCCCACTGCTCATGCGATGTCAAGTCGGAATCTCACTCTGGGTCGTCGGTGGGCCTGCTCGGTGAGCCTCTGGAGCCCTCGGTGATTGGGCCCCGCGGGGCCCCGCTTCCTGGCGGGGTCCCGCTCTCGAACGCGTTGTTGGATCGTGCTCCAACGCCTGCTTTCAGGGCCCCCCAGGGCCCTGGAGGGCGGGGGGGGGAGGCGGCTCGAGTTTCCCTGAGGAAAGGCCAGGCCTTGCTCGTGCTATCACTTGTGCCTGGCACGGAACGCCACCGCTCCAGAGCCTGCGGCAGAACGGCGAAACGATGGGCGAGGGCGACGCCGGCACGCGCGCGCGCCGCCGGATGGTGGACCTCGGGAGCCTCGGGGTACGTCTCGAGGTACAGGATCTGGAGCGCTCCCCAAGGTCGCGGCGCGGCTCCGAGTCTGGACGTGTCTGGGGCGTCCACGGGGCACGTGCTAGTCTGGCTGAGAACCCCATGTGAAATTCTCCTCGCAACCCGAGGCGGGGCCTCCAGGGGCTTGTGGAATCTGGCATGACCTTCAGGAGCAGACCTATCTTCTCGGACACTACGGAATAGACGATGGGCCGCCTGCTACACGTGGGGTCAATTTGGGGCTCTATGAGGACCCCACCTACTATGTTCTCCACCCAGAGGCCCTACACGATGAGCTCCTGGCCCGTCATGTTCCAGTGCCCCCCGATGATGTAGGACAACTTGTGGGCTCTCACGACGGTGGCGATCTGGCTGGTGGCCCTGGCGTCGTACTTAGTGTTCCCCGCGTCGCTCTGCAGGTGCGCGGCAATAAAATGACCGCGGTGCCCTCTGAGGCGGGGGTGGCAGGCGGCCCACCCCCGCGCCTCCGTAGAGCGGCGCGCCGCGGCCCCTCGCTCCCATGACTCGAGCGCGAGAACAAAGGCTTCGCAGCGCAAGGAGGCCCACCCCGCCATGGGACCCCGTGGCGGGCGTCTTGGTGGCGGGGCAGAGGTAGGACCTGTAGTCCTGCTTCTAAATGAATTTGTGAACGGCACGGACCTTGTCGCGCCGTACGTGCATTCCACTGAACATAACTATGCGCGGCCGCTGGAAGTCGCCCGACTGGACGTAGTCCCTGGCCTTCTTGTGTCAACTCATGATACTGGCTGGCATGAGCAATTGACTGGCCAAAACTGACATGGTGTCTGCTACGACCATCACTGAGGCGAATGATATCATCTGGGTCTTCGATGCCGAGGCTGATGAAACTGTGGATCTCGACTCTCTGCAAGATCTGCTGACTGACTGCTTTGCCGCTGCGGCGGCTGGCCCCTTTTGCGGGGGGGCTGCTGGGCGATGCTGGTCGCCCTGCTGGCGGTTCCGAGGCCATCCTTGTCCTCATCGCCTCCTGCTGCAGCCCCCCCGCGGCCCCTGGTTTCGCCGCGGCTGCAGTGGGGGATCGGCGACTGGGCTCCTGGGCGTCCTCGCCCACGGTTGCCTGTGGCGCCGCCTGTGGGGCCCGCTGCGGCCGCTGTGCCGTCGCACCTGGTCGGTGGCCTCGTCGGCGGCGGCGCCTTCCCCGCCTTGGCTGTCGTGTCGAGTTGCTGCACGAGCGCCTGGGCCTGCGTCGCGTCGTCGCCGTTCAGCCCGTTGATGGCCGCTCGCAGCCCTGGAGGCATCTCGGGGACTGTCGCCGTGGCCGTTCCGCCGTCTGCTGCTTGCGCCCCTGGGGCCTTGGCCGCGGCCTCCACTGGCGCCTCCACCCATAGGCTGCTGCGAGGCGGGGCACCACTGCGCTGTGGCCTGGCTGCTGGCCTCCCCGAACTTCAGCCGAACCTCGCGGAGCTCGATCGACACCTTTGCGCGATCCTCCCCAGCCTCCTGGAGCTGCCCCTCGAGATCCTTGACGTGGGTGTCGAACTCCTCGACTCGATTCTCGTGGTGGCGCACCTTCTGCAGCGCCGCCACTGCTGCTGCTGCGGGTGCCGGCCTCTTCTCGGTGGCCAGTGCCGCCACCGACAGCGCCGCGGGCCCTAACTCCTGCTTCTGGGCGGGACTCCCAAGATGGCAGTGAGGGTCGAATTCAAGTCCATCTCAGGCGGGGTCCCGCTTGTAGCCTCACTGTGGCTGTGGTGACCTCCCTTGCCGCTGTCCCCGGGGAGGTGGGAAAAAGGCTCACCGCACTTGCACCAGACCTTCTTCTTGGCCTTGGAAGTGAACTGCCAGGCGCCGCAACGATTGCACACCAACTATGGGACTATGGGCGATGCTGCTTCGGGCGGAGGTTTTGGGCTGCGTCGGTCCAGGCCCAACCCATGTCTGCTGCTCTGGGTGACTGGCTGCGAAACTGGCCAGGGAACCTGGCGCGAAAAAGACCGCCCTCCTGAGAATCGCTCGAGCGGAAAATGGTTTGAGCCACCTCCTCCTCCTCCTCCTGCTCCTCCTCCTCCTCCTCCTCCTCCTCCTGCCCCTCCTCCTCCTCCTCTTCTCTTCTCTTCTCCTCTATTCTCCTCCTCCTCCTCATCCTCCTCATCCTCCTTCGCCTCCTCCTCCTCCTCCTCGTCCGCCTCTTCCTCCTCCTCCTGCCTGCCTCCCGCATGCACCACGAAAGGGCAACCAGCGAAGGCACAGAAAAGAGAAAAGATACGTCCGGCCCACTGCAGGCCTCCCGCACGAGCCCTTCGAGGAAGTCGAGAAAGTCCTGGGGAACTGGAGGCAGCGTCGCCGTCTTCTGATTAGTGTGATGATTATGCGTCTTGAACATCGTTGCGCATAATGGTTCCTTCGTTTGCCTCGTCATCCATGTGTTAGTATGCGTTGCCTTATGTTTCTCTCTCCCTCTCTGTCTCTCTCTCTCTCTCTGCCTCTCTCTCGCCCTCTCTTTGGTGTGTCTCTCTTTCTCTCTGTCTCGCTCTCTCTCTTTTTCTCTATCTCTCTTTCCTGTTCGTTTTCCCAACCATCCTGTGGTGTTGGGTCCTCGTTTTGAAGAGACAGCGACCCGCGTTCCTTCCTCCCTCCTCCCCTCATCTTCCCTCCTCCCAGTCCTGCCTCTGCCCTCCGCATGTCAACCATTTTGGCACCCCCTTTTCACAGGGTTCGTAGCCCCATAGGGAGCTCCAACGAAGGGCCCAGTGGCAGGGTCCGCATGCGCCCGACGCCCATGTTCGCACACTCCTCACACGGTTCGTTACCCCACAGGGAGCTCCACCGAAGGCCCAAATGGCAGGGCCCGCATGCGCCTGACGCCCGTGTCGGCACACCCCTCACGCGGTTCGTGGCCCCACAGGGAGCTCCACTGAATGCCCCAGCGGCAGGGTCCGCATGCGCCCGACGCCCGTGTCGGCGCACCCCTCACACGATTCGTGGCCCCATAGGGAGCTCCACCGAAGGGACCAGTGACAGCATCCGCATGCCCCCGACGCCCGTTTCGGTACTCCCCTTACAGGGTTCGTGGCCCCACAGGGAGCTCCAACGAAGGCACCAGTGGCAGGGTCCGCATGCGCCCGACGCACATGTCGGCACACCTCTCACACGGTTCGTGACCCCATAGGGATCTCCACCGAAAGCGGTACCCACAACGCAGTACTCACGACAGCGTATGGTTGGGTCTTCCTTCGCCAGGATGTTGTTTCCTGTCTCTCTTTCTCTCTCTCTCTCTCGCTCGCACTGTCTCTTCTCTCTCTCTCTCTTTCTCTGTGTCCCTGTCTCTCCCTCCTTCGCTCTCTCTCTCTCTCTCTCTCTCTCCCTCTCTCTATCTCTATCTCTCTCTCTCTCTCTCTCTCTCCTGTGTGCTTATATATACATAGAGAGTAATGCATACATACGCGCTTCGCGTGCGCTCAGGTTCTAGTCGGTCGCAGACAATTCGGGCCATCCGGTGCTAGCCGTCGTGGTGCCCTGTGGGAACCAGTCTTGCAGCTTCTTGGGGCCACCTTGGGCCCACTTCGGCTTCCCTGGGCCGTCTTGGGGCCAAGTCGGGACATCTCCAGACGCTCTTTGGCCGTCTTGCGTTGTCTTGGGCCATCTTGGGCCGTACTGGGCTCCTGGGGCATTCAACTCGCGGTTGCCGCGGGCCGTCCTGGGACCCTCTTGGGACCCCCTCCAGCCTCTACTTAGTAAATCTTGTTGGAGGCTGGGTGTGCTTAGGGAACCTCTGATCGGTCTATGGGGGTCTTCGGGAATCGTCGAGTCCTGGCGTTAGGTCTCGGGGCCGCCTGAGGGGCGCCTTTGGGGGGATCATGCACACCGCAGAGCGCCAGCACCGACGCTACAAGCATCGCAACCCTGCAGCTAGCCAAAGAAGAAAGGGATTGAGAGGGGAGAGGAAGAGGGCGGAGGGAAGGATGGAAGGGTTGAGGAAGGGATAGGGAGATGGGGGATGGAGAGATGTTGAGAGGGGAGGGGAATGGGGGAAGAGAGGGAATGGAAGAGGAGGGGAGGTGAGGCGGGAAGATGGGAAAAGACGGAAGGGGAAGAAGGGGGAAAGAGAAAGAACGAGAAACTCGTGCAGGGGTCGCCCAGGGGCGCCGAGAAGACGGCGGTCCCGGGGAGAGCTGGCGACCTTACCTATGCCCCGGGCGGCCCCACAAAAAAATGCTGCTCCGAACGATCCCCACCAACACCTTCGGCATTCGACCCCGGAAGTATTTGCGCTCATTGGGACGATGTCTGCGCTTCGCGGTGGTCCTCTTCGCTGATGTGACTTGTATTATCACGTATGCTCTTCTGCTCTGTGGCACCGTGTTATAGCATGATCGGTTCTGACAACGTGTGCTATGTTATGCGTCGACCAGCGATGCTGGCTCCGCTTTGCTGAACCCATTACAATAGAACTGCCTTCATGGAAACGATAATGCAATATTTCTGGTGCGCTATCTTATGACATGCGAGGTGAACCTTCATACGCTTCGTTATGTATTTGCATGCGTTGCTATATGATAGTATGCTCGATGCTGCGTTATGCCATGCTCTGATATGTCGGGGCATCGTTTTGATTATCCGTGATGTCAGGGTCTGCTACAATATGGTATGCCGAAATCCGCGATGGTATGCTCCGACATGTGATCCAATGCTGTGACCCTGCGCTATGGTGTGCTAAATTCAGTCAGTGTGTGACATGTTAGGCTCTGATCTGTTACGCTATGTTCTGGTGTGCTCTACCCTTTCTTGTTTGGTATGATGAATGGTGTTATGTGCCCAGTTATGTTCGGCTATGCGTTGCTCTGTGGTACTGGTCACGTCACGCTGAGCTCATTGCAATCGATTGCCGTGGTAGTAGCAATCGTAAAATGCATCCGGCACGTTCTCTTAAAATATGTGATGAGCTACCATACCATGATCCCGAATGACATGGTACGCGTTGTTCTCTTATACTATGCTCGATGCTGCGTTCTGTCATGCTCTGTTATACCAAGACATGGTGCTCTGGCATGTTATGCAATGCTGTGATCATGAACTGTGTTACGAGATACGATGCCATTGTGTGACATGCTGTGCTCTGTTAGGCTACGCTATGCTATGGTGTGCTCTGTCCTTTCTTGTTTGATCTGATGTTTGGTGGTATGGTATGCTCTGTGTGCTTCGTAGCAGCCGTAGTAGTAGTAGTAGTAGTAGTAGTAGTAGTAGTAGTAGTAGTAGTAATAGTAGTAGTAGTAGTAGTAGTAGTAGCAGTAGTAGTAGTAGTAGTAGTAGTAGTCAACGCAATAATACTAATAGTAGTACTAGTAGTATATGTCGTCGTCGCAGTCGTCGTAGAAGTACGAGTAATAGTAATAGTAGTAGTAGTAGTAGTAGTAGTAGTAGTAGTAGTAGTAACAGTAGTAGTAGTAGTAGTAGTAGTAGTAGTAGTAGTAGTAGTAGTAGTAGTAGTAGTAGTAACAGTAAAGATATACGGTGACGTCGTGCCGACTATAACGTGTGATACGTCGTCGAATCGGTCGTTGCTCCGCCTGTTTGATCAAGTGGCCAGCCTGACCTTGGCGCGCACTTCATGCTTGACCATATTAAACTACGGCGTGTTATGTCATGATGGTCCGCTTCGCTTGCGTCTTGTGTTATGCTGCCAAATGCGGTTCTGCTCTGTGGCACCGTGCTAGAGCAGGGTATGGCCGTCAGAGTCTATTATGCGTTGCTCAGTGGTGCTGGCTACGTTGTCCTGAGCTAATACAAAATAAACGCCGCCGTGGTAGCAAACGTACCACACGTATAATGCGATGCCTTATGGTATGTGATGATCTGCCCTACTATGCTCCATTATGCCACATTACCCGTTGCTATATTATGTTCTGCTCGGTGCTGAGGTCTGTCATGCTCGGTTCTGCCAGGACATGGCATGTGATTATCTCTTGCGTCCTGGTAGGTTACAATATGGTATGTCGCTCTCCGCTATGGTATGCCGTCATGTTATGCAATGGTGTGACACTGCGCTATGTTATGATATGATGTGTAATTGGGTGTGGCATGTTTCAAGTTGCACTGTCATGCTATGTGATGGTGAAGTCTGTCCTTCCTTGTTTGGGATGGCGTATGGTGTTATGGTATGCTCTGTATGTTCCGTTATGGCATTGCATGCTCTGTCAGGAAGTGTCCTGTTATGTTCTGCTCCCACATGCTATGATATGGCATGCGTCTTCACTCGATGGGGCTATGACGTACTATGGTATGCTGTGATATACTATGGTATGCCGCGCTTTGTCATGGTATGATGTGCCATGTTGTGGATTGTTATGTGCGATGGTATTGTGCTACGGCGCAATGTGTTCTGTCATGGTAGGTTATGATATGATGTTCTGCCATCGTGTGGCATCTTCTTTTCTGTTATGTTGTGCTGTGAGGTGTGGTGTTATGCTGTGTTCTGCGTGACCAATTCTGTCATAGTGTGTTGTGTTATGCTCTGCTATGTTCTGCTATGATATCGCATGTTATGCCGCGCTCTGGCCTGTCATGCCATGGAATGGAATGGCATGCGCTGCGATGCTGTGTTATGGTGTGGTTCGTTTTGCCATGGCATGTTTTGTGATGAGATGCTAGGTCATCTTATAGTGTGCGCTGTCATGTTATGGTACGTATGACCCCATATGTCATATCATGTGCTCTTGTGCTGTATTGTGATATGAGATGACATGTGATAAAAAGTGATAGTTTGACATGGTCTGTTTTGTTGTGTAAATGTATGCATCGAGTTGTTATGAGATGCTTGGTTGATCACGCTATGAAGTGATATGCGCTGCGGTGCTGTCCTATCATACACGCTGCTGCTATAGTGTGTTATGTTGCTACATGTTCTGTCATGATATGGAACGTTATGCTCGGAAATATATATATATATAGATATTACTTGAGGTGGTGCAGTGTTATGCTCTGTTATGTGAGTGGGGAACCTGGGGATTTGATTTGGGGGCAGCGGTATGCAGAGTGGGCGAGTTGGCGCAGGAGGCGGGACCCTCAGGGATTATCGGGGGACCTGGGGTTCTCGCGGCCGCAGTATGCAGAATACGCGAGTCGGCGCGGGGGGCGGGATCCGCAAGGACTATCGCGAGACCTGAGGGTCTGGCGGCCGCGGTATGCAGAGCGGCCGGGCCGGGAGGTCTACTTACTGGCAAGGAGGCGGAGGTGGGGGAGGACGTCGTTGTGATTGTCATCCCCCCCCCCATGCCGCACAGGGCTGGACACTTCGGCTTCTCCTGCGCCGTCGGAGAGCCATCGTGGGGCCTTCTGGGGGCTCTCTCAGCGACCGCTTGGGGTTTTGGTGGGATTTTTTTCCCGCAGCGGCGAATGCTGTGAAGAGCGTGTAGAACAAACGATTACGGCATCAAGAATGCGAAACATGTGCTGTGCGGTGACGTGCCTGCGTGCTCGCGTGTCGTGCCTGCGTTCATAGATGCATAAAAAAAAAAAACCCAAACAACCGATATCTCTGCTCTAGAATGCAAGCATGTGCCGGCCACGTACCGTTCCGTGAAGTGCTTGCCGAATTGTTTGCGCGATTTGCGGGCGGGACTTGGGTACCGCAGACGACGAATCGAAACAGGGAGGGCCAATTCCTGCACAGGCAAGTACGAACCTATGATGCAGGCGCTGCTGAGGGGCGTGGCTCGTAACGTCGACCTCTGCTAGTAGTCCAGTCAGACTGGCTTGGGACTCCTTGGACGCATGCTGAAGGTCGGTATTGAAAATAGTAGTTGTTCTTTTCTGAAGCTGTTGGGGACCTCCTTCAGATTACACTGGCTTGCCTTGGGGGTCTCTCGGGACATCTTCCAGGCCATTCGGGACTCTTCTGATGCGCAAGTGAGGCCCTCTTTTCGCGAGCACCCTGGCCTTTCAACGCATGGGTCTAGAGTGTGCGGCTAAGGATTTCATAATCTCCAGGCCGTCCTGAAACCTCTCGGACGCATGCTAGGGCTGCCGCCTCAGGTGTTTTGAAGAGTTGGGAACCGTTTTCGGAGCCACCTGGGTCATCTTAGAAGTCTCTCGGGGCCGTTTTCGGCCAGCTTCGGGACCTCTGGGGTCGTTTTCATTTTAGGGAGCCTCTTGGGGGCGTCTTGGGGCCGTGGGTCGTCTTGCGCCCCTCTTGGATCTCTTGAGCCGCCTTGCGCCCCTCCGCCCTCCAGGGGTCCTCTTGAGCCGACTTGAGCCTCTCTCGGGGGCGACTTGGGGCTCTCTTTGGGCCCTCCTTTGGGCCCTCTTGGAAACGCATTGGGCAATATTGGAACCGCAGAGGGTGCCTCTTGGTCCGCCATGGACACCCTGAGGAGCGCACAGGCAAATGTGCGAAACTCATGCGAAAACCAATGGAACATCAAGAAGTCCTGGCTTCTGGGGAGGCTCTGATGATATCCAGGCCCCCCGAGCCCGTCAGGGGGGCTGTTTGGACCGTCTTGAGCTATCTTGAAAGTGTTCAGGCTGCTCTTAGGTGCTGTTGGGCACTTGTTCGCGCCGTCTTGGAATTGCTTGGGCAGCCGGGGGGAGGGTCGGGAGGCCGCGGAGGGGAGTGTTCAAAAGGGGGGGGCAATTTCAGAGGGTGTCCCGGTCGCGGGCCTGGGCCCTTTGCACCCCCGCTTTCTATGATATGCCTACGGCTATGCCTTTATAGTTAGACATGCTGTCAGTGTGTGTGTACGTCAGGGAAGAAAAAAACTGGCATCCGACATATATATATATATATATATATATGTGCATACATACATACAAATACATACATACAGACATACATACACACACGCATGCATACACACCTACATACATACGCACGTACGTACGCACGCACGTACGTACATGCAGAACTTCACACAGGCACACATGCATACGTACATACATATATCCATACATATGCATACATGCATGCATTTACAAACATGTATACATACGATCATGCGTATATATTTACATATAAACATGCATGCATACGTGCACACACACATATATATATATGTGTGTGTACACACTACCATGCATACTCACTTGCAGACACACATGCATATAACCATACATCCATACAAACGCATACACAAAGTTACATACGGTTATAGCTATGCTTATACACATGTATAACCATGTATCTGAACACTCACACATCTACAACTACACATGCACCTGCATGTATGTATATGCGACTATGTATGTGCGTAGCAGAGGCCCTCCGTGGACGCCTCGGGAAAGTCCCTGGAGGCGCGGCACCCTGTGCTGGGGCTCTCTTGAAGACGTCTCGGGACTTCTTGGATGCAATCAGAGTGTTTGCACTTGGGGCTCCTCTTTGTCTTGATTGGATAGGCGAGCCACGGTGTCGCCTAGTAGGCACTTCGTAGGCGCCCCGCGTGTGGTGGGCGGGCTGGGGATTCGCCCGGTGGGCGCCCGTGGACGCCTCGTGGCCGCCACCCGGCTTTCATCGCACAGCTTGTACCCCGTAGCTTGCGCTGCATGGTCTACACCGCGTAGCTTGTAGCCTGCAGAACATGGCTTACACCGCGCAGCCTTCATCGCAAAGCGCGCACAGCATGGCTGACACCACACACGAGTTAAATCGCGCATAGCTTGCACCACCTAAAAACACTGTATGTGCTCTTCCCGCTCCAAGCCGTGAGCTGCTTCCATATTGGGGGCATTTCGGGGCTCGCTCGGGCTGTCTTCGACTCTCGGGGCACTCTTTGGGAGCCCTTGAAGGCTCACTCCTTGCCCATCTCTTTGGGAGACCCTGTGCACATTTTTGCCTGCGAGTGGCCGCACAATGCTCCTGGGCCAGAGGCCACAGCCCGCAGCGAGGCGGAGGCGCCGCGCAAGTGCCGCCAGGATGTTAAGCCTGCTCGGCGGGATGAGAGGAGGAGAGGGAGGAAGATCCATTTCAGCGAGGGGCAAGAGAGGCAGGACATCTGGAGGAGCAGACAGCGGCACAAGCAGAACTCCCTGAGATCCGCGCGGATCTCTTGGATCTGCGCCGGGCCCCCTTCCCTGACGCGCGCTTCGCGCGCCGCGAGAGCGGCGCCGCGGGCGCCGCTATGGGGCGCCACCCAGCGCCGATCCAAGAAATGCGCGCGGAGCGTCGAATGTTTATGCTTATGCAGTGGATTCTTCGTCGATTTCAGCGCGACAGAGCAGGAGAAACAGGGCATCGCAGGCGGAGGGCATCGGAGGTCAAGTCTGCACAAGTCGGGACAGCATCCGACGAGGCAAGCCGTGCCAGGCGCGGCGCCCACGCTGAGGGCTGAGCGCCCTGCGGAGCGCGCCTTGCGGCCTGAGCAATGGCGCCCCAAGCTAGCGTGCCACACTTGCATCGATGGCGGGAGCGAAACCGAAGACCATGACCATGACCAAGACTGAACACGGAAACGCCGGTGCCGATCTTGGCCACCGTCCACCGTGGTCACCGTCGAGCCCTGGATCTTCCTCGAGAATCGGCGGCGGCCAGCGTGGACAATGATCAAGATCGGCGCCGACAAGGTGTCGCGACATCTTTCGGGTGTTGCTAGAAGTACCCCCTGGCCCAAGATGCCCCCAGGATTTCCAATGAGGCCCCAACACGGCCTCCAGGGCCCCCCTCACGAGACCCAGAGGGCCCCACGGGCTCCCAAACGGAGCAACCTGTAGCAGCAACCCCCGCCGATTATTGGCCATGGTCAGCGCGTGCCTTCCATCGGTCTGTGGCTGAGAAAGATCACCATCGTGTTGGGAGGAAGGGTTTGGGAAGGCACATGGCACGATTGTGTCTTAAGCCCGCCCAACATCAGCGATGATAGGGTCAACCTGATCATTCCTCCCAACCTCCTCCTCCTCCTCCTCCTCCTCCTCCTCCTCCCTCCTCCTCCTCCTCCTCCTCCTCCTCCTCCTCCTCCTCCTCCTCCTCCTCCTCCTCCTCCTCCTCCTCCTCCTCCTCCCCTCCTCCTCCTCCTCCTCCTCCTCCTCCTCCTCCTCCTCCTCCCAACCCGATGATTGTCTTTCTGCATGGTCCGCCCCACTCGGGCGGAGAGGCCCTGGCTCCAGGGGAGGCGCCCGCGCGCACTGGCCCGCGCAGCCCTGCGGCGCGAGCCGACCACGGGCGCAGCCTGGAGCCCTACAAGGACCGCGTACGGGCCCGGCTGCGCGCGCCGCAGCATCCTCGGAGGAGGAGGACGAAACGGCATACAGCCGGGCCGCAGAAGTAAGGAACAAACGCGCACTGCCTGTGGAGAACACACATTGTGCGAAAAAACACAATGAAACAAACACAAACACGCACCCCCCCCACACACACACACACACACACACACACACACACACACACACACACACACACACACACACACACACACACACACACACACACACACGCACACACACACACACGCACACACACAGCACACACACAACACACACACACACTGTACACTGTCTGTGTGTGCGTTTCTGTGTGAGTGCGTGAGTGAGTGTGTGAGTGTGTGAGTGCGTGAGTGTGTGAGTGTGTGAGTGTGTGAGATTGTGAGTGTGTGAGTGTGTGAGTGTGCGAGTGGGTGCGTGTGTGAGTGTGAGTGCGTGAGAGTGTGAGTGTGTGAGTGTGCGACTGTGTGACTGTGTGAGTGTGTGAGTGTGTGAATGTGTGAGTGTGTGAGTGTGTGAGCGTGTGTGTGTGTGAGTGCGTGTGTGAGTGTTGAGTGTTGAGAGTTGAGTATTGAGTGTTGAGTGTTGAGTGTTGAGTGTTGAGTGTTGACTGTTGGGTGTTGAGTGTTGACTGTTGGGTGTTGAGTGTTGACTGTTGGGTGTGTGTGTGTGTGTCTGTGTGTGTGTGTCTGTGTGTGTGTCTGTATCTGTGTGTGTGCGTGCGTGCGTGCGTGGGTGTGTGTGGTGTGTGTGTGTGTTCGTGTTCGTGTGTGTGCGTTTGCGTGTGTGCGTGTGTGCGTGTGTGCGTGTGTGCGTGTGTGTGCGTGTGTGCGTTTGCGTGCGAGTGCGTGTGTGTGCGTGTGTGTGTGTGTGCGTGTGCGTGTGCGTGTGCGCGTGCGTGTGCGTGTGCGTGTGCGTGTGCGTGTGCGTGCGCGCGTGCGCGTGCGCGTGCGCGTGCGCGTGCGTGTGCGTGTGCGTGCGTGTGTGCGTGTGCGTGCGCGTGCGTGCGCGTGCGCGTGCGCGTGCGCGTGCGTGCGCGTGCGCGTGCGCGTGCGCGTGCGCGTGCGCGTGCGCGTGCGCGTGCGTGCGTGTCCGTGTCCGTGTCCGTGTGCGTATGCGCGTGCGCGTGCGCGTGCGCGTGCGCGTGCGCGTGCGCGTGCGCGTGCGCGTGCGCGTGCTGCGTGCGCGTGCGCGTGCGCGTGCGCGTGCGTGTGCGTGTGCGTGTGCGTGTGCGTGTGCGTGCGCGTGCGCGTGCGCGTGCGCGTGCGCGTGCGTCTGTGTCTGTGTCTGTGTCTGTGTCTGTGTCTGTGTCTGTGTCTGCGTCTGCGTCTGCGTCTGTGTCTGTGTGCGTGTGCGTGTGCCTGTGCCTGTGCGTGCGCGTGCGCGTGTGCGTTTGCGTGTGCCTGTGCCTGTGCCTGTGCCTGTGCCTGTGCCTGTGCCTGTGCCTGTTCCTGTGCCTGGCCCTGTGCCCGCGCCTGTGCCTGTGCCTGTGCCTGTGCCTGTGCATGTGCGTGTGCGTGTGCGTGCGCGTGTGCGTGTGCGTGTGCGTGTACTTGCGCGTGCGCGTGCGCGTGCGCGTGCGCGTGCGCGTGCGCGCGTACGCGCGTGCGCGCGTGCGCGCGTGCGCGCGTCGCGCGCGGGCGTGCGGGCGCGCGGGCGTGCGGGCGTGCGGGCGTGCGGGCGCGGTGCGGGTGCGGGCGTGCGGGCGTGCGGGCTCGCGGGCGTGTGGGCGTGCGGTCGTGCGGGTGTGCGGGTGTGCGGGCGTGCGGGCACGCGGGTGTGCGAGCGCGCGGGTGTGCGAGCGTGCGGGCGTGCGGGCGTGCGGCGGGTGTGCGGGCGTGCGGGCACGCGGGTGTGTGCGGGTGTGCGGTGTGCGGGTGTGCGGCGAGCGGGTGTGCGGGTGTGCGGGGGTGCGGGGGTGCGGGGTGCGGGGGTGCGGGGGGTGCGGGGGTGCGGGGGTGCGGGTGCGGGGGTGCGGGGTGCGGGGTGCGTGCGCGTGGGGCGTGGGGCGTGGGGCGTGGGGCGTGGGGCGTGGGGCGTGGGGCGCGGGCGTGGCGCGTGGCGCGTGGCGCGCGTGGCGCGCGCTGCGTGCTGCGTGCTGCGTGCGTGCTGCGTGCTGCGTGCTGCGTGCGTGCTGCGTGCTGCGTGCTGCGTGCTGCGCGTGCTGCGTGCGTGCTGCGTGCTGCGTGCGTGCGTGCTGCGTGCTGCGTGCTGCTGCGTGCTGCGTGCTGCGTGCTGCGTGCTGCGTGCTGCGTGCTGCGTGCTGCGTGCTGCGTGTTGCGTGCTGCGTGCTGCGTGCTACGTGCTGCGTGCTGCGTAAGGCGTGCGGCGTGCGGCGTGCGGTGTGCGGCCTGCGGAATGCTGCGTGCTGCGTGCTGCGTGCTGTGTGCAGTGTGCCGTGTGCTGTGTGCCATGTGCCATATGCGGTGTGCAGTGTCCCGTGTGCCGTGTGCTGGGTGCTGTGTGCTGTGTGCTGTGTGCTGTGCGCTGTGTGCTGTGTGCTGTGTGCTGTGTGCTGTGTGTGTGCTGTGTGCTGTGTGCTGTGCTGGTGCTGGGTGCTGTGTGCTGTGTGCTGTGTGCTGTGTGCTGTGTGCTGTGTGCTGTGTCTGTATGCTGTGCTGTTGCTGTGTGCTGTGTGTGCTGTGTGCTGTGCTGTGTGTGTGCTGTGTGCTGCTGTGTGCTGTGTGTGTGTGCTGTGTGCTGTGTGTGCTGTGTGCTGTGTGTGTGCTGTGTGCTGGGGGTGCTGGGTGCTGCTGGTGCTGCGTGCTGTGTGCTGTGTGCTGTGCTGGTGCTGGGTGCTGGGTGCTGGGTGCTGGGTGCTGGGTGCTGGTGTGCTGGTGCTGGGTGCTGTGTGCTGTGGTGCTGGGTGCTGGGTACTGGGTGCTGTGTGCTGTGTGCTGTGCTGTGTCCTGTGTGCCGTGCGCTGTGTGTTGTGTGCTGTGTGCTGTGTGCTGTGTGCTGTGTGATGTGTGCTGTGTGCTGTGTGCTGTGTGTTATGTGCTGTGTGCTGTGTCATGTGTCCTGTGTGCTATGTGCTGTGTGCTGTGGTGCTGTGCTGCGTGCTGTGCTTGTGCTGTGTGTGTGTGCTGTGTGCTGTTGTGCTGTGTGCTGTGTGCTGTGTGCTGTGTGCTGTGTGCTGTGTGTGTGTGTGCTGTGTGCTGTGTGCTGTGCTGGTGCTGTGCTGTGTGCTGTGTACGCTCTGCGGTGTGTGCTGTGCGGTGTGCGCTGTGCGGTGTGTGCTGTGCTGTGTGTGCTGTGCGGTGTGTGCTGTGCGGTGAATGTGGTGTGTGTGGTGTGTCTGGTGTGTGCGGTGTGCGTGGTGTGTGGTGTGTGTGTGTGGTGTGTGTGGTGTGTGTGGTGTGTGTGGTGTGTGTGTGTGGTGTGTCTGTGGTGTGTGTGGTGTGTGTGGTGTGTGTGGTGTGTGTGTGTGTGGTGTGTGTGCGTGTGTGCGTGTGTGCGTGTGTGCCTGTGTGCGTGTGTGCGTGTGCGTGTGTGCGTGTGTGCGTGTGTGCGTGTGTGCTGTGTTCGTGTGTGCGTGTGTGCGTGTGTGCGTGTGTGCGTGTGTTCGTGTGTTCGTGGTTTCGTGTGTTCGTGTGGTCGTGTGTTCGTGTGGTCGTGTGTTCGTGTGTTCGTGTGTTCGTGTGGGTGGTCGTGTTCGTGTTCGTGTTGGTGTTGGTGTTGGTGTTGGTGTTGGTGTTCGTGTTCGTGTTCGTGTTCGTGTTCGTGTTCGTGTTCGTGTTCGTGTTCGTGTTCGTGTCCGTGTTCGTGTTCGTGTTCGTGTTCGTGTTCGTGTGTGCGTGCGTGCGTGCGTGCGTGTGTGTGTGCGTGTGTGTGTGTCTCTGTGTGTGTGCGTGTGTGCGTGTGCGTGCGTGCGTGTGCGTGCGTGCGTGCGTAAGTGTGTGTGGGTGTGTGTGTGCGCGTGTGTGCGCGTAACTGTGTGTGTGTGGGCGGGCGGGAGTGCGTGCGTGCGTGCGTGCGTCTGTCAGTGCGTCTGTCAGTGTGTGCGTGTGTTTTCACACAGTGGATGTTTTGTTGTATGTTGTTCCACAGTGTGTGCTTTTTTCCCATGACTGATGCACGAGGGGGGCAGGAGGAACAGCCACAGAAGGACCCAAGGAACGAGCCTCTCCCGATCCCAGAGCCGTCCTTATTTCAGCGTCTTGATTGCAACACACAAACTTGGGAGCGCCGCAACGAGTTCTTGGAACGGCGCTGGGCACCCCTCCTTGTCGCGGGGATGTGAGGGTGGGGCACAGTAAACCCGTATAAAAAGGACGCACGATAAGGATGCAAGTGCCTTGGAAGGCCATGTCGACACTTTGCGAACGGGGCGCGGCCAGCGAAAACGGCCAAGGATGTGCCGAAGGAGAAGGATGCAAGGTTAACCTTACGCCGCCAGGGGGGTCCAGCGCCGATCCAAGACATCCGCGCGGGCCTCCAGATAGTGTACGTGTATGCCGTGTCTCTTCCTCGGCTCTTGCTGGCTCAGAAAGCCGACTATCGTCACAGCGCGCACGTGGCAACGCAGGGCACGGTGTCCAAGACGCCGCCACCTCGCCTCGAGGCGGTGTGCTGCCAGTGGCACGCGATCGTCCCCAGCACGAATGCGATGCAGGACCGCACGTCGTCGACTGTCGGCGTCGCCCTCGGGTCGCTGATGGCGCAGCGAACCTGGGCGGAGTAGATCAACAGAACCGCGTACACCACCACAAGGCTAACGACCAGCGCGGGGGTGCTCCAGTCCTTGCTGGAGCTCGGTGACATCATAGACGGCGCCATGCTTCACGAACGAAGCCTTTTTGTTTGCTTCAGCGCCGAGTGACAGGTAATAGTTCGGAAACACGGATGACTCGTTGTCGTAAGTGGCGTTAATGGCCGTGAGGATCGGCAATGCTACCCCACGGAAAATGAAGTGCAGCCTGGCGGCCGGAATCTGAGGGGGCGTGAAGTGCACGCACCCGTGAGCCAATGCGGCTGCGGATAAACTCTTGAGGGTTTCTTCTGGGGTGTCGAAGCCCTCTTGGGGCCTCTTGGAGCCCCACTGGGGCCCCTCAGGGTCGCGTATCAGACGGTTGATAGCAGGAGGAGTGGACGTTGAACAAACCGGCCGACCTTGGCACCGCAAACCCAGTCACCCGCTAAGTTATCTGATGCCACAACAGTCGCGCGCGTGCTTCGCGCGCGTTCCAGTTCTAGATGGATTTTTGCCTGACGCATGGAGCGTCGTAAGAAACGAGCCCGCCTTCATTGGAAATGGTCGACTTCGGACCAAGCTCCGAACTTGATCCGAATCGGCTGTGACACGGCGACGCGCGGTGCTCTTTCTCCACCTGGTCGTCCTCGCCTTTTTCCGTGCTTGTCGTACTTCTTGACGCTTCCAAAATGGACTCTCTCCGTGGAGGGCTTCAGCTCCTGCTCTCGATGAGAATTCACAGCGCCCAGATCAACTTGAGAGTGGGAAGTGCCCCAGATAGACCCGAGAACTCACACCGCCAAGCCTGAGCATTCACGGCGCCCAGAAAACAAAATTTAAAAAACGCCGTCGAACAGTGCCCCTGGTGTGCCCGAGCCAGCGAGCTGGCAGCAAAGGAGAGGGAGAAATAAGACAAGACAGATGTGGAGGAGCAGGAGAGGCAGCAGGAGCGAGGAAACAATGGTAAGCCCTCCTCCTCCTCCTCCTTCTCCTCCTCCTCACCCTCCCCCTCCTCCTCCTCCTCCTCCTCCTGCTCCTCCTCCTCCTCCTGACCCTGTCACAACGTTGCCTCCCCTTCTCCTCCTCCTCTTACTCCTCCTGGGCATGGCTGAATTGGACATCAGGGAAAGAACCCGATCCCCGAGTCGGCGTCAGAGTCGACAGTGGGACGCGGACTCTTGAACTGGAGGCCTTGGGACTCACTGGAGGCAAGGAACTCTCTATACACTCTCCTGCCTGCAATGCGGAATGTTCTTGGATGTCTGGTGGATATTTTGGAGACTGCCTAGGAGCCCATGATGCCATATTGATGGCCTTCTTGGCTCTGCGGGACTACTAGGTCCTGGAGACGGGGGGGACCAAACCCTGGTCTCCTGCCATAGTTGTGTGGAGGAAAGTTTTGCTTGATTGACTAACAAAAACAATGTTAGAGCCGTCAACTGTTTCATTCGTCGTGTCCTCGTCGTCGTCGTCGTCGCCGCCGACATTCCAAGCTTTCTCCTGGGTCTCCTTCTCCAACGCGCCAGCCGTTGCCTCTCTCACCTTGGGCCTTTCTCTTCAAGCGTGCTAGCCAAAACGATAATAACGAACGTAGTACTTCACTCGAAGAGAAGCCCCTTCCCTTGATCCCTTCCCCGCCAGGGGGGGGGTCCGGAAGGGAGGTCGCGGGAGAGACCAGGGGGGGTCCCAGGGGAGACCCGCGGGGGGGGTCCCGGGGGGGAGTCCCGGGGGGGGGGGTCACGGGTCAGAATGCCCCTCTCCCCCGAGGGGTTCCAAAGCCAAAGTCGCCGAAGACGGACCAAGAAAGCCCCAAGAGGCCCCCAAGACGGACCAAGAGGGCCCCGAGTCGCCGAACTATCGGTCGAAGACGACACAGTACCCAAGAGGCCTCCAAGAGCATTCCCAAGATGGCCCCAAGAGGCAAAAATGATTGATGTTCCGAAGGTTGTTGATCGATTGTGGGGTTCTCGCCTTTTCGGCTTCCCGACACTCCAAGACGGCCCGAGAGGCCCCCAAGATCGCCCCAAGATAGGCCCTAAAACGATCCAAGAGGGCCCCAAGACGGCCCAAGAGGCCTCCAAGACGGCCCGAGAGGCACCCAAGATGGCTTCAAGAGAGTGCCCAGACGGGGTACCCGAATAGACATTTCGGGCCCTCGGCCTGAGAGGCTCGCAGGAAGCGCCAAGAAGTCCCTAAGACGGCCCCCACCAAAAACCCTGAGATGCGCCCCGAAGACCCAAGAGGACACATGAGCCTCCCAACAGGTCCCCAAGAGGCTCCCAAGAGGCTCCAAAATTGGCCCCCAGAGGCACCCGAGGGCGCTTCGAAGAAACTCCAAGAAGCATCCCTGAGGACTCTGACACACGTCAGCATCGTCGTCGTCATCGTTGGGGGTCGGTGCCACCGGCAGTAAGCTCTCCAATACTAGAGCCGTCAACTCCGATGCTAGAGCAAACATCCCACACCCACACACCCGCAGCTTGTTGGCAAAACTGGACTGGCGCAATGGCGCGAGGACCCTCCTCATGCAGATCCATGACGCGTGCGGGCAGGTGATGACGGAGTCGACGATGTCGGCGACGGCGACGGCGACGGCGACGATAACGATGATGATGATGATGACGACGACGATGATGACGACGACAGCGACGACGAAGATGAGGATGAGGATGAGGATGAGGATGAGGATGAGGATGATGACGATGACGATTACGATAATGATGATGATGATGATGATGATGATGATGATGATGATGATGATGATGATGATGCTGATGATGATGATGACGATGACGATGATGATGATGATGATGATGATGATGATGATGATGATGGGGGGAAGGATGACGATGATGACGATGGACATGAGGAGGAGGATGGTACTGGTGACGATGACGATGTCTGTGACGATGACGATGATGTTGACGATAACGATTATAAGAACAATGACGACGACGATAATGATGATTATGATGGTGATGATGAGGATGAACATGATGGTGCTGATGATGATGTTGATGATGATTTTGATGAGGATGCTGTTAACAATGATGGTGACGTTGATGATGGTGGTGATGACGATGGTGATGATGGTGATGAGGATGCTGACGGTGACAATTGTGACGCCAATGACGAGGGCGACGGTAACGACGACGACGATGGTGGTGATGATAACGACGGAAGTGATGACGGCGATACCGATGGTGATGAAGATGAGAGCGATGGTGGTGCTGATGAAGGTGGCAACGATAACGCTGGCTATGATGATGATGATGGTGATGGTGATGATGATGATGATGATGATGATGATGATGATGATGATGATGATGATGATGATGCTGAAGGGGGTGGCGAGGAAGCGCGCGCGCACAAAACAATAGACACACCTTGTATTGGAATCGACTTTCCTATGCCTGTATCATCCACTACTTAGAACAACAAATTTTGTGGAATGATTTCGAGATGCGCACGGGGACTCGCGCGTGTCTACAGTATGAAATATTTGCCACAAGGATTGTGTGCGCCATAGTGGTTGGACTATTCGCCATTCGCGCGGGTGCACCCCGCATGGCCTCAACTGAACGAGCGGACCAACACGTAGTGCCTTATGATTGTAGCAAGTGCACGAAAGGCGAATCGCCGAACTTCAAATTTCTTGTCGGAAGCATGGCTTCCACATGAGGTAACAACAACACTATCCCGAAACTGATAGAAGCCAGATGTTGACATGCACGCGCAGGCGCACACGCGTGTGGTGAGCATAGTGTCAATTGGTACGGCTTCTTTGCGTATGCACTGGAAATGTCGAAGCGGGTATTCCGCACAGTATAACTTGACCAGGATGAGGGGGTCGGTAAGGAGCCTGACCGGGACTATATGAAAACGTAACCAGGACGGACGATCGTGCACCATACATCTACATATGTTTGTATGGACACCTGTCTATACATCCATGTATGTGTATGTGAAAGAACTCTAATACGCGGGGTCGGGCCTTTCATTCAGGCCTCGACATGGGGGGTAGAGTCTAACATCCCCTGGGAAGGGGGAGCTAACGTTGGTATGAAAATATAATCGCGCTCCTTGATTCCAGGTGTCACCAGCAAACCCCCTGAAAAAAGGGAAGGTCATCACAAGGCTTAGCAACGACCCGCGACGCCTGCAAACAATAATCGCTCCCAAAAGCCGAGCGGCACCAACAGTCTTGGTGGGGCACTGTCCAGCCTCGTGGGGGCGACTCGTGACACCAGCCTTGCATTCACTGGAAAAGCTAGTCCTCGCCACCACTCGAGCAGAGCAGAAACTGCAAGGCGGTGCAGAAGCGTAAAAGGAGACAACAAGGCACCGTTGACCAGCAAGGGCCGTCTTCCCCCACAACCCTCCCTCCACCGTCCGTGATGAATGGTATCCGTTGCTAACCCCACCAGCCCTTCAGGGCGTAGGTGGTTTAGTGCGCATCCTCGTCCAACCCTATTCTTCCCCTTCGGGGAGGGGGTTACCATCGCTCCTTCTGAATATATATATATATATATATATATATATTATATTTATATATAAATGTATAGATACATATATATATATATACACACACCCTCCCACACCCGATCCCACCGGCGACAAACCAAGGCCAATGAGGGCCCCCCCGGCCATCCCTGCCACAAAAGCCATGCAAAGTGCCCTTTGCGGCAATCTCTTGGGTCATGTTCGGGTGGGGGCGGCGGCGCAAGCACTCCGTTTTGGTTTTGATATCGGCGGTGGGGGGCAGCATATGGCCTGCTGTGCGCACGGCCACCATGTCTGTCAACAGACACTACAAAGTGCACTTCGCGGCTAAATCTGGATCATGTGCGGGCGCCCCGCGACCACTTGGCATTAGTTTCTGACCGAGACGGTGGGGGTGCTGGCATGTTGCCTGATCTGTGCAGGCCCACCAGGCACCATGATGGCAACTCCGCCGCAAGTGAGCGGGCGCATCTTGCACACTCTGCGCGAGCCCCGAACAGGGCGCACCTGGCGCGGCTGCAATATGCCGCACACGTGGCGCACCCGGAGCACGTGGCGCATCTGGCGCACCAGGCGTGCCTGGCTCTCTTGGGCCCCAGGGGCGCCCGGCGTGCCTGGTGCGCGTGGCGCGCCTGGCACGCGTGCCGCACCTCGCCCTAGCGTCGCGCATCTGGGGTCTGTTTTGATTCCCAGTAGCTGCTCATCCAAAGATGACAGCTGCATATGCTGAGGCTCGGGTTCTACGTATGCGCTAAGAGAGCGGGTGACAGTCAGCCAAACACTTTGCGTCTGGGAGACATGTTTCGATCACTGTTCCCTATTAATAAACACCCCCTCCCCAAGGCGACGGGCAGCCAACCCAAACCCATGCGGGCAGCCAGCCAATTCCCCCCACGATCCCTGTCTAAAGATAGCACATACTACACTTTGACGCAAAATCTTGGGTCATGCTCGCAGGCCCCGCGATCATTGTATATGTTTCATTTGACAGAGGCGGCGGGGGTGCCAGCATGTTGCCTGCTGTGCACAGGGCCACCACGATTGCTAAGAATCAGCACAACATGCACATCGCGGCTAAATCTCGATCATGCGCGGCAGCCCCGCGATCGCTGTCACGTGGTTTTTGATAGGGACAGCGGAGGCGCTGGCATATTGACTGCTCTGTGCAGGCCAACAGACACCATGATGGCCACCCCGCTGCGATTGCACATTGGTTGTCGGCAGGGGTGGTAGGGGCCGACATGTTTCCCAATGTGTGCTGTCACGTGCGCGGGCGCACCTGGCACGTTTTGCGCGTGCCCCGAGCGTGGCGCACTTGGCGCGGCTGGAGCATGCGGCACACATGGCGCAAGTGGAGCACGTGGCGCACCAGGCGTGCCTGGCACGCTTGGGCCCCAGGGGTGCCTGGCGCACCTGGGGAGCGTGGCGCGCCTGGCACAAGCGGCGCGCCTCGCCCCAGTCGCGCACATGGGGTCTGTAAGGACCCCCCCTTCTTTGATCGATGTCCTCCAAGACGGCCCCAAGAGGGGTTCCAGGGCTCTCAAGAAGGCCCCAAGAGGCCCCCAAGGAGGCACCCAAAACGCCCGAAGAGGCCCCCGCCCCAAGAGCTCCCAAGATGTCCCCAAGACGCCCTAAGATGCCACCAGTGGCCCCCGAGAAGACAGCCCAAGCGACTCCGAAGGGCATCCAAGAGGCAGCTAGATCACTGACGCTCCCCAGGGTATCCAAGCGATACCACGGTACCCAGATAAGGGCAACTCCCCTAGGCATCGTTCCTGGATGGGCTGGTGGGGATACGCGAACCTCTAAGATTTGTCTCGACTTCGGTTCCCGATCCGCTTTCGAAGGGAAGCCTGTCAGGGCACTGATTGTGGCCACTTTGACGCTGTGGTCGAGACCTAGCTGCTGGGAGTGCCCTGGACTTGTTCGTCCAGGAGTCCTTCAGGGACTTCCCGGGAACTTCCCGAGGACATCTGAAGAGCCCTCCAGAGAACCGCAGAGGCAAACTCAAAGAATGCCCCAGGAACATCACAAGACTGTAGAGGAAAGAGAACTATGCACATGCACCGATTCTGGCCAGGCCCATCCTGAGCCCAGGATCGGTGCATATGCCATCCTGCCGCGGCCAGAAAAGCATATGCACCGATCCTGGGTCAAGGATGGGCCTTGCCAGGATCGGTGCATATCCATATCCCACGAACCCTCAGTGAACCTCCCATGAGCGGTCCGAATACCTCCGCGAAGCTCTCCGGAATACTTCCAGGACCCATGGAGTATCCATCCAGGAGCACTCCAGGACTCCGGCCTCTCGCCTCGAGGGCCATCTGGGGACCTTCCGGGTTCCCCATTTGAGGAGCATATCTCCCCACGTACCCTTCCCCGTGGGGTTCACCTCTGGCTCACTATTGAAAGTTGCGGTCTTGCTTCGAACCCGATTCTTCCGTATGGATATTTTCGAGACCACCGAGACGAACAATGCTCCCCCTGCTCTCCCGCGACCAACACGTTCTGGGCACCCTGGGCGTGGTCAGCGATCTGGATCACAGCGGTCTGTATGTCGCTCCCAGGGACGTCACACCGAACCCTTTTTCCCCGGCGTGCCAGAGCCACCGGCGGAGCTGCAGAGCCACGAGCCAGCCCGCAGGGAACTGAAAAAACACTACGAGCCCCGCGGAAAAACTCCAAAAATGAGCGTCCCAAACGGCAGCGCACTTTTCTGGGCAGGTTACATGAGTCACGCTGTCGGGCTGGCGGCCTCGCGAAGTCAAAGGGACAAGGACTTCGGGAGGACCAACCGCTGGATTAGTTGGTGTTAATTGGATTAGTTGGCAAAAAGGACTGGGTTCGATGATGTTAGGGGAAGGGGACCGCTAAAAATTACGGCCCGCGAACTGACTCGACAGGGTTGTGCAGAATCTGTCCCGACCACCTTTCGCTCCATCATCAGGAGTCGCGGCGGCGCCTCAATCTCAAAGCTCTGACATCTCGGCAGTGAAATCACTCACCATCGCAGACCCCCAAAAGGGAGAAGCAATCCCAGGGCGGCGTGTTAAGCTGATGGTTGTGCGTCCTTCTCGTACTCTTGCTCGTACTTGTCTCTGTCCTCGTGGTTCAGGAAGTCGTCCCTCCACACCCCCTTCGCGGGCCCAGCTCGCTCCCTGAAAACGCATCGAGTCCTAAGGAGGCCCGACGACGACGACAGCGACAACGACGCCGCCGACGACGACGACGAAGCCGACGACGACGCCGCTGACGATGACGACGCCGGCGACGACAACGCCGCCGATGATGATGACGACGACGACGACGACGCCGACGCCGACGACAACGACGCCGACGACAACGACGATGACGACGCCCACGCCGACGATGACGAGGTCGCCCTTGGCAAGCGCGCGGCTCATGTGTCGCGAGCGGTCGCCGAACCTGCCGCCCTACCCCGCCACGCGCGCGCCCCAAAGAACCCCCCCGCCCATGGGGGGTACGAGACCGCTGGCGCGGGCGACACCTGGCGCGCCCTGGAGCCTCGCCGGTGGCGGGCCCGCGCAGAGAAGGGCAGCAGGGTTGTTTGTCGTGTTGTGCTCTCTCTCTCTCTATCTCTCTTTCTCTCTCTCCCTCTATCCCTCTCTTTCTTTCTTTTTGTCTCTCTCTCTCTCTCGCTCTCTCTCTCTCTCTCTCTCTCTCTCCCTATCTCTCCCTCACTGTCTCTTACTTTATCTTTCGATCGTTATGGTTCTCTCTCTCTCTTGAATTTTGAAAGGGAGTGATGTCTGAATAGATGGTGCGAACAACGTGGGACGTTCACATTACGATGCTGAAGATTTCGAGCCCTGGTGTGAGCATGAGGGCGACGCCTACCTCCGACATCCTGTGTTGGTCTTCCTCTATGGAAGTCTGTTATGCTTGTGTGCTGTGGGTGTTGCTTCCTGCCAACGGTTTTGGAGTGGTGCAGGTGGCAAGGACATACATTACACTCAACTGGACCCACGTGAGGACGGCAAGGTATCTCCAACACATAGTTGATGCAGTAGGCCTACCTTTCTCTCTACGGAATTCCCAGGAGCAGGCAGTTCTAGGGCATGTCATAACGGGCCTTTTGGGAGCCTCAGTGCCTGTCCTAATGGGATGTGCCTCGAGGGTCAACCTGATGACATTCGTGCCAGCCGCTACTATGTCCCCCCGTCGGCGTCACAGGCCCGCGAGGAAGGCCCTCCAGATGCATGAAGTTCAGGAATGTGATGACCTTTTTTGTTCCTGAGGGTCCGTTCCAACTCCAGGTCTGATTCTGGGAGCTGTTTTATCCTCACACGTTCCTGGGACCCCTGTTAAGATTATTATGGCTTATATGCTTCCGTGGATACGGTCCCCCCTCCCTACCTCGAGCGTTCTTTTGCGTTTTCGGGCCGCCCTCGAACACCCGTGGGTCCCAGACTGGCAAGCCTCTGGTAGCCATCGACGGCCCTGCCAAACCTCGTCCGGCCTTCGCGCCTGCCTCAGGAGGAGGAGGAGGAGGAGGAGGAGGAGGAGGAGCCGTGCGCTGGCCGCGCACTTGGCCCGCCCCCTGCCCCACCTCGCCCTCCGGCCTGCACCGCGCCTCCGTCGGCCAGGGGCGGCCGCCCTCGGCCAGGCCGACGCGCGCATGGCAGCCCATCGATGCATCGAACTCCGATCACGCGGTCCGCGGCCCCCCCCTCGCAGCGCCCGCCTGATGATTGCCAACAGCTCGTTCGCCCTCACCTTCTGCCTGGGCGAGGCCCTCGGCCTCCCGCTTGGCGAGGTGACAGCCCTGGCCAGGCGCACCTTCTTCATGCGGTTCTTAACCAGGGCGGGCGCCCTCAAAACAAGACAAGGCTGCGCCATGTCTTTGGGCACTCTTCAACGGCCCCGCAGCATCGGGCGCGCCGCTTCCTCGCCCCACCAGGGCGCTGCCCCCCCCATGCGCGAGCTGCGCCCGCAGCCGGCGCGGTGCTGTCGCCTGGCGCACTCCCTGCTGTTGAGGCCACGCCTCAGCTACTGTCGCGGCAGGGGCGCCGCTCGCAGGCGCATCCGCTTCCTTGCCACACCAGGGCGCGGCCCCCCCTGCGAGAGCCGCGCCCACAGCTGTAGCAGTGCTCACGCCTGTCGCACTCTCCGCTGATGAGGCCGCGCTGCAGCAGCTGCAACTTCGCAGCGAGGGCGCCGCTCGCTGGCACAATCTTGCGCTCGCTGTCACCAACGCGCAACGTCATGCGTATTTCATTCCGCTCTCGTGTGCAGTAGCCGCCGGACGGTGCGCTGAAGCCGCCCATTATGAATGTCCGTTACGGTGCCATGCATGCCCGCATAGGGCCTCCACCACGGCCATTGAACCCACTTCTTGCCAGCCCGATTGCCCGCGCGGCCACGCATCATCGGGACCTGGCTGCGGCGGCGGGGGAAGCCCCGTCGTTCGCGAGCTGCTCAGCGGTCAAACCTTTGTCCCCCAGCCGCCAAGCGGAGCTTCGCCGACCTGGGCCCTTTGCCCACGCGGGGTGCAGAGAGACGTGGCGCATCGCCTGCTCACCACCCTGCCTCTTGCTTCAGTCGCTTAGCGCCG
>CAUYUJ010021226.1:60000-77500 GCA_963575745.1 Prorocentrum cordatum | reverse complement strand
ACATCATCTCCCATCATCTTCTCCTCGCGTTCATCATGTTAACCGTCTTTCTTCTCAACTTCATATAACGCCCCCTCGTCCTTCCATCTGGGAGATATGAAAAGGCGAAGGAGGAGGATGACAATGAACGGTATGAGGAAGGATTGGAATGATGGAATCGGGGTGGTGGCTATGATGAGGAGGGGTAAGCGGGTTACCCTTCCAAATCACGATCGTTGCCCTCATCCGCCTCACCCCCAGTATCCTCAGCATCGCCCTGTCAATTGCCCGCCGCAGTATCGCCATCGTCCTCCACCACCTCCTCTTTCTCCTCTTTATCCTGCGTTGCCTGCTGCTCTTCCTACCACTCCTCTTCCTCATCATCGCTCTCCCCCTCCTTATCCCACCCCCTTCATCTTACACCTCATCCGCCTCATTCTGCCCACTCCTTTGCGTCATATGACTTTCCCTACGCATATCCTTCACCCACCCACCCCTCGTCCTTCCATCGTGGCGCTGGAAGCCGCATGAGGAAGACGACGAGTGATATAATGAGGGGGGCGACGGGGAAGACGAGGTGTGAGAGAACCCAGGGTGGGGGGAGCGAATCATTGACCCCACCCTGCTACGACTCGTATCTCTTCCCCTCTTTGCTACCTCCTCCTCCTCCTCCAATTTTCCTGCCGCGCTTCTAGCTCGGCGGAGTAGGAACGCGACGAAGAAAGGGCACGTGACAATTGATAGGAGGATGACTAGAAGGACGAGAAGGACACGTGGGAGGGGGAGGGGGGAAAAAAAATATGTTGATGAGGCGACGTTGATCTTCCTTCTCGTCACCACCCTGTTCCAATTACCCCCCTACCTCCTCCTGTCATTGCCCCCCGGCATCATCATTATTATACCCCCTGTATCTCCAACGTGGAAGACGGATGGTAGGAATCTATCAGTGGATCAGAGGGGGAAAGGAGGCGGCGGAGGAGGATGAGGAGAAGTGATTCGAGGAAGAGGAAGAATTGAAGGACGATGAGGTTCAGGAGTCGTTCTCGTTTCCTGTGCACATAACCATCATAATCACCATCATCTTTCTACCACTCCTACTCCTCTTCCTATCTCTCCTAAAGGAGGAGGAATGAAGGAGGTGGAGGAGGCGGAACCAGTCAACCTCCTCCGATTCCTCCCGCACCCCGTTCCTCCTCCTCCTCCTCCCCCCGTCTTCTCCCCCTCCCCCCTCCTCCTCCTCCCCCTCCTCCTCCTCCTCCTCCTCCTCCTCCTCATCATCATCATCATCCAACTCCCCCTCCTCTTCCTCCCCCTCCTCCGTGCCCTCTCCTCTCTTTCCCCTTCCTAACAATCAGACACTCTCTACGGGGCTGAGTCAATGACAACCCTCGGGAAACGAACCCATCCTGGGGAACTTTCTGGGGTGGAACACGAGGGAGGTCCCCGAACATTGTTTGGTGGTGGGCTTGTTGTTTGTTGGCTCTTTGTGTTTGTTACCCTGGGGGTTCATCGGCTCTGACCCGAAAGCGGGTTCTGATTGGAAGGAAGAGGAGGAGGGGGAGGTCGAGGAAGTGGAAGAGGAATAATGCATGTCAGATGGCGCAAGAGGGCACCCCACGGAAAACCCATGCCGACTCCTCAATCGTCATTATCCAGCCGCCGTTGCCACCGCCACCACTGCATCGCGGCCAGTTCCCAGAAAGTCTTGAAAACTGCGGGGGGGTCCGAAACCGAACCGGAACCGATTTATCCATATGTACACACATACATTTGTAATACAACTCAAAGGTAAAGACTCTTTCCAAAACAGTGATTGCACTTGAGGCTTTCTATGAGTTGCCAATGATCGGTATGACATGGCATAAGGGTAGTCGCCCTATCCACATCTCCTGTCCAGCGTACACCCTCACGAAACTCTGTGGGATGACGCGATCCCTAACGTTGACTGGCCGACGACATGGCAGCACGCGCGCGTGGGCGGCGGGTGCTCCATCTTTGCCTGCAGCAAAGCGCAAGCTGCGTTCCGCCACGTACTCAAGCCAAACGAGCACCGCGGCACGCGCATGGAAAATAAAGGGAAGGGCGAAGGGAGCGAAGGTAATGACTCCCCTCGCAGCAGGCACTGGAGCAATGCCACTCCACGTACCAGCCTTCGGCACACCGCGTCGAGGGGCGCCAGCCCCAAAGAACGCTTTGTCAGCGCCACCAGTTTGCGAAGTACCTACACCTGCTGCAGATCGCTCGACGGACCCCTCATTTGATTCGCCAAGCCCGCGGGGCGCCTCAGACTGATCGCTCAGCCCAGGCACCGTCTTCCCGTGGCTCGCTACGACCTCGATTGCGTCGACCAAGGGTCCTTCGTCCAACTGCTGTCAGAATCGTCCTTCCTCGATGACTTACCAGACTCATCCTTTCATGAAGTATCACGCCACTGTTTGCTCCCTGAGCCCCAATTGCTCCCGCTGGCACTGCCATCTGCGTTGTCCTTGTTCCACCAGGTACCGCCATCATTCCAGCGCCTCTTGTTATCTTCATCGGTCCAGCGGCTACTAGATGAGGAAGCGCCCCAATTCCCCTCTCCTCCATCCGTGCCGCGACCGCGCCATCTCTCTTTTCCAGAGGACTGGTATTAGCCGGCGGGGACGCCTTCGCTGTCACCGCGCTGCCGACTCCTCTTCTGTCCGCCCCCCTTGGAGCCGTCATCGGAACGCATGGCGTGCGGCACCCTCTTACATTTCCACCAGCCACGCGCGGAATCCGGGCCAATGTTCGTCCTTCCCTGTTCTTCCTCCTCCTCCTGCTCCTCACCCTTCAAAGGCACCTTGTCTTGTTGATTGCTCTGTCCCTCTGGTGTACAAGTTGCACATGGACATCATGCGCCGCGACGGGCCCAAAAAAACAGACCCAAGGGATCATGGAAGAGAGCAGCCGATGCATACAGCTCGCAATACACACGTTCGCCCGACTGAGCCCTGAACACCCGAAGACCCACGTAAGATCCACCACAAGTGGCTCGTTGTTCGGCTGAGACATCACGCACACACACACGACGCACCTGTACCACGCGCGATTCACGATCGCTCGTTCAAATTCAATCAGAAGACAACAGCCTCTTCCACTGACTGTTGCTCCCTTGGGATCATTTGATCTCTGTCAGCGCGACGTTCTGCGGCTTCTACCACATTGGGGGCCATTCGATCTCCGTGAGGCAAGTGTCGCAGGCACTCTGTGACGTGCTTGCCATTGGGATAGCGTGAGGGGCCATTCTGGAAGATGGCATGCAAATCCTCCGAATCATCATCAACAGCAGCATCACATCGTCATCACCATCATCATCAGCATCATGACCATCGTCGTCGTCGTAATCATCATCATCGCCAACACAGAGACCATCATCAGCACCACCACCATCATCATCATCATCCTCATCATCGTCCTCCTCAGCATCGTAATCATCACCACCGCCACCAACATCATCATCACCATCAGCATCATGATAATCGGCATCACCATCATCACAACCACTGGTGTCATCAACACCAGCATTGTCAGCATGGACAACATGTTCATCACCATGATCATCAGTCATGGTCGACCACGTCAGCACAGACATCACCAACATCACCACCATCACCATCACCAGCATCAGCATTATCAACAACACCATCATCATTATCATCTTCACCAGCACCATCGCCGTCATCAGCATCACCACCAGCATCATCACCATCAGCATCACCAGCAGCACCAGCGGCAGCATAATTATCATCATCAGAACCACCACTATCATCATCACCAACGCTGCGGGGACGAAGCGCGGCTACCGGCTGCCCGCCTGGATGTTCGCCTGGCTGTCAGCCCATGTCGCGTAGCTCATCATGAGGAACAACTTCGAATGAACATACGTCAGGTTCGTGTCGTGACAACCCTGGCGTTGGTTTCTGACTCCGCACGGATCGTTCAACCTTGAACGATCGGCGACTGTGGATCGCTCGATCGTTCCATATAGGCCGATTCTGGGCCACTGGCGGCGTTCAACCTTGAACGCCCGCGGGGGGGTCGCCGCCGGTCGACACGACGCGAACCTACCGTACATCTGAGTGCGATGGGAGCACCGTGGAACTGTCCATCGGGACGCCTCTGTGACCGTCCGGTCACGCCTCGGCACGCTCGGCTCGCAGAGCCCATCGCGAAGTCGAGCCTTTTGTCGATACAAAACGAGCCACCAGCGGCAGCAGAGCGACGCCACCGCCAGGGGCAGGCCGTTCCTCTCTACGCGTGCAGCTGCGTGCTTCTCAAAGGAGCGCGCGCGAAGCATTGCCGAGGCGCCAGTCCGCGCGCGCAGCGAAAAAGACCTGGGGCCCAGCGACGACAGTCGGCAACGCGGAGCTGGGGGGGCGGGGCGGAACGGCGGCCTCCAGCTAGCTCCGACGGCAAGGCAGAGGACCCGGCGAGGGACAGGCGCGAAGCCAGAACAGACGAGAGGGGAGCGGAGGAGGACGGAAGCAGCGAGCGCACAGGATTCAGACATCCTCGCTCCTGGGGCTGCCCGAGGCGCGCCACCGTCGCGGAACGACGTGCGATAAACATCGAGTCCTGCGCACAGGCCAAGGAGCATTGAAGGGGCCCCAGGACACACAAATAAATACACACAAATAAAAATACTCCCCATAGTTTCCCATATTTTTTGGATTTTCGTCTTCCCCCCCACTTCCCATATTTTCCCATATTTTCCTAAAAATCGACGAATAATTGTGTCTGTGTGTTTTTTCCCCTCCTGAAGCATGGGCCACGGGAGCACGGGCCGAGGACACGGGCCTCTTCGGCGAGGGGCCGAGGCCGCGGCAGGCTGGGCCCCACGGAGGCACCCAGAGCAAGCAGCATGCCATGCTGGAGAGCTCAGGCTCGAGTAGGGGATCGACTACAACACTGATGGACCCCCAAAAAACGATGTTCCAATCGAATCTAAGTCATCGTAGAATGCTCCGTAGATCTGCGGAACGTTCCGCGTGTTGTCCGTAGATTCGGCGGGAAACAATTTCGGGGTAAAGGAATTCTGCAGTCGACCCCCTACTCGACACGCACCAAGGAAATGAGGGCAGCCTCCAAGGCTAGGGCTGCACTGGACCCTCGTGCTGGCTGGGCCTCGAGGTGCGCCTGGAGGCCGAGGTGGCTGGGAGAAGCTGGCGCGCGGTGCGGGCGGCGGAGAGGCGGGCGGCCAGCGAGGTCGGAGCTGGGCACGGCGAGGCGCGAGCGCCCGAATCAGCGGTGCGCTGTGAACTGATGTCGGGAAGACATACGACTCGGGTTCGGGGGACTCGGGTTGGCATGACGGGGCCATCATGAAGATGACGATGGACCAATCTGAAATTCGACGCGAACTCCCGCTGCAGACATCCCACGACCACTGGATCGTCAAGATCCAGGACGCGCTGGTCAAAAAGCGCCGGCAAACCCGGGTTCCGGCTTACTCGAGTGTTACGTTTGCCCGATGACGGGTGGGGCAGATAGCGCAGCCAGGACAGCCACAGCCGCCGCCTTGGAGCTGCCCACCGAAGAGAAGGATGGGCGAGGTGGGCGGGCAGCGCCTCCAGCGAATGGGCCCCGCGCAGGACGTGGGACCGGGCGGTGCGCCAGCCTCAGTCACCGGCGGTCCAAGGAATACGGCCGTTGTTGGCAGTGCGCCAGGACCACGCGCTTGGAGCCTCAAAGCCAGCAGCTGGGAGCACCGTGGCGGGAGGAAGTCGTCACAGCGGTTTCCTCGAGAAGATAGCCTGAAGAGCGAATGTATCGTTTCGTCCCTTCTGACTGGTATCGGGCCAAGCGTATCCCGAACCCCCTCACGGAAACCATCCTGACCAGCCTTTCCAGTCGCCCCTAGTCATGGCGACGAGGGGACCAGAACCCTGCGCCGCATCCAACAAACGCGGGCACACCCGACTAGACCTCTGGCCGTGGGTGGCTTAACGAGTTCGCTCTTCCGTCCCCCTTCTTCCCCTTCAGCCTTCGGCGAGGGGTGTCCCACACCCTCTTTGTCCCACTGCTTGCTCATACGATCAGGGCATCTCGGCGGGGCATCGTTTCTGGATGGGCTGCCGCGGATACTTTTGGTACGCAGGCGCACGTAGCAGGTCGGACGCCGAGCAGGCAGGGGCAGGCCATGCCACCTGCGAAAGAAAAAGCAGTGCGGCTGCCGCGGGTACCTTTTGATCACAACCGCAGGCGAAGGCGCCAGCGGCGTCACAGGTCGGCTCGGGCTACGAGCATTGCCGCGGAGACTTTTTGGTCGCAGCCGCAGGCGAGAGCGCAAGCGGCGAGTCGTAAGTCCGGGGCGCGGGCCTACTACTTAAAACAGGAGCAAGCTAGAGCCGCGCAACCTAAACAACTAAGCTGCCTAAGCGTCGCCTCAGAAGCTGCAAGCTGCACTGAGTGTGGATGCCAGGGCCACGGGCAGAAAGACTGCCGCGGAGACGCGAAGCGTCAAGAAAGAGCGCATCATCCAGGACCCCTCTGAAAGCGTCCGAACCACTTGCTGACAACGCTCCGGCAAATCTCTGCTACACGTCCGTGGTGGTTTCTGACGCCGCGTCAATTTTTCAACCTTGAACGACCGCAGGTTTCCGATATCGCAGACCGATCGATATCGGCCAAATTCCGAGCTAGATTCGTTGTACCTTGAGCGCCCGCGCTGGGGTCGCCACCGCGTCGACATGACACGAACCTGCCGTCCATTCAGGTCCTCTCGAAAATTGGCAGCGAGCCTGGGGGAGAGTGAGAGAGGGCCTCCTCCTCCGCCTCCTCCTCCTCTCCTCCTCCCTCCAGGGAGGACGCACTTGGTACAAGACCGCCGCAGTGGCCCCAGAGGGGCCTCCTCACTGACAGGGCACGCGGTGCCGGGGCCGTGGGGACATCCAGAGATGCAAGGGCAAGCGGGCTCGCATGCGCATGGCAAATACTCACGAGCGGCGAGCATATCCGTATCCGCACCCTCGCGGTCTGGATTCTGGGGCGCGATCCCGCGGAAACGCAGACTCACGGATACGTTCCACGCGGGGCATCTGCGAAAGAACGCCCCGTGTCCGCGAGGTGGCGGCCGAAAGGCCCGACCCGCGAGGCCGCGGATACGGATGTGCTTTTCGCCCACGAGGAACGGGGCGCCGATGTCTACACATGCACGCCGCCCATGGCCCGGGCCCATCCTGGGCCCAGTATCGGCGTCTGTGCCTTCCTGGCCTGGCCAGGCGACGACGCCGACGACGACGAAGACGACGACGATGGCGACGGCGACGACGGCGGCGGCGGCGGCGGCGACGACGGCGACGGCGGCCTTGCCAGGGGCGGTAGGCTTAGGTCGGGCATGTCCCCCTACGGGCGGATTCTGGACGAAAAATAAAAAAGAGCGAAACAAACATGAAAAGTGCCCAAACATATTCGAAATATCCTCCCCAGCCTGTTTCTTGGACTGTGCTCGACTATTCCCCTGTAGAGGGGCACGCCCGACTTCAAGGTAGATGCACGCACGCGTGCAGTGGCCAGGGGAACTCCAGGCTCGCGGGCGGGCCGCGCCGCGGGCACGCTCCCCAACAGCAAGGCCGGCCCCGGGGCCTCGCGACGCCGCGGCTCCCTCCCGGCCGCTCGACGTCGCGCCTCGGAGCTGCTCCGCCAGGGGAACGAGCAGCGACACAAACCTAACAACTCGGAGGTCCGCGCGGATTTCTCGGATCCGCGCTGGACCCTTCCTGGGCGGCGCCTCCGGCGCCGCCCAGGGAGGGGGGCCCAGCGCCGATCGGAGAAATCTGCGCGGACCTCCGAGTTTTCGTGCTTATGTCATTGTTCGTTTCCACATCCACGGCCCTCCCTTCTCGGACCTCCGCGGTGATGACGATGGTGACGATGATTCTTGGATGTCGCAGTAGTGAACGGGCTTCGCCTCTGTGCCCTCGCGCAGTGCTGGCGCTCGCGGGCCAATACAGAACTAAGCACTGGCTAGCCCTCAGTCATGCAGCGGTCTACGTCGGAAGTGGAGGAGTGAGATCGCAAGGGAACGGAGACCCCACCACCGGGGAATCGGTTTCGGTTTCGTGTTCGTGTCGTGCGTGCGGGCGAGGCGAAGCTGCGTAGGCGCGCGAGAGGAATATGACCCCGCTGTTGCTAGGGCGATTCGTGCGCAATGGACCGCCCCTCCGCCCCCCGTGGGCGCGCCGTGGCCCGGGGTGTCCCGCCGTGGTGTCCTGTGGTGTCAAGTTGGTGTTCCGTTCGTGTTCCGTCGGCTGTGGGCGGGCGGTAGCCAGGGGTGCCCCGCCTTGGTATCGATAGTGAAGTCGATAGTAGTGGAATCGATAACGAGATCGCTAGAACGGAACTGATATTGAGATCAAAAGTGAGATCGAAAGAGAGGTTGATTGTGACACTGGTTGCGAGATCGATAGTGAGGTCGCAGTTGCCAGCAGTTGACACCTTCCCTCACACACACACACCAACCTCCATCTCACCCGAAGGGTAATCGTTTTGGTATGGAGTGGAGCGATGAAATATGGGCGAGGCACTCTTTGGTAGACACCCGTCTCCCACCCCCGCCCAGAGGATGGCGATGCTGACGCTGACAATGATGGGACAGCAATCGTGATGGTGGCGAACATGAAAACGATGAAAATGGTCGGAGGTTGGGGGGTGAGATCGCAAGGAAACGGAGACCCCCAAACGGGAAATCGTTTTGTTTCGTTCGTGTTGTGCGTGCGGGCGAGGCGAAGCTGCGCGGGCGAAGTCAAGACAAATGATTCTTCCCCGTCCATCCGTCCGTCCAGCGGTGGCCCGCAATGTCCCTCGGTGTCCCGTGGTGTCCCGTGCTGTCCCGTGGTGCCCGCCGTTGCTAGGGCGAAGTCAAGACAAATGATTCTCCTAATCCGTCCGTCCGTCCGGCGGTGGCCCGCGGTGTCCCGCGGTGTCCCGTGGTGTCCCGCGGTGTCCCGTGGTGTCCCGTGGTGTCCGCCGTCGCTATGGCGAAGTCTAGACAAAAAAAATCTCCCCCGTTCGTCCGTCCGTCCGGCGGTGTCCCGCGGTGTCCCGCGGTGTCCCGTGGTGTCCCTTGGTGTCCGCCGTTGCTAGGGCCAAAACAAGACAAATGATTCTCTCCCTTCCGTCCGTCCGGCGGTGGCTCGCGGTTTCCCGCGGTGTCCCGTGGTGTCCCGTGGTGTCCCGTGGCGTCCCGTTGAGTGAGATCGATCGTGCGATCGATAGTGAGATCGATACTGAGATCGAAGGTGAGATCGATAGTGAGATCGATACTGAGATCGATGTGGTGCCCCGAGGTGTCCCGTGGTGTCCCCAAAAACGAAATCCATAGTGAGATCGATAGTGAGATCGACAGATGTCCCGTGGTGTCCCATGGTGTCCCTTGGTGTCCCGTTGAAAGAGATCGATCGTGAGATCCATACTGAGATCGATGTGGTGCCCCGAGGTGTCCCGTGGTGTCCCGTGGTGTCCCAAAAAATGAAACCGATAGTGAGATCGATAGTGAGGTCGACAGGTGTCCCCAGGTGTCCCGTGGTGTCCCGTGGTGTCCCGTTGAGTGAGATCGACAGTGAAATCGATAGTGAGATCGATACTGAGATCGATTTGGTGCCCCGATGTGTCCCGTGGTGTCCCGTGGTGTCGAGAAGAGGCTGATCTGGAACCGGAGCCGGTCGCGCCGGTCGCGCCGGTCGCGCCGGTTGCGCCGGTCGCGCCGGTCGCGCCGGTCGCGCCGGTCGCGCCGGTCGCGCCGGTTGCGCCGGCTGCGCCGGTCGCGCCGGTTGCGCCGGTCGCGCCGGTCGCGCCGGTCGCGCCGGTCGCGCCGGTCGCGCCGGCTGCGCCAGCTGCGCCGGTCGCGCCGGTTGCGCCGGTTGCGCCGGTCGCGCCGGTCGCGCCGGTCGCGCTGGTTGCGCCGGCTGCGCCGGCTGCGCCAGCGGCGCCGGCTGCGCCAGCGGCGCGTCGATTGTGATATCAACACAGACATCACAGTCGTCATGTCGCTCTCCCGTCGTGTCCCGTGGGTGGTGTCATGATCTCGTGGCGTGGCGTGGCGTGGTGTGGGGTACGGTGTGATGTGGCGTGATGTTGTGTGGCGTGGTGTGTGGTGTGGTGTGTGCGTGTGTGTGGTGTGGTGTGGTGTGTTGTGGTGTGTGTGTGTGTGCGTGTGTGTGTGCGGTGCGGTGTGGTGCGGTGCGGTGCGGTGCGGTGCGGCGTGGCGTAGTGTGTAAGTGAGGTCGGTTGCGACACCATCACAGAGATCGCACTTGCCATGTAGGTGCCCCATGGGAGGTGTCATGAGGACGTGATGTCGTGATGTCGTGCCTTTCTGCGGGGGGGATGCCCGGGCAGACTCCTGCCGGCCTTAGTCAAAATGAAGAACACGAGAGGCCGCGGGGGCAGGAATGGAGGAGGGGGAAAGGAGGGCCGAGAGCGAGGATACCACATCAGGAGCAACCTTTTTGACATCGGATCTCGAATGTCGCGCGGAAGCGTCGAGTAAACAGAAAAACTGCGTCAGCAGCTCGGGTGTGCGTGCAACCCCGGGTGCCTTTCTGCGAACGCAGCGGCGGGGAAAACGACATGCTTGAGCAGCTCGGGCGTGCGTGTAATCCCGAGTGCCTTTCTGCGGGAGCATGCCCGTGGAGACTTCTGCCGGCCCTCGTCAAAATTAAACGCGAGAGGCCGCGGGGGCAGGAATGGAGGAGGGGGAAAGGAGGGCCGAGAGCGAGGAAACCACATTAGGAGCAACCTTTTTGACATCGGATCTCGAATGTGTGCGTCGCGAGCTACGCCTCGTAGTCGCCGACGCCTCGTAGTCGCCGACTCGAAGATAGAACAAGAAGGAGAGAGGTAAATCAACGTACACCTCACAACAATGCCGTGACCCCCCAACATATCGTGGCCAACGATTGTGAAAACCGCTCTTACCAATCTCATCAGGGCGAGGCATGCAAGATATTTGAGGCACCAGACGGTATCGATACCGATGCTTCATGGCCCTCTCCTGGGGTGCCTTCTGACCAGACTCCCGAGGCGAATCCAGCGGTGGCGACGAGGGCCTCCCAGGAGGCCCAACGAGGCGCAAACGAGGCAAGGGTAGCGGTATGTGTGTCTGGAGAACCTGGGGCGGATCGGGAAAGGAGACGCTGCCATGAGCTCTCGGTGGCACGGAGGGCGTGGCCCTGCAGGTAGGGGTGACCTTTGGTGTGCAGCTTGGGGGGGGGGCTGCGGGGGAGGGAGGGGGCCAGATCCAAGCGCGTGGGCCAGTGCCTGAGGGAGCCCTGGTGGGCCCGCACCAAAGGTCAATTTGGCGAAGGGTCGCTCTCACGCGCAGCTGAATCTTGGTCCTGCAGGATCTGCCTCGTGGCAGCCCAACGCGCTGGGACAGCGCAGTAGAACATGATCGACCCACGAACCCGGAAAGGAATATAGAAATGTAAGGCATTGTAACATTTCAAAGACACCTGATTGGGCGACGGGCACATGCAATGCTAAATGTATCGATGATGATGTACTGTGCCGAGGGCTGTGCTGTGCTACGCCGTGCTGAACTGCGATGTGCCATGCCGCGATTGTTTTCTATATAGCGTTGTGGATCGAGTCCTCCCTGGCATCCGAGTCCTCACCGAACTGATCTGGAGCGTAAGCTCGAGCTGCTCAGGATGGTAGCTGCCCCAGAATTAATCGACAGAGGGAACATGCCAAGAGGACGCGCCGCGGAACGTCCCAAGGGACGCGCCAGGCGACGTGCCAGGGGACGTGCCATGGGGACGCACCGTGGGACGTGCCAAGGGGACGCGCTACGGAACGTGCCAATGGACGTGCCGAGGGACGTGCCATGGGACGCGCCGCGCGACGTGCCAGGTGGACTCGCCACGGAACGCGCCAAGGAACGTGCCAAAGTGTATAGTTGAGTGTATCGATATTGATGTACCGTGCCGACGGCTGTGCTGTGCTGGGCCGTGCTGAACTGCGATGCGTCATGCCGCGATTGTGCTCTCTCTCTCTCTCGTGCCAAAGTGTATAGTTGAGTGTATCGATATTGATGTACCGTGCCGACGGCTGTGCTGTGCTGGGCCGTGCTGAACTGCGATGCGTCATGCCGCGATTGTGCTCTCTCTCTCTCTCTCTCTCTCTCTCTCTATAGATATAGATATAGCGTTGTGGATCGAGTCCTCCCTGGCATCCGAGTCCTCACCGAACTGATCTGGATCGTAAGCTCGAGCTGCCTGAGCAGATGGTAGCTGCCCCAGAACTAATCGACAGAGGGAACATGCCAAGAGGACGCGCCGCGGAACGTCCCAAGGGACGCGCCAGGGGACGTGCCAGGGGACGTGCCATGGGCACGCACCGTGGGACGTGCCAAGGGGACGCGCTACGGAACGTGCCAATGGACGTGCACCGCGCGACGTGCCAGGGGGACTCGCCACGGGACGCTCCGCGGAACGTGCCAAGCAACATGCCAGGCTGCAATGCTAAAGGTATCGATATTGATGTACCGTGCCGAGGGCTGTGCTGTGCCTGGGCGACCTGGACACGTGAAAACACGCGTTTCGCTCAAGACGTTGTCAGCACATCCTCATGCTAGACATCCGCTTGGGCAACCTGGACACGTGCAAACAAAGCGTCTCGCTCGAGACATCCTCAACAAATGCTCATGTTAGACATCCGCCTGGGCGACCTGGACACGTGAAAACAAGCCTCTGGTTCGAGACATCCTCAACAAATCCTCATGCTAGACATCTGTCTGGGCCACCTGGAGGCGTGAAACCAAGCGTCTCGCTCGAGGCATCCTCAAGACCAGGGCACGAATCCACTTGAGAGATCCTCAGAATTCAGGCCCCCAGGAGAGGACAATCTATAACACAAAACAAGCGTTTCGCTCGAGACATCCTCAACAAATTCTGAAAAACAAGCGTTTCGCTCGAGACATCCTCAAATCCCACCAGCCCTTTGGGCGTGAGTGGTTCAGCGAGCTCTCTCTGTCCTCAACCCCCCTTCTTCCCCTTCGGGGAGGGGTTTACCCCTCCCCCTACCCCCTCCCCCTGGGCCTGGAGGGGGTGTTCCGCGGGTCGCCGGGGGGGTCTTTTTCGACTCCTCGGAGGGCTAAAAAACGACACCCCTCACGAGGATTCTGGCCCCGACGGGGGGACGGAGATAAGGTACCCTCCTCTTCCTTGAAGCCAAAAACATTGATTTTACTACGGTTTTGGCTCCATTTGGCCCTTCTGAGGGGGCAGCGCTCATGCAAGCTCCCCCCTCCCGTCAAGGCAATATTATTGATTTTACTAAGGTTTTGGGCTCATTTTGCCCTTCCGAGGGAGCAGCGCTCATTAAAGCTCCCCTCTTCTTGGATCCATGCCCTCCAAGATGGCCCCCCGAAGCGCCCAGGAGGCACCAAGAGGCCCCAAGATGGCCCCAAGAGGCCCCCCGGAGGCCCCCAACCGGGCGCGCCGGGCGCGCCGGTCGCGCCGGTCGCGCCGGTCGTGCTGATCGTGCCGGTCGCGCCGGTCGCGCCGGTGCCGGTCGCGCCGGTCGAGCCGGTTGTGCCGGTCGCGCCGGTCGCGCCGGTCGCGCCGGGTGCGCCGGTCGCGCCGGTCGCGCCGGTCGCGCCGGTCGCCGGTGCCGGTCGCGCCGGTCGCGCCGGTCGCGCCGGTGCCGGTCGCGCCGGTTGCGCCGGTCGCGCCGGTCGCGCCGGTCGCAATCGCGCTGGTCGCGCCGGTGCCGGTCGCGCCGGTCGCGCCGGTCGCGCCGGTTGGTTCTAGTTCGGTCCCCTTTGGTGGTGTCCTATGGTGTCCCGTTGAGTGAGATCGATAGTGAGATCGATAGTGAGACCTATGGTGAGATCGAGAGGTGTCCCGCAGTGTCCCGTGGTGGCCCGTGGTGGCCCGTGGTGTCCCGTTGAGTGAGATCGAGAGTGAGATCGACAAGCGTCACGTGGTGTCCCGTGGTGTCCCGTTGAGTGAGATCGATAGTGAGATCGAGTGAGTCAGATGATGGTTCCCCCACCTCTCCCCCCCACACAACCTCCTTATCACCCGAAGGGTGGTCGTATAGGTATTGATGGTGGTGTTCGCCGGCAGTCGTGAAACTATTTTCCGGCGTCACATGGAATTGCATCAATGCGCCGCTCCCTCACTCACATCACTGGTCAGATCTGGACCCGTGCACTCATGGCGTTAACCAAGCCATCGTCCACGACTGTCCCTTCTTGCACGACTATATATAGCCTGAGATTCACCTTGCACGTATCTTCCGCTATCCTTGGAAGTGCTCAAACTTCATTTCTCCTGATTTAGATCCGCACGAGTCTGCACGATGCATTCCCGGCAAGCACCCTCTTCTCGACCACTACAGGTTTCGAATATGTGCAACACCCACCTGCCAATGACACCCGAGTCTCTTCTATCGCCTCGTGGTCCGAGACGTCTCAGGGCCACGAGTACCACTGGCGGGAGAGTACCAGCATTTTTGGTGGAAGCCACGCTTGTTCCTGTCCTTTGCGTTTGGGTGGTTCGTTCTTGTTGTTGGCTGAGCTGTGTTCTGCGTCAATGGCCTCTGCATGCGCTCCTGATCTTGAGCTTAGGATTCCTGGCTTCTCGCGTGAGTCGGGCGAAACCCGCTTTGGGCCGTCTTGGGCCTGTTTCGAAACCATTTGGGGTTTCTTCCCGGGGCCGTCCAAGAAGTAGCGACAGCAACTGCAGAGGCGACGGTCGCAGCTTCACCACCCGCGCGGGAGCTTTGATAAGAAGAGAAATTCAACGAGGAGGGAGGGAGAGGAGTGAGGGAGCTGCATCAGCACCCAGGACTAAGAAGGCACGTCAGCTCATTCCCAAAGCAAAACAATAAGCGCTTGGACATGAAAAGCTGTGCTGGCTGGCTTGAAGCGGGTTGGGAGATGCTGGCAAAAAAAATGTCGACGGCTGCAGTGCTACGCACTCGCGCACCGCGTGGCCTCATGTCGGTCAGCATAGCACGCTTCTTCTTTTCTTCGACGAAGTGGGCCGGTCAGGCGCGGCCGCGGCCGCGCTGGCGCAGCCGCGTCTGCGCCCTCCCTGCCGAGGCAGCCGCGGCCACAACGGCATGCCAAAACTACTCAAGGCATATACGGCTTGTGGACTCTCTTCTGGATCGGGGGCAGATCCTTGGTAGGCTCAGGGAACGGGACCTCCAGGGCAGGAGGAGCTCTAGCCAAGCTCGGAAGAGGAAGAGGAGGAGGAGGAGGAGGAGGAGGAGGAGGAGGAGATACGCTCCAGGAAGTGCTCCTGAAGTTTGCCGAACGTCAGAACAAAGAGGACGGGCAGAGGGAGCTGAGCCTGATCAGGGCCAAGGCCATGCCCCTTTGAGGGTTAAGACTTCGAGGAGGAAGGAGAGGAAAAGGAGAGGGGGGAAGAAGAAGGCGGGAGAGGATGATGAGAATGACCATTCACAGAAAAATGCCGGTCTGGCTTGGCTATTTCCTCCGATCCCCCAACCTGCGTCCCGTCGACGAACAGGGCTGGCTTGAACCTTTCGGGAACCACGTCGCTCATCACGGGGCTGTTCCGATAGCGCTCGATGTTAGCCTGCAAGCCCTGCGTCTGGGACGGAATCCGCCGTCCCCGCTTGTCAGGTACTTACAGCAAAGCCCCCAGCCATATACGTCGGTCGGAAGAAATGGGTGAAGACAGGAAGGAGGAAGGCGGCTGAAATAGATTGGGATCAGGCCCTCCTGGAGAATAACAACACACAGAAAAAGCAGATCGATTTTTGAAGTAGGAGGGCGCTTGAAGTAGATCGGAATCTGGGAGTCCAGAGATACCTACTTTCAACGACTGGCGCGCAAGTGTCCCCAAGGCCACCGGGGAGGTCCCCAGAGCCTTCAAACAGTACCGCTCACCCCATGTACAGAAGCATGCCCTCGGCCAGGGATACTTCGGGCCAGGCACACCTCCACCAACACCCGAGCACGGACAGGGATGCACAAGCTCGCAGGGTGCCGCTTGCCGGCGGTGCCTTCATCAGCAAAAGCGAAACAAGTGCGCAAGGCAGGTCGTCAGCGAGAGTGGCTGGCCTATGCTAGGAGAAAAACCACGGGCAAACCGAACAGGCCTGTTTTGATTCTCAGCAGCAGATATGTACGTCGATTGCGCCACGCGGCAAGGAACCCTGAGCGTTATGAAAAGCATGAAAGACGAGAGCGATGGCGAGGTTCGCCCCTTTGCAGCCGACCCGCGGTCACCACTGTTAAACTCGAGAAGTCAGCAGTGTTCGACTTCCCCTGCTGGGGAAGCATCGAGGAGGCGGGATGGACAGCGGACATTGGGACGTCACATCACATGACAACTCACGTTGATGTCCGATACAGGTGCGCACCGACGAAAACGACAGACATCCACGGCGACTGCGACAGACAGCCATGCAAGAAAAGGCCTCCTACTGGCTGGCGTGTTTTGATCTCCACCACATGCTCGGGAAGGTGCCAAACGACGGCGTGGCAAAGTGACGACTTCTTGTCGATGGGCCATGCGGGACTGTATCCGTGCAGCAACACGGGCCAGCGAAGAAATTCAATGGCCGACGGAGCAGAACAGAGAGGACAACTGAGATCCGACCCGGACTGGAAACCCATGCATAGCGAGTTCCGAAGAGAAGGGGGGGTCGCCAACACGGGGTTGTAGAACGACAGCGCCAGAAACCCCCGCGCGTGCTCCTCAACGACGCCGACACCCTCGCACCCACTCCAATACTCCCCGCCCACCTGCCGAAACAGATAATCGCGAATCGGGGGGGCACGGGACGCACAGTTGCATCTTGCAGTGGGTTGCAAATCCCACCAGCCCTCCTGGCGTCAGTGGGCTAGGGACTTCGTTCTGTTCACCCCGTCTTCCCCTTCGGGGAGGTGGGCCCTCCTCCCCCTGAACCCCTCCCCCTTGGCCTGGACCCCCCGCCCGCGCGAGGTGTCAGAAAGTCTCCCTGCTTTGGCCCCAGATGGCTCTGCGAGGGCGCCAGGAGGGCCCAAGATGGCCTGCGGGATCGCCCAAAATGCCCCACGGTGGTTCCAGATTGCCTCGAGAGGGCGCGCACGCAGCGCCGGAGCCAAGGGGTGTGTGTCCCTCAGCTGCCTTGGACCTCCCCTGCCCGAGGCTCCCCCCCCCTCTCCCCCGCTTCCTTCTGCTTCTCGGAAGCCCCCCCCAGCCCCCCGAAGCTACCCCCCCATTCCAAAGGGAGGGGCTTTGCTCCCGCCCTCCTTTGGAGCCCCCCCTGCCGGGAGCTCCCCTCCTTTCCCCCCTTTTCTTACGCCCTGCGGAAGCTACTCCCCCCCTCTCCCCCTTTCACGCTCCGGAAGCTACCCCCCCCTTCCGACAAGGGGGGGGGTCGGTACCCCTCCCCCCCTTTGAGCCCCCTGCCGGGAGCCCCCCCCCATCCCCCCCTTTTTGGCTAAGGGGGGGAGGCTTGAAAGCCGCCCCCCTTTTAATTGAAGGTCGGGGCGCCGAAAACCAAAAAGGCGCCGAAAACCAAAAGGGCGCCG
>CAUYUJ010021226.1:52500-55000 GCA_963575745.1 Prorocentrum cordatum | reverse complement strand
GTCGGGGGTGCCGTCAGGCTGGTGGGGATACTTTTTGGTCGCGGCCGCAAGCGAAAAGCGCAGGCGGCGAACAGGGTGTCCGGGCCGACGGGCAAACCTAATTAGCTGCAGGGCGCAGCGCGAGCCGGCCGGGCCAGCCCTCTGGGGCAGCAGCTGCGGCAGCGGCGGCGGGGGGCTGGCTGGCTGAACTGCAACGCCCAGGGAAGCTCGAGCATCGACTGGTGGGGATACGCGAAGCGTCAAGAATTATTCTGCACGTGGTGGCAATGATTGGCACTGCTTGCCATTGATTGGCATTGTCTGCAAGGAACCCGGCGGAACCCGAGCAACCCTGGGCAAGGCCTCGGAGAATCGACCCCAGAACCACTGGCGGAGCCACAGTTAACTAAGAACCTCGTAGGGAAAAGCCGAGTTGGCGAATGGACGGCCTGCCCCACACAGAATGTCCAGCGTCCCTAGACCACAGACTGCGGACCCGGTCGCTTCAGGCCGGAGTCGAAGTCTTTGCGAACCTGGCAGCCTTGTGGCTGCCATCGGGGTCGTCCGCAGAGGGGGGCGTCCAAGAGAGGGGTTCGCAAATCTCATGGCCGTAGCCATGTGAGCGGCTCAGGAGGGGGTCAAAGAACGCCTTGAAAGAAGAAGAGAGGACCATGAGATCTGGGGAGATACCATGGCCCCAGCCATGATATCCACATCCCCTTGCCATCACACCCCTCTTGGCCGCCCCAGATGCCTTGTCGTCTGAGAATTAGGGCTTGACGCTAAGCCAAGAACCGAACAAACGCTTCGGGCCGGAACGGCATAGGCCTGACACATAGCCTCGCAAATCTTCGCCGACGAGTGGCAAAACCACTGGTTATAACCGTCGAAGACGTCGATGAAACGCTGCACGTGCTTGTCATCCACAAGGTTCACGAAGCCATAGCCCAGGGAAAGCCTCGTGTTGAAGTCCATTGGGATGTAGACAAAATCATACTGTCTTGCAAACCCATTATTGTTCAAAGTCCAGATCAAAGACTTGCGGGTGAAGCCACATGGCAAATTGCGAAGCATTACTGTGGTAGGCGCTTGGGGCTTGGTCGATTTCTGCCGCAGGATGTTGGGGCGCGAGTCATCCATATAGTAAGGTTCCTCCTTGGGTGCGTTCACCACTGGCGACGAGCGCGGAACGAACGCCGAAGCCCAGCTGTTGAGCGCGGTCATTGGGACAAACGCTGAAGCCTTGCTACTTAGGGGCGTCTTGCTACCGAGAGGTGTGCGGTCACGTTCAGAATCCTCATCAAGAACAGATTTCAAGGTTACAGGCGTATTCCCCGTCACGTGCAGCGCGGGCGTGAAGTCGCCAATTTCGGTGAAGCTACTGAGCCCAATTGAGAGCAAGCCAGATGGAGGGTCTTCCTCCTGCTCCTCGGAGTCAGACAGGTCGGCCCAATTGCCCAGACAAGCGATCGGCGAGACGGTTGTGGCACCCTCGCTAACGGCATCATCGCAGGCACGAGGGGCGACAAGGGAAGGGCATGAGCTGGACCGGCGCAGACCTTCGTCTTCGGAGCTCGTCTGCTCAATACTTACTGCGTAGACGAATGTGTTTTTCACGCCCAGGCTCAGCGCCATATTGATGAAAAGTGTGTATCGAGTATACGGTCAGAAAGTGTTGCTTGCGTGCGTGAACGCAAAAAGAATAAAGAGTACGTTGCTCGATCCAGCTGCTTGATCAGCTGAGCAAGAGATGGGGGACGTGGGAAGAAGGGAGGTAGGGACAAGGCAACATGACTAGCAGAAAATCTAGGCGTCGGGGCTGGCCGGGGAGTCCAGGAAGTACATGTATGTATACATACACATATATTTGCGTGATCATGGATCATAGGTTCACAGGCCCCCCCCCGATCGGATGGGTCCCAAGGTTCCACAGCCCGCACATACCCCAGATGGGATGGCGGGACGACGACGACGACGACGACGACGACGAATCACTCCACACCTACAGGGGGAGGATGGGTGGCACCGGCACCCACCACCACGCCACGCCCACACGGCCATGACCACAGGGTGGGGAAGGGAATCCCATTCGCGAGGCCTTCGCGAGGCTCGCCAGCGTATCCATCCAGCGGAAAAGGGGGGGGGGACGATCGCATGTGGGGAGGAGGGCCAGAGCCCTGGATCATATATGGTCCGTTCCTTGATCGATCGAAATATCGTTTTCCTCCGAATTCCGACCCCATCCTCAACACCATCTGCCCTCCTGTACTCTATATGCCTCCGCGTTCTCACTTTCACTTACAGGTTGGGTAAACGGTTAACGGTTAACGGCCCAGCATAATGGTATCCAATATGTACTCCAGACGCTGCAGAAGCAGTGGATGCCAGTGAGAGTTCGTGGTGCTGCCTCGTACACATGCGGCAACCACACCTAACAAGAGAAGCGGGACACGGAGTGCGAAAGGGAGGTAACGGAGAAAGGAGAACGGATATGGTAAGGAGTGTGAATTGATCACACGAA
>CAUYUJ010021226.1:0-47500 GCA_963575745.1 Prorocentrum cordatum | reverse complement strand
GGCGGCGGCGGCGGCGGGGCCACCAATCCTGCATCACCCGCCCCCTGGGCCGTCTGCCGCCCGCCAGCGGGGGGGCTCGAGGCTGCCCCTGCGCTACCCCCGCCGGCAAGGCTGCCGACGCCCAGCTTGCGACGCGCGTCGTAGGTCAGCATCGCCACCCTCGCCTCTTCGATCTTCTCGCGCTTCTTCCGGTTCATGGACTTCTTGCTGTAGCCCGCCCAGTCAGGGCCATTGACCCCCGTGCTATCTGTGAGCATATGTCACGCCAGCGGAAATCAGGGATCTTCTCCCGCGTCACGTCGCCCGCCTATGCCCAATGGCCCCCCCGTTCCATCTTGCCCGAGCATTTCTTGATCATCGCGCCCACTGCCCAGGGCCCAACCTGCGGAAGGCGCTGCAACACATCCGCGGGGCTCACAACCGCGATGCCGTCCTTCTCGAGCGCGCCCGCCCGCAGCAGGGCCTTCAGATCCCTGGTGTCCTCCACGGGGAACTTGGCCTGCAGGCGCCGCGCCCTCGGTGGCTTGGCCGCGCGGTCAATCATCCCGATGCACGCGCCAAAGTTCGCGGTGCACCGAGCTCCGCAGCGACAGCACCACCCCCGGCCACTCCGCCCTCCCGCCTCCTCTTCCAAGGAGAGAAGCTGCGTCCGTCGGTCCGCGCGGACAAAAGACTTGCACCCTCCTGGGTTGTCCGCAGTCTTGTGCGCATTGCACTTCTAGTACATGTTCATCGCGAACTGGTCGCCCGTGAAGAACTGGTCGGAGTAGCCAGCCATCCTGCGGCAGGCCCCCTGCACGCCTGCATAGCTGCCCAACTCCCCCCTGAGGCCCTCTGGTTGCCCGAGTTTGCGGCCGCCCGCTCGCGCGCCTCCAGCAACCCTTTCTTGTCCTCCTCGGCCGTGCACGTGCCGCCCCTCCCTTCGATTGCAGTTCGCAGCCTCTTGCTGCCCTCTACGCAGGCGCCCAGCTTCGCATACCAGGCCCCCATGCTCTTCGCACAGCCCACGGCCCGCAACATGTCGCCCTCCTTCTCGAGAGTGGCCCCGAGGGCCCCCTTCATGTGGGCCCGCAGGGTCTCGCACCGCACCGCGGCGCAGCACCTCGCCATCCGCTGAGCGTCTTCTTGGAGCAGCCCATATTGATGAGAGAGTGAACGTCTGCGACTTCCTCCACCCGCTTCCCGTCGCGGCCTTCGGGCTCCTCTGACGCTTCGGCGCGCGGCGTCGCCGTCATCTCCCAGTCGGCCGTGCTGTCCTCGGCCGGTGGCGGAGGCGCGCAGGGCCCTCCGCCACCGCCACTGGACGCCCGACCTCGCGTGCGACCTCCTCCGCGGCAGGCGGCGCCCCCTTGCCGGACTTGTCGACGCTCGTGCGCACGCCCTTCGCGGCGCGCCGCAGGGCCAGCTCTCCGTCCTCAGCGAGCGCGTAGCCCACCAGCGCGTCCAGGCTCTCCCTGAGTACGTCGAAGGACTCCTGGAACTTGGCCACACGGTCCCGCGAGCGTTGGATTGAACCTGCCCCTTTGTTAGTTGTCGCAGCCTTTGCGACTGCCTCCCGTTCATCGATGTCTTCATGCCTGGCAACGCATCTGCAGCATGTGTAGGCACACAGGCCGTTCTGCTTGCCGTACCGCAGCCTCGGGCACCTGGGGTTCGCTTCCAACGCTTGCCCGTAGCGGGCCAGCTCGGCGCGCGACAGCTCCTCGACCCACTCCATCTCCATGACTGTCCTGTCATCCAGCGCAGAGCAGCGTCGGCACCAGCCCAGCCGTTGCGGCCGTGCCTAGTAGGCCCCCATGCAGAACTCCCAGCCCATGTCCTCGCGCTGCTCCTGCGTCATCTCTTCTGCGTTCATGGGGGCGTCGGCGTCCGTCTCCGCCCGCGGTTGCATCTGTCCACACGCTGCTTTGCGGCTTCGGCGGCGGCTCCGTTTGGAGCCCCGCCCTGCCCCATCGGTCATGGCAGCACTGGGCGCATTGCTGCGCGTCTCGCCGTCACCTGCTGCGCTGGCAGCCTCGCCTGGATCGCCGCGGGCCCCCGCTGCAGCTCCTCTGCCCACCTGCCCCCGAAGCTGCATGACCTTGAGCGCCATCGTCAGCTGATCCAGCCCGCTCTTCTGGTCCTCTGTGAGACCCGCATACGGCGCCACAACCAGCATGGCCTGGGTAGCTACAACGGCGCGCTTTGCAGGCATGGGGGCCTCCGCGACGCCGGGCGGGGAGGCCCTGAGGGCTGCCCCCGCAGCTCCCCGCCCCTCGGCTTCAGGCCCCTCTGAGGCGCCGGGCGCGGCGGGAACGTGTGCGAATTCCTCATCGGAGATGTCGGTGAGGTCACTCGGGGACGCGTCGCCCTCGGAGCGGCCCACCCTCTGGTCGGGGCGAAGCGAGCGGGACTCCCCCGATACCTCAGCCCCCACCATCGGACGACCCACCTCCATGGCGACCTCCTCCGCGGCTGGCGGCGCCCCCGTGCAGGGCGGGTCAATGCCCATGTTCGCTCCCTCGTTGGCTTCCGCCACCTCGATCTCCATCTGCGGCTCCATCTGCATCCCAGGAACTTCAGGTTGGGCTTGTGCATTAGGTCTGGCCTTGGCCTCCGCTTCGGCTTCGGCCGTGGCGCTGGGCGCCTCGCGAAACGGCGCGGGGCCGTGGCTCGCTGAGGCGGGGCGAGTAGTTGCTGGCCAGGGCATCGCAACGGGCTTCGAAAGCTTCGCTGCACTTGCGTCGCTGCGCCGCGTGAACCGCGCGATCCAAACAGCTGCGGTTGAGATGGGGGAGACAAGAAAGGCCATGCGCCAATCTGACAGCGGGAGGCCGATTCCCCACATCAAACTAGGGGGCATAACTACAAAGATTGGATCGGCCCGCATTGACAGGGAGCAGGGCCGAGGACACAAAAAGCGCGGGCCCCCCCCCGTTCAGAGCGACCGCAGGAGGCATGATAGAGAGGATGGGGACACCCGCGTCACAAGTACGCGTTGTCTCCAGCGGCGCACCGCCACGGGCCCCAGGACCCTCGGGGCTACCCCGACCCTGGTCGCCGATCTCTGCCACTTGACACTGGTTGAGCGAGTCACTGGTCCGCTGTGCTCCTGATGGGCCAGTCTCACAAGAGACAACATCGCATGTCTGAGAGACTTGGGGCGTGCCGGCAATTTTCTCGCCCCCATGTGAACCGAGCTCGAGACAATCGGGCTGCCAGGAAATAGGAGACAATGGAGGATGGGACAGGTGGAACAGATGGCAGGGGCGGGGAGAGGGAATGGATACGGAACCTGGTCAATGCCGAGCACGCGGGGCTGCCCAGGCGCTCGGCATGGCGCCCTCTGTGGCGATAGCAATTTGCACGGCCACCCGGCCCTGCAGGGCCCTGGCAACCGAGGGCTGGAGCGAGCACATAGCGGCGTGGCGCCCCCCTCAGGGAGCTCCCCAATCATGCGCCTCAGCCAGGTCTCTGCATCAGCGCCCCATTTGCCATTGATGTCCAGCACGTAAGGCACGAGGCCCTGGAATGGGCATCTGCGATGAATCACTTTCTCTTTCTCTCTCTCTCTCTCTCTCTCTCTCTCTCTCTCTCTCTGCGCTGGATGACCGCTTCATGAGCTCTGCCTGATTGCGCGACCGCCACAGAGTCCACCAAGCTGATGTCGAGGCATACACGTCAGTGCAACCCACGGTGGCGCACGACGTCTAGGAGCGCTGCGCCGTCCGCTTCCGCGTGCCACTCCTGGATGACCTGCCCCACCTGCGCCTGGTGCCCCATCTCGCGGAGCCAGAGCCCCGCGGCGCCACGCGCGGCACTGCGGCGCCCTACTGGGCCGCCGCCCCTGGGGCAGCTCAAAAAGCGCGCAGTGGGCCTCCACATCGTGCCCGCAAACTGGACCCGCCTGCGCCAACGCGCGGGCGGGCGCTGCCCGCCTGTTTTGACGCGCGCCCGTCGCTGGCAGCAGGGGCAGGCGCATGCGCCGCTTGGCTGCGATTCAGACCGCGCTGTCGGCGAGGGGCGAGACCCCTCGAAATTATCCAACCATGCGCCCGCAGAGGGGCCAGTAGCACCACGTACCGCCAGGTCGTTCTTGGTGATGTGGTCACGTACCCTGCCAGTAAAGTCCCCTGGCCCGTGCGTGCCCTACCCTCCAGGAGCCCCAGCCACCGATCCGCCCAGGGTGCACGCCCCCCAGTCAGGCGAGCCTGCGCGGCCTCAGCCGCCGAGAGAGAGCCCACTACAAGCCTGGCCAGCGGCGCCAGAGGCCTACCGCTGTCGTTTCCTGCAACTCTGTCGCTGCTGCGCGGATACCTCACTCCCAGGCAGCGAGGAGCGCCCCTGGCCACGTTGCGCCACGCACCCGAAGCCGAACCCGCCTTCGTTAACCTTCATGAAGACCTGGGCCCGCTGGACCGCAGTTAAGCCCAGCAGTCCACAGAAGAAGGCGACCACGCTGTCATCCGCCCGGTTGGCCCAAGCTTCTGCGAGCGGCAGTGCGCGCTGCATGCGTGCGCAGGCCCCCCGTGACCAGATCCGCCCAAGCCGGAAAGCGTCAAAGGCAGACAGGCCATGGTTGTGGAGCATGAGCAGCTCGCGAAAGTAGCTATCCTGCTTGTCTAAGAATGCCTGGCCGCGCGACGGCGGCACGCCGGCACCCGGGGCTGCCCCGGCACCGACGGCCGCCGCCTCCTCGGCGAGGCCCTCCGGCGCCGCGAAGTCTGTGAGCGGGGCGCCCCGCCAGTCTGCGTCCACGTCATGGTCGGCACTGGCTAGCGCCAAGCCTACCGCCTTGAGCTTGTCTACGCGGTACTGACCATAGTGAGTGTACTGGTGCGGCAGTACCGCTTGGGGATCTGCGGACCAGATCTGCGTCTTGGACATCTTCACGCGTGGGTCTCAATGCGTGCCCTCCAGGCGGCGGACTTCACGCCGCGGGTCTCGATGCGTGCCCCCCAGGCCTCCAGGCCGTGAAATACCTTTTCCGTCGACCCCGCGAAGTACGCGTCATCCAGGTGCGCCAAGCAATCCCCCCGCGGATCCACGGTCCGCACTGAGGCCCTCCCCAGGCTCAAGTCGTCCGCGGCGCCAACCGCGTAGACGCCAGGGCTCAGGGGGCATCCCTGGTCCAGCCCGCGGATCTGGGCGACCAACTAGGCTGGTTGCGCCCCGCCTCCCGCCTCGCGGTTGGTGCCGTCCTGCAGCCATGCCTCAGCTAGAGGGCGAGAGTCTGGGACCTTTGCGCGGATCGACTCCTTGACTAACCCCCTGGGGATATTGCTGAAGGCGCCCCCCATGTCCACAGCCACGACCCATCGGCCAGGTCGGGCGTTGGCCATCGCGGACAAACGACGGGGCAACGCACCGCGCCCGTCCTTGGCGAAGCCGAACTGCTGGCCCCCCACTGCTGCACCCATGTCAGCATGGAAGACCTTGGCCGCGCTGCGCCCCACCATCCGCCCCGTGACATTCCCACAGCCCTAGACGCGCACGTCTCCAGGTGTGGCCTTCGGGATGCCCGCGAGACGGGCGGCCACGAGCGCTGCGAAAGCTCCTTGGGGGGCGTCGCCAGTGGCTCGCCTCGCGAGCGCGCCCGCCACTGCTGCGCGCTACTGCTGCCGCCCCCGCCTCGCCCGTCTTGAGGAGGGCCCAGTGCTCGCAGCGCCCGCCCCCTGGCCCCGCGCCACCTCGCGGCCACTCGGCGGCGCAGCTCGACGGCCCCTGGCCGCTCTCCAGGCGCGAGGCAGGCCTCGCCGCCTTCAGCGGGGGCCATTGCCACGCCCCCCCCCCCGGGGGGCTTCTCCCGCCAGCCGCGCGCGGGGCTGCCCCGGCGCCCGGGGGAAGGGGGGCCCCCAGCGGCAGGCCGGGGTGGGTCAGGTATCTACGCGGCCCGAAACTTGCGGGCCACTGCCGCTGCATCTGCCATGTCACCCTGCGGCCAGAATGCCGCCGCAGCGCGAGACATTTGACCTGCCCGCGCAAGCTCTGTAACTCGGCGCAGTCGAGCTCCCAGCTCGCCCTCTCGGCCGCGGCCCGCCGCGTGGCCGCGACGCGTCTGGCCCCCCATAGACAACCACAACCAGGCCGCGCCCCGTTAACCTGCATGGGTCCACTTGAGGCGCCCCCGGAGCCGCTCGCGCCGCGCGTTCGGCGCAGGCACCGAGCCACTGCGGCGAAACAAGCCCCTGCTGCAAAGGGGCTATCCACGGAGGGGCCTGCGGGGACAGCCTCTGCAGCGTCTGCACCCTCATGACCTGTGCCCCTGTGGGCGGCAAAGGGGCGGTATAGGACCATCGGACTGCCGACCCACTGGGCCCCGCAAGGCACGTCGGGGGACCAAATGGCCCACGGGGTCAGCGCAAGGGAGACAACCTTGTACAAGGAGGTGGAGGCAGCCCCCAGCTGCCCGAGGTCGTTGTCGTCTAGAAAGCATGCGCGGCGTTCTGATACGGGTTGAGTGGCGACTCTTAGCATTGACACGACTAGGGGGGAAGGCCTTGAGCCGCAGATGAGCTGCAGGACCAAGCGGTGTAGCCCTCTCCATCTGTCTCCCACGGAGGTGCTGCCTTCCTGGGCCTGGGGAGAAGCAGTGGGGCAGCGCTCCGGCAGGGTGGACCCGTCAGGCCCACTTACGGGCGGAGTCCCATCCGCGCTGTCGTTTGTCAGCATACTGAGCGTCTCCTCTGGGGGTCGAACGTTTCGCCCTGGTCCTCCAGTCGGAGCTGGACCACGTGTCCTGGCGGTGGCCCCACCCTTCCCATGCCTGCCATGTCTCCCATCGATATGCGGCACTGGGTGGGGTTGTCTGCTCGGCGACCCTGTAGTCGGTGTACACCTGAGGGGAGCAGGCGGCCTCCTTTGGTTTGCTCCATGGGTGCCGTCGATCCTCCCCGGTGGGCTCACTTGAGGCAGCCAATTGCGCGGGTGCCCTGTCGTCGGTGGGCACTGAGGGGGGACAAGGCGCCGTCTTGCTGCCGTCTGCCCATGGGCATGGGCGTCCGCCACCCTTGGGACCCTCGTGGGTGTGCGTCCTGGTGTTACGCTGTAGCTGCTTGCGATGTCTGTCCGTAATGATTGGCCAGTCTACGCGGAGCTGGTGTTCGTCGTCCATCTTGTAGGCGTCGAAGCCCGCTTTGCCCCATGCCTGAAGGAAGTCTTCGCAAAGCTGCACGGAGCTCCTCTTGGGGTCGGACTTGATGCTGACCCATGGCCCCCCGTGCTTGCTGACTGACTTACGGACCCAGGCGGGCCAGATCCCGTTGAAGGCGCCTCCCAGCGTCCTCTGCAGTCGGCTGATCTTGTCTTGTGCTGGCTCTTCCTTGTTGGTGTCTGCTTCGCTGATGGAACTCAGGTACATGGGGAGACCGCACATGAGGTCGTCGGGGCGTGCTGGTGGGATGGATGCATTATGCGGCTCGCTTCCTCGGCCTGCGCTGCGATGCTGCCAAGAGGCTGGGGGGCTCAGTGGCGGGCGTTCTGTGAGGGAGGCGTCCTCAGGAATCGGGGTCGGCCGGAGCTCTGTCTTGTTTTCCACTAGCCTCAGCCTCCTGTCGAGCCTCCTGTCGTCGCACATTGCGGCCTGGTAGGAACGCGAGTATTCCCCGGCGCACGGCGACCAGGCTTTGGACTCGGCACGCTGCGGGGAATTGGTCCACAGGACTGGCGGACTGTGGGAGGCCTCACTGTCGCTGCGCTCTGGGGCGTCGGCTTTGACAACTTGGCGTGCTGGACTGGCTCGGGCCGGAGTCATTCCTGTCTTGGTGGACTCCGTGAGCCTGCAATTCTGACTCTGACGGGCCCCAGTCTAACTCCTCGTCGCCGCCGCCACTTCCATAATTGCGCGGGGACGGAACCTCCCCTCCCACACCGCTGGACTGTCCTGCTGCGGCAGGCGGCTGGGGGATCGCTTGGACGGGGGGGGGGGTCGGGTGAGGTCGTCCGGGGACGGAGCCAAACAGCGTTGGGGGGTCCTTCCTCTTCCGCACTGCAGGTCTTTCCGTCCTTCCGCGAGCTGGCTGGGAGCCTGATTGTTCCTGCTGTGAGGTCGTCCTTTGTTTGTGATAAAAAAGTGGTTAGGGTATCCAGTGGCTGTCGCTGTGGGCATTGACCTCTCTGGCTGTCGAGTTTGTCAACGTAGCATCGCCATGCCTCCTTGCACTTCGAGCTGCTCTCCACTAGGTGCTTGACCACGTTGGCTGCAGCCGCCCTCCGCCCGCCCCACTGGATGTGAGGGGGATGCCCGTTCCTAGGTGCATCGTCCCCGTAGATGGACTGCAGGAGCTGCGCCAGGTGCTCGTGGGGCCACCCCGACTCGTCTGTCACCTCTCCCACGACTTCCCTTCCCCACCGTTGGGTGTGGGCCACCCAGAGGGAGTAGACTGAGTGGCCCCACTCGATCAGGAACTTGACCAACTCGCGGACGGGGCTCCTCGACTGCTCCCCACCGACACGGCGGGCGGAGTAAGTGGGTAGTGGGGGTGCAATAGGTGGTGGGAGAGCCGGTAGTGAAGGGAAGCGAGCACCGCCTCCGTCTGTGCTTTCCTGCGGGGGCGGAGCAAGCTCTGCGCTGCCCCGGGCCGTTGCTGCGGGCGGGTTGGAGCTCGCGGCTGTCGCTAGGCTGTTTGGGGAAAGATGCGCCGACATGTCGTAGATGCACCATTCCTCTGAGGTCTCGCTTGTGGCTGTCCCCTTGGTGGGGGGATCTGGGTATATGTCGTTCGAGCATTTGTCCAGTATCCGGTCAAGGGCGCTAGGGGCAATGTCCCATATGTGAACCAGGCACCTCCTGCAGGCCCAGCTGGCATTCCACTGCTTCTTGGTCCACAGTGAAGGCGTCGCGCCCCACGGGGGGGGCCTGTCACCGCATTGCAGTCCGCGCCCGACTCTGCGCGCCACATGGAACAGCCCAATGCGGGTGCGCCTGGCGGCCATTCAAGCAAGGGGGAAAAGGGGGGACAGAAGTCACAGGTGGCTGAGTCGCACTTGTTCAGGTGCACCTCAGAACCGAACCTGCCGTCGGTGAGCTTGTGTGGCGGGAGTGTGGTACCCGCGCTGGCTGGGCGGCACTGGCGAGTCGTGCGTAGGACGAGCTCCTTGAGGGTTGGGGCAGCGGCAACTGGTGCCACTCTAACTCCCAGAGGGAGTCGGGCCAAGGAGGGGAGTGTCCTGGCCCTTTTCTGAGCGCGGTTCTCGTCCAGTCTGCGCTTGTGCTCCTGTAGTAACCGCTGCATGGACTTCCTGCAGTTGCGCTCTGTCGCGTCGGGTTCAGGGAGGAGCACCCCTTTCTTCTCCAGCGAGTTGACCCAGCATTGCTGGCAGAGCCATCTGCAGTTCTTGCCCTCCGCGTACGTCTGCGCACGGCTTTGAGCTAGAAGCTCCCTTGTGTAGTCGTCTTCCCAGGTGCCTGCTGCACCACTGAGTCCGACACAGCTGCATCCGTCGCAGTTGTAGGCGGCGTCCTTCCGCTGCCTGCAGAAGCGCCCGTCGCGCACGAATGGGGGGAACAGCGGGGTCCCTGGGGCCGGGGGGGCAGGGATGTCCTCGTCGAGTCGGTGGTTGGAAAATGCTGCCCCCCCTCCTATGCACTGGAGGTCGGCCATGGCTTCAGGGCTGCCCAGTCCAATCCCTGACCCCGCCAGGGCTGTGTGCAACTGGCATATGGAGCACCCTCCCCTGCTTAGCTGAGTGACGTCGGCTGGCCGGACCAGCGTCTCCAGTGCGCGTAGGGGAGCCTCCTGGGTGAAGTTGTGCGTCTGCATCGCTGCCCATGTCTTGGGGCAATTGCGCTTGCCCGCAACCTCGTGGTGATGGGCGCGCGTGGCCAAGGTGCTAGCGTGGTGTATGACCTCCGCCAGTTTGGTGTGGAGGGTGGCGAGGTCCGTAAGCTTGAATCCCCACGTCTCCGCGAAATGGGCGCGGAACTCCTTGTGAGCCTCCTGCCATGGAAGGCACAGGCCCATCATGGCCTCCAGAATGTCACCTGTGGCCTCAGGATACGGGAAGGGCCAGAGTGTGGCGCGGGGCTCGCGTAGCTGTAGCATCATGACCACCAGCAGCACTCTGAGCGTGGGGGGGTGAGGGGCTGTTTGTCGTTCCCTACTAGTGTCTGAGCGAAATCACCGTCGATCTTATCGGGCTGGAGCAGGGCATGCAGATTCCCCATTCCTGGGTGCTCCCTGTGACGTCTGCACCGGCAGGTGGAGCTGCTCCAGGCCGCGGGAAACTGTGGGAGCGTGCCCTTGGCGGTGCAGCGGCTGGAGGCCTCGGGGCGGCCGTTGCACCCGACCTTGCGGGGCAGCGGTGGGAGGGACTCGCATGCGACGCCCAGCTGCTCGTTGTACCACGGCGCGCCCAGTCCAAGAAACCAAACCAGGGCAGCCCACGTGAGGTTGCACACGAGGTTGCTAGCGTCAATTCCAAACTCCACGTCCAAGCAATAGCCAAGGTGACTCCAGGCTTTCCTGTCCAGGCTGCCAGGCTGCCTGGGAGCGGCGCCCATCTGTCACTGGTGGGGGTGAGTCCGGACACAATGTCAAGAAGGATGGCCGTCATGGGGTCGTCCACCAACTTCTTTAAGCTACCCGAGAGAGCGGCACTCAACTTATCCCAAGAGAACTGGGGATCGAGTGGTGCGGCGATGCGGTCTGCAAAGCTGCTCCCCATTCTAGCCTTGACCTTCTTGATGACATCGTCCAGGCCCTTTACGCTGTCGTCTCCTGTGTGTGGGGGCAGCGGGAATCCATGACTCGAGGTCAGAGATGGGGTCAAACTCCTGGTCCGTATGCAGCGTGGTTATGCTGCCAAGGTTGTCCCCCTGGAAGCGGACCCATAGCTTGGCCATCCTCCCGTACTCGGAGAGCTCCCTAAGGTGTGCTCCAGTGGCAGTGCTGAACATCCTTCCACCCCCGGTTATGACCACGTTGGAGGTGGCCCGCGTGATGGCGATGTTCACCCTGCTGGGGTTGCCCATAAAGCCCCAGTCGTGCCAGAAGTTGGAGCGTGTGGTGAGGTAGATCACCACGTCGGCCTCCCCACCTTGGCTCGAGTCAATGGTGGAAATGGTGAGTCTGCCGGTGGCGAGGTACTCCTCCGCAGCCTGACGTAGCCCTTGAAAGCGTAGGTCAATTCCATTGAGGGGGGAACTCCATTGTTCGAATACGCTTTCGTATCCTTTGTGGTCACCTGCGCGCTCGGGGGGGATAGAGGTGCAGTCGTTTGCTCTGATCGTCTCACCTTTGCCGACCCCTTTCCCCCTGGACTTGGACTGCCCCAAGGTGCCGCTGATGCTGCGACCTGACTGTGGCCAGCCGTTCTCGAGTACTGCACACTGCAACTGATAGCCAACCGCCACGAGGACTGTGGTCCCTTTCTCCATGGCCGGCCGCAGCGCACGTACGATGTCCACCGTCTGCGCAGCCTCTGGGAAATTAGCGAACCCTGCATGGAGGTTGGACGAGACCTCGACCGAGGGGTTGTCGACCAGGAGGAACCGATGCCTCTCCTCCTGGGGCTGCGTAGGGGGCTGCGGGTCCCTCAGAAGGTCCTCCAGGTCCTCCTGGGTGGTCTTGGTGGCCTTGGCCAGCTTGATGAGCCGAGCGCCGTCCCAGGGCAGAATCTGCTGCCATGGTAATCCCATCACCAGCGGCCTTTGTCTGAGAGGGTCGGTGAGGCCAGTCTTGATCGCCTTGTTGTAGAAGACCACGTTGGGCCAGGACAACAGGAGGGGGTGCATGCGGTAGCAGAGGGTCAGTTGCACCACCGCAGTGGTGTCCTCACCCAGCGCATTGTGCAGTCGGTCGAAAATCGAGAGACACAGCCCGCGGTCGGCCGCCTTCCTGGAGAGGACGGTCGGGGGGAGTTGCTTTGGATCGCCGATTAGCAATAGGTGCCCGCCAGAGCGTGTGACGCTCACTAAGGACATTGCAGCCATCAGTTCGTGTGCCTGTCCTGCCTCGTCGATTATGAGCAGGGCAACGGGGAAGGCGAGCTTGAGGGATTCTGCCGCTTCGTGCATCGCAATGATCATCTTGGCATCCCTCAGCAACTGCGCTCGGAAGGTGGTGAGTTCCTTGGAGGGACCGCTCAGGTGGGGGTGGCGGTTGTGCGTTCTGTAGAAGTGTCCCCCGGGTGTGAGGTGGAAGAGCTTGGGTACTACTCGCGTGTCCTTTGCCAACCTGACGCACCTGTTAGGGAAGCAGGTCCCGGGCGCCAACCTGCCACCTTCGTACGCCTCCCCTAAGCCGATAGCGGGCTGATCGGCTGCTGTGTTTGACCCAACCGAGAGGGCCACTGCCTGACCCTTGGGACGCGAGTTTGCCCAGGCGTCCATCGTGGCCACTGAGAACCAGTGTCTTGCCAGTCCCTGGGGGCCCGTGAACCACTGTGACATGGTGACGTGTGGTGGCGACCGGGGCTTTGCTAGCGTCCGCGTTGAGCCGATGTCGTAGAGCGGCGTCGTCCAGGTCGGACATGGGGGGAAGGTTCCTGACCCGCTGGAGCACCTGTCCCACAGCGCCCTCAACCTCGTCGTCAGTGAAGGGGGAGTCGGGTGACCCCTCGCACTGCTGTGTCTCGTGTGTTGCGTCGTCCGTCTCGCTTGCGGGGGGGATACGGGCCTTGGCCTCGATGGTGGCTCTTGCCCTGGAAAGAAGGGAACTGCTGCCCTTCCTGGTATCCTGGTGGGGTTACGCGAAGCGTCTAGAATTGCTTCAACTTCGGCTTGAGCTAAACTCCGAAGCAGGCAATCCACGACACCAAACGTCACAAAAGGACACATCGGGACACCGCGGAGGAACATCCTGGCTTCTTCACCGGCATACGCACCGAACACAATTCGATACCATCCAGGTAGTTCTACATGTACGGCCTCAGCACCGAACTGTCTAGCGCAAGCCAGATGTAAGTGTGGATTATGCGCTAGGTCTCGCTTTGGCTGAGCTCTAATAATCGCCATGTGGCGGTTATTGCCCGCTCGGTTGAACTGTAGCATCCGACCTGGAATCATCGAAGGCTGTGGAGTGCGATCGAATATACTTCGTCTTCGGTACGTGTCGCGCCAGCGGGCGAGCTAGCATGGGGAGAACGGGTCTTGAGGGAAATGGGTCCTGGATCCTGGGGCCTTCCCATAAGACGATTTCTTCATCCTGAATTGTTTTCTGACAGTCCTGGTGCCCGTGGGGAGCCCCGAAGGCCCGAAAACGGCAAAAAACCTCTGGACCCGTCTCCCTCAGAACCCGTTTCGACTGTCGAGGCGGGGCGAACCTGCGCGAGGGCAGCGATTTACCGGCCGAGGCCACGGCCAACTCCGGCAAAATGTGCCGCCATCCAGTGTCTCGCGACGGGGCGCGGGGGTTGTTCCGTGGTCGTCCTCTTCGGGCTGTCCTATGGGTTGCCCCGTTGCTGTGCCGTGGGTTGCCCCAGAGTTGGGTTGTGGGTTGTCCTCAAGGGGCCCACAAAGGACATACGCGCCCAACCACGCACATGAGTACGGACCCCCGTCCACGAGGCAAGCCTCGTTTTACGATTGCTCCCGCAATGCGTACTTTCGAAACCATTGCGGGTCAATGTGCATGTACGTCCTTCTTTCGCTCCTGAGTCCTGTGGGTGTCCCGTGGATGTTCCGCGGGTTGTCCAGGGGTTGTTCTCGGAGTGTTCCCGCACGCGTGCGGAGCGTGATGCGGCCGCTGGCGAGGCGGTCAGTCGTGGACATCTGCAGCTACACCACGCCGTCTTGTTGGCTACACTGCCGCTGCCGAGCAAGATGCACCAGGGCGGAAGGTCAGGACACCCGCACGTTTTTGAGCAGCAGCGAAGGCGAGCGCCGACGCGGTCGAAAGCTGGCGGCGGCGCGCGGGGGCGAAAGGCAAAACCACTGAATGGGGCCAGGGCCGTCGGCGGCCTTTGTGAGAGAGTCTGGCACTACCCCCCCTCCACACACACACACAAGCATTTTTGGGGGTCGTCGCGGCCCCGCGAGCAGCGTCACAGCGTATAAAGTGGACAACAACAAACCGCGGGCGCGTCGAACCACCCGAACACCACACACACACACACACACATATATATATATATATATATATATATATAACATACACGGGCACACACAAACGCAATCACACACAAACACACACACACACACACACACACACACACACACACACGCACACTGACTTAAGCCGGCGGCGCAAAGGGTCCTCAAGCGCGGGCAGCAAATTGACGTGCCAATTGCGACCGAGCGTTGCCGAAGGCACCGTGTACGAAACGTCGCACAATGTACAATGCAAGCAATAAGTGGTGTGCTAAGGGGACAATAATCCAAAACGTAGACATGCAACGGCCGCAAAAAATGAGGAGGAGACCCCACTCAAATTGAACTGAAGCGCAAGCAGACTGGCGCTAATTGCCGGCCACTGGATCACCGACGCGACGGCCTTGGGCAGTGCAACGCAAAAGAACATGGAACTGCTGCCAGACCAGCAAATGGGAGGGGTAAACCGCTAAACTCAACTGAAGTTACGTGAAACATATCGGTAAGGTGCTGACTTACGGACCGGCAGCGCAATACACATGACACAACCCCTGAAACGAAAAACAGCTTGGATGGATGATGTCGGAACGCGCAGCGCACGTAGGAAAAGATGCACGCACAGAACCGATGCCAACCAAACGAGGCCATGCCGTAAAATCTTTGGTGGGTCGCCACGCCACCAAGGAGACAAAGACGCGTCAGGGCTGGCCGCGGAAAAAGGCTGCAATAGCGCCGACCGAATTGATTTGCAGGGTACTGGTGCAGCAGTAAGTCTAGTGCCGACCGTACATCGAACAGCACAAGTAATAGCGCGAGGTGCGCTGTGCGCACCGACGTCAAGGTCGCCACCAACTCGACCATCCAATGGAGGAGGAAAAACGGAGAGGAGGAGGAGGAGGAGGAGGAGGAGGAGGAGGAGGAGGAGGAGGAGGAGGAGGAGTAAAAGGGGGCGCACCACGCCGGCCGCGACCGCATGGCGTGCACGCAGAGATGGCTCACCACCCTGCGGCGGGGACGATCCGGAAGGAGGGACGGGGGAGGGGAGAGCAAGCGGGGGCAGAGGCGGGAGGGAAGCCTGGAGAGACGACGGCGGGGGGCCCCATGACGCGGCCCGAGCCCGAGACCGACACGGCGACGACCGAACGATCCCCGCGACCCACGAAGAAGAAAAAGGGACCGACCAACCACCGCGGAGGGGAGCGCCGCCGGGGGCGGCGGGAACGCTGCGCCACCAACTCCGACAGAAAACAAAGCGCCGCGACACCCAAAGCCAAGATTGGCGGAAGCAACGGCGATTGAAACACCGCCGGGACTGGGCGGAAAGGGGCGAAGTCCCAGAGGCGACAGATCGGCGCGCGAGCAGTGCGACTGATCGGTTTGTGACAGGGCAAATACGGCGACAGAACGGAGGGTGCCCCAATGCACGACCGACCGAAGCAGGCGACTGCATCGCGATCCCCTAATTACTCACACCCGGCGAGGAAATCTCGCAGGAAGCCCACGTCCTGCCACCGCAGCTATCCAAACCTTCTTGCTCTGGCCCCCCAACCGTTTGATACGGTCCCCGAGCTGCTTCTCGGCGGCGCCCTCTTGGCCGGCCAAGTTTCCGGCCGAGTCGGCGTCGTCGACTGCTTTGCGATGGCCGGTCGGGCCAGCCGAGACTGGCAGGGCGCGCGTGCCAGCCGTTTGCCGCCCGCGTGCTGGTAGCGAGTGCAGGACGTCGATCACGACCTGTCTAGGGGCCATTTCTGGGCGAGCTCGCCCCTTCCATTGGACTCTGCAATCCCTGGTGAAGTGATCCCAGTGCTCGCGATGTCCACGGGGAGCCGTGGGTCATGATTGGTGGGGGATCAGCGGGGGGCGCGCGTCCGTCGCGCGCCGCTGCCTATCTGCCGCCCACAGCGACAGCTACCAGTCTGCCGTCCGCGGCGCAGTGGAAGAGACAGCCGGCGCGCGAGGCCCCTGGACCTCCATTCGAACGCTGGCGCCACTCGCAGCCGCGCTGTCCGAGCGCGACGGGCGGCCGTGCTCGCCTGGGCCCGCTGGGAGCCAGCCGTGTCCGCAGCGTGGAGGGGGAAACCCGCGAACGATTCCAGGAGGGTGGCCAGGCGGACGAAGCCTGGCCGCGCGGCCTGTCGAGCTCGGGGGCCTGGCGCCCGCCTTCCAAGCTCGCGCCGCCAGCTGGCGGACAAGTGCCCAGCGCTGGCGCTCGGCGTTGGGCCCCCGCGACTTCGCTGGGCGGCGACTCGCGAGAAGGGCCCCCGAGTGAGTCTGCAGGAGACGCATCGCCAGCCAGGTGGTCCGCCGCGCCCTCGCGGTCCGCCCACTGGGGCCGACTGCCGGGGCAGCGCGCAGGTCTTGCCCCAGCTCGGCGCAAGCTCCAGTCGTCTGCGCTGGCTTGCTCTGGCGTCAGGGGCCAGAGAGGCGCGAAGCGGCCCTGTGCGACCAGGCGGCGCAGGGAGAGCTCGTCTTGTCCGTCGTGCCGCAGACTAATCCCTCTAGTCGGCGTGCTCATCTCCTCACTTTCGTCGTCGGCAACGCGCATGCCCCCCTCCGCTCTCGCGCAGATCGTCGGACATGCGCATGGACCGAAGAGGGCTACTGAATCCTCGACTTCCTCTGATTCTTGCAATTCTGCCCTGGCGCAGCGCTCGTCTATGACCCCTTGTCGACGTCATCATTCACGACTTGATCGGAGACGGAGGAAGTGTAGTCTGTCGTCTTCAGATTCGTGGTGGCGCTGCCTGTATCGGCGGCAAGGTGGCCTGCATCCATCGGAGAAGGTACTGAAGGAAATACAGAATGGGTCCAGGGTCTCTCAGCGGGCTCCCCAAGGGCCGCCCGGCGCCCCGATGGGTTGGGGCCCTTGATTAGGCCCGAATACTTGTTTGGACTGGGACAGCAGAAGAGCTCAACGCACACGCCGCCGCCCTCCCCCTCGGCGACGATCTATTCCGTCAACCCGACACTTCCGTCGCTGACGCTCTTGTCTTTGGTGCTCTGCACCGCGTCTTCGGCGCGCTGCCATCAAGTGCGATGCCGCCCAACGCGGCACCCACCAGCACGATGCCATCCAGCGTCGGGTCATCGGGCCAGATATGGTTTAGGCTCTCTGCGCTGCCACGCAGCGCGATGCCAACAGGGACCCAGAAGCCGATCGGATCCTCTTCGACGAACGCCGATCTGCTGTCCGCGACCCCTGACTTCTTGATTCCCCCCTCCCCGTCCTCCGTCACGTCGCCGTCGCCCATCTCCCCGTCGACGCTGTCAGCCTTTTACGTCGTCGCCCCCATCCTCGTGCACCTCCCCCACAATGCCGGCGAGTACATGTGCGATGCGCCACACGACGGTTAACGCGCTCACTCGGCCATGCAGCATCGCTGCCTGGCGTCTCCAGACAGCGCCAGAAGCGCTCGAGCCGCCCGCCGACGTCGGGGCGCCAAGGTCGTTCTCGAGCGCGAGCCTTGTGGGGCGCCTGTCATGGAGGAGAATGCCGATGATCGCCGCCATGGCAATGCGAGCGCTGGCAATCTCAACTGTCGGCTCCTCCTCATCTATGCCGTCATCTTTATTCCCGTCGCCCACGTCGCACGCCTCCGTGACACCCCCGCCCCCGACGCCCTCCGCGAACTCCTCCTGGGAAGAGACCTCTGGAGATGTCAATCTCGAAGGAACAAGCACGTTCATGCGGCCGTGCTGTCCGTCGGTCTGGACAACGGGGTCCCAGGTGCCAGAAGCAGCGATAGCATCGCCAGGCAGCCGCGGCGGCCCGGCCAGCTCGTCGATGGCAGCAGCGCCAGCGCCCCTGGTGGGCGCGGCGGCAGCGCCAGCAACGGCCTAGGCGGCCGCGGGGCCGCTCGCGGCCGGCTCGACAGCAGCCACAGCCGCAGCAGCAGCGCCAGCGGCAGCCGCCGCAGCAGCAGCTGGCGACCAGGCGACTGCCCGAGCCACGGCCGCCGCGGCGGCGGAGACGGCGCCGGCGTTGGCCGCCGTGACAGCCTCGGCAGCCGTGGCAGCGGCCAAAGCTACGGACCAGCCGCCAGCCTCAGCGGCTCACCAGCGAAGGCCAGCCGCAGGTGGCGCCGAGTCTGTAGGCAGCGCGGCAAGGCCGGCGGCGCCAGCGGCGGCAGGGGTGCCAGCCGCGGCAGCAGTGCCAGCCGCCGCCGTCTGCGGCTGCTGGGACGCAGTGCCATGGCCGCCTGAGCAGCGAGTCCAGGCAGAGACGCCTCCGCCCCCAGGTGCTCACCAAGCCCCACCCACCCAGCGGCAGCCGCCTGGGGCGCTCCAGCCGCGCGAGCCGCCAGCGCAGCGACCCGCGCCCCGGCAGCGACGGCCAACCAAAGGCCGGCGGCCGCCGCGGCCTCCGCAGCGGCGCAGCGTCGAGGGCCCCGCCGCACGCAGCAGCGGCCGGGGCTGGGCAGCCGGCGGCCCGCATGCCAGCAGGGCCACTGGCCTGCGCGATGGCCAGCAGCGCGGCAGGGCCGGCGGCACTGGCGACGGCAGGGCGGCCGGGCGCGAGGCCAGGCGGCGCGGTGCCAGCAGCCGCGGCAGCGGCCCGGCCAGCGGCCGTGCGACGATCGTGGGAGCGCAGAGAGGAGCGGAACTCCATGGGCACGGGGGGCCGTGACGGGAAGGAACTCCTTCACAGCCCCACCCCAGGCAAGCCGTCGGTCAGGCGACCGCCAGCCCAGCGGCGCCAGCCGCTTGAGCCGAAGGCTTGAGCCAAAAGGGCTTGAGCCAAAGAGTTACGGACACACGCACACGCGCAAACACATACAGACATATAAACTCACGAGCCAAAAAAGTAGCCGCGAGAAGCCCACCAATATTTCCACCTCCGCATACCGTCCTTCACTCCCTCCCAGCCCCGAACCATGCAAGGAGAGACAATCATTTCACTGCCATCTACTCCCAACCGACCGCAATCTGTCCGAATGAATCTTCCTGCATTCGTTCAGGTCCTTGCGCCTTGTATTGTGGAACCTCCCCTCTCTTTGCCCTCGGTCACCAGCCCATGCCCTGCAAAGTGGCGGTGCAGATGACACGCTGAGAAAAACTTCAGCGGCTATGGAGGCACTATGATACGACTTACAAGCGCGCGCTGAACTTGACTGTTCGTTCGCTTACCCGACCTTTCGCGCCGGAAACTCAAACCGAGGCCTTACCACAGCCTGGCCTGACACCCCAAGTGCATAGGGCAGATTCGTGCCGCGCCAACCCTGCCTTTGGTTCCTGCCACCGCGTGGATGTGTCACCCTTGACCGATCGGCGGGTTGTGATAAACACAATTACCGTGCTGGGAGGAAGGGGCTGGGAAGATACAGGGTACAACTGTATAACAAGCACCTTCAACATAGGCGGTGCACTTGATGATGTGATCACTTCTCCCAGTCGCATCCTCCGCACCCGAAGCTTGTCTTTCTGCAATGTTCGATCGCCAGATCGATCCATACTGGTGGATTCTGGGCCGATGGCGGCGTTCAACCTAGAACGCCAATAGCGGGGCCGCCGACGATCTGATACGACACTCACCGACCGTGCTAAGCCACCTCTGCGGGCGCCAGCTCTTTCCGCGGGAGACCGCGTCGCGAGCTGGCAGAATGCCGGGGCTGGGCCCAGACCGCGCGCCTGGGCGATGTTCTGCTACACTTGGTTGTCTTTCAGTCCGCGCAAGACACCATGGGTGAGACCAGGGCGTTTGGTTTTCGTTTCGGCTTTCGGTTTGCTCGACCTGTTTTCCAGTATCTCCCCGCCAAAACGAAAACAACAAAACACGGCCGAAGTCCAGCAAAGCAGCGTCTAGGTCCAGCCCTGGGTGAGACAACCACCACGCAAATCGAACAGTCGCCGAGCAAACTGGACCCCTCGCACGAGCCGACCTGCAAGCGCGCCGGGGCGGGCCGCCGAGCCCAGCGATACACACCACGACCACCCATTTGCCCCCAACGGGGGGGGGGCACGGCCCCGCCCCGGAGCAGAGGAGCAACTGCAGACTGAAGGGGAACTGGGACACACAAATAAATACACACAAATAAAAGGATCCCCCATATTTTCCCATATTTTTCTGGGTTTTTGTCTTCCCCCCCACTTCCCATATTTTCCCATATTTTCTGGGAAATCGAAGATTAATTGTGTCTGTGTGTTTCTTTTCCTCCTGACAGACACACGCGGGGGCCTGACTACGCGGATTGAGCAGGAGGCAGGCGCTGGGCCCCTCCCCTAGCGGCGTCTCTGGCGCCCCAGCACAAGAGGTCCGCGCGGACCTCCAAGAATCAGCTCACGTTCGTGCCACGTGCTGCTCGTCCCCAGGAGCACGTCCTTGAGGCAGCGGTGACTCAGCCTCGCGTCCGCAGAGTCCGCACATGTCCGGCGCGGCGGTGCTTCACAGGGGGCATCCCACAAGAAATGCGCCGAGCGGCCTCCAGGGACAAGAAGAAGCGTCTGGAAGCAGCGCAACACCCCTCTGAAGGCCGATGCGCACTTGCGGCAGAGCAGGCCCAGACAGAGAAAGCCGCAGATCAACACCTTATCCAGTCATACTCGCTGCCCGTTGTGATGTCATGACGTCCGACGTCCTCTTTTTCTCAAGCGCCTCCGTGTGCAAGGTTTGCGTTGTGTCGCGGGTGGGTCGCATGTGGGTCGCAGGTGGGTCGCGGGTGGGTCGCGGGCCGGGTCGCGGGTGGGTCGCGGGTGGGTCGCAGGGTCGGTCGCGGGTGGGTAGCGGGTGAGTCGCGGGTGGGTCGCGGAGTGGGTCGCGGGTGGGTCGCGGGCAGGGTCGCGGTGGGGACGACGCCAAACCACAACAACAACGACAACAACAGCAGCAGCAGCAGCAGCAGCAACAACAACAACAACAATCACTTTACCCGAACGCTCAGTGTTCTCACCAGTGCCAGGGTTTTCATGCGACGCCAGCCAATACCCCCACTTTGTGGGGGGGCAGTGCAAGCTCTACCAAATATCCACACGACTCTTCGCCACCACCCACACCCAGCTTCCCGCCCTATGACGTTCGGACACTTCACTTCGTGGCCTGCGGACGACCGTGGCTACTACACTGGCGTGGAGTACACACCCACAGAAGTTGTTAGGACAGCGCGCGCGGGTAGAAATTTTGAAAAGTCGTGCAGGTGTTTTTCGAGGACCTACGGTGCGATTCGTGTGATTTTATGATGCGCGGTGCTAAAATTCTTAAGAAGCCCAATGGTTTTTGGAGATTTCGGCGTGCGCGCGCGAAGAAAAAACGAATGTGTCCCGCATGGTATTATTTGACAGGGATGATGGCCCTGGCAGGTGCGCAACCGTTGTCGCAGAAGTTCGAAAAAGTTGCTCGCAAAAGCCCGTTTGACAGAAATGTTTAAAAAGTGTTGGGTTTCCTACGAATCCGCAAGAGCGCGCGGGATGAGATTTTGACATTTTTTTGTTGAAAAACCATTGGTTTTTTGATGTTTTTATGTTAAAATCGCTGCGAACACTAAGCTTTTGGAAGGATTTCGTCTTGCGCGCGCGAATGTCCACTTTACCTTATTTTTTGCAAGGGATTCTTGAAATTTGATTATATTAGAACAAGAAATGTCATTTTATAGTGTTTTTTGCAAGGGAAAGCGGGGGGGAACAAAACAACCGGATCTTGATCACATCGAATTACCTGAGGCTTCCTCACGAAAATGATGAAAATGTAGCTGCGGCCTAGGCGGCGCAGGGGGGCCGTGCACCAGGGGTCCCAACAATAATTATTCTTTAGAATTAATAATGTTCAACAACAACAACAACAACTACAACAACAACAACAACAACAGCAGCAGCAGCAACAACAACAACAACAAGAACAACAAGAACCACAAGACCAGCAGTAACAACAACACACAACAAACAACACACAGCAAACAAAGCACAACACACAACAAACAACAAACTACAAACAACCACCAACAAACAACACACACCACACAACTGCAACATCATCCACAACAGCAGCAACAACATCAGCAACAACAACCTGAATTTTAACATTGACACTAACAACAACAACGACACCAACACCAACACCAACAACAGCAGCAACAAGAATGCCAGTCAATAACAACAAAACAACAACCACAACCACAATCATATCCACAACCACAACCACCACCACAACAGCAACATCAACAACAATAGCAACAACAACAACAACAACAATAATAATATAAACAGCAGCAACAACAACAATTATCCGCATCTAAGAATCCCACTTCAGCCACACACCCAGGGACAGTGAATGACCGTTCGGGCCCCTCGCTCTGATTCGCCTATTTAGTTTCAAGAGCGTCCAAAACGGCACAAGAGGCCCCCATAATCGCACCAAGACGGCCCAAGAGGCCCCCAAGAGGGCTCCGACAGCCCAAGAGGCGTCCAAGAAGGCCCAAGAAGGCTCAAGAAGACTCCAAGATTCGAACTGACATTTCGAGCCCTCTTCCCCAAGAGGAAACCCGAGACCGCCAGCAGGCGCCCAAGAGACCACCAAGATGCCTCAACAGCCCCCCTAAGAGGCGGATAAGAGGCCCCACAGAGGCCCCCCAAACGGACCCCGAGGGGCATCAGAACTACCTCCCAAAAAATCCCTATAAGCCTCCCAAGAGACCCTTGCTGGTGCCCAAGATGCCTTTGAGCCACAAGCCGGGAATGGTGGCGGCTGGGCCGAGGGCAACTGGTCTGTCAACAATACTGTAGTTTCAAGAAGGCTCACAAGAATGGCGAACAGTTTGCTGTTTAGCTCCGAGACACGCGCACCGCAAGCCGCAGAAACGCAACCTGAAGGCGACATGGAGCACGTGTCCCAAAGACGTGGTCCGACGTTCCCCATACGTCTGCCGCAAGACTCTCCGCAGCTCCTTCTCCACGAGCTTGCAGGCTCCCCAGAAATGCCGCAGGCCGCAGAAACGCAGTGGCCCGTGGAAGGCGCTGCCATGAGGGCGACAGCGAGTGCAGAGCGCACGTGCGCGCCGCACCGCGGGGTGCTCCCTGTCCCGCCCTCCGCTCGGTCGGGGCTCGGCCGTTCGAGCAGGGGATCGAACACAGAGAACGGATTAACCCCAACATCGATCGTGGATTCGCCGAGTCTACGAAGAATGCGTAGAACATGCTCCATCGATCCACGGAGCACTCTACGCATGCTTCGCAGATCCGACGACGAACAAATCAACTGTGGGGCAGGATCTGCGGAGGATCCTGACTGCGCAGTTCCTTGCACATCCGGCGCAAGAAGCGATCGGTGTCGGGGTGACTCGGTTCTGTGGTCAAGCCCCTGCTTTTGAAGCCCGTCCCGCTCCGCCTGGTCGGGGCTCTGCCGTGGCTCCGCGCGACTCTGGCCGCGCGCCGCCGCCGAGGGGTGGAGTGCGCCACGGCCCGAGTCTCGGCATGGGGCAGGCCGCGCCCCCCTCCCCCCCCCCGGGGATTCCCCTCCTCCTCATCCTCTTCCTCCTCCTCCTCTTCCTCCCCCTCCTCCTCCTCCTCCTCCTCCTGCGGACCCCCCCCCCCCGAGATTTCCGCACGCTGGGGTTCGGCTGGGTGGGCAGTAACAGCGCCTCTTCTCACAAGCCTCGAGCTTCTGCCTGTCCCTGAGCTGACAAGGAGAAAACGAAGCCCTACTCCTTCGGGAGGGGACCTCAGCTAGAAGGGCTAGAGACATTAGGGCTACGGGGTCTTTCCCCAGATGTCTCAGACGAAACCGCCCACATATTTAGTGATACGCCGAAAAACTGGGAGCCTAAGTTAGACCACACATTCATTGTGCGTTATCTGGGACAGTGGTTGTATTATACTCAATGATAGAACTGACAAGCCAAACGGCGAGGACAATCTTCGCAATGCGCCCTGAGAAGCTCATGGAATCCTCAAGATCGGTATCGAGATGAGGAGATGCCAATCACAGTGATCGGGATGTCTTCCAGCCTGGTGATCTCCTTTCGCACAGAGGGGCTGACGCCGATTTGCGTTTCGTGTATGGCCCGAGGGCAACTATCTTCGAGCCTCGAGAGAGCTCGAAAGGCGAAGCGCGAACGACTTCGCGCTCTCGCGCCGCCCCCTCCCCCAGGGGGGAACAAAGGAGCACGAGGAGGATGAGGATGATGAATCGCGGGCCGCGAACCGCGAAACACGAACAATTTCGCGCCCTCGTGGCGAATCGAAATGATCGTGCTGTAACATCCTTTCAGCGGCCCCTGCCTGCCCGGGCCCGCACCAGTTGTCCTGCGCGTTGTTTGGGCAGAAGCCGACGAGGTATCTCTTGCAGACGTTGCCCTCTTTCCACCCGTCTGCCTTGAGGTTCTCCTCCCGACCCACCACCACGGTACAAGGGTTGACTGATGGCATGCTGCTGGATAACCATGAACAGCATAGATTAACTTAAACAAACGGTGCGCAGACCGAGATGAGAGCAGAAGGTGGATGAGGGGGGGAGAAACACAGAGGCAGAGAGGACAACGAGCAGGAGACATCACACACCTGTAAAGCACTGCCTTCTTGCAAGATCCCTTCACGCAGGAAAGCTTGGAGCGGAGCCACGCCCACACCTGCTGAGAAGACCGAAAATGGCGCAATCCAGATCCAAGAGCAAGATACATAGATGCGCAATGCAGGGGGCCCCGTTCTCCAGGCCCAGTGCCCATAGTGCGATGTCGAGCACGATTGCACATGGAGCTTGCGCAAAGCTTTTGGCTCTAAATCTCTACTGGGGCACCCCGGGCCAGAAACGACTCGCCACGGATGCAAACATAAGCATTGCAAACCCGCTTGGATCGGACACACTGGGGGAGTTCGACAGAACGAGAGAGGGCGCAGCAACCTCGCTGGTTCAGCGCCCACGGGCGCTTCGGGAACGCACTAACCTGGGTCAATGCAAAGCCGGGTCAGTCAGGCCTTGCAGGATCCTGCAAGATGCGCTGCTCTCTGGACTTGTCCCCTGGGGAGATGAGGATGAGGAGGAGGGTCACGATGAGGACGGGGTGGGAAGAAGGAGGAGCACGAGGGGAAGAGGAGGCGGATGATTGAGGCGGACGGGGAGGGATCATGAACATGATGGTAACGACGACGAGGATGAGGACGACTAGGCAGCGCCCACCAGCGCTCCTCTCTGGACTTGTCCCGGGCGGGGCCCATGAGCGAGTCCAGCAGCGCCCGCGCCTCTGCCGACATGCTGCCGCCAGGGCAGGCCCCTCGCCTGGGCCGCTCCGCTCCGTCTGCCGGGCCACCTCGACTCGGACGACGCAGACATGTGGCCTCAGGCGACTGCCAAGACCCTCAAGCCCGTCCTCCTCCTTTTCCCTCTCCTCCTCCTCCTCCTCCTCCTCCTCCTCCTCCTCCTCCTCCTCCTCCTCCTCCTCCTCCTCCTCCTCCTCCTCCTCCTCCTCCTCCTCCTCCTCCTCCTCCTCCTTTTCCTCCTCCTCTTCCTCCTCCTCCTCCCGCTCCCTCCTGCCTCACTGGGGTAAAACTCACATCCTACGAAGCAGGACGACAACGCACGGAGCGTCCTGGAGCGTCCCCGATCGGCGGCACAGGCCCAAGGCCTTTACGATAGCATGCTTCTAGGTCGCATAATTTCGTGCGTCGCGCATCGCGGTGCTCCCCGCGCGGTTCTCTTCCCGCCACCGCGAAGCCACCTTGGAGAAGGGCAGCTCTGGCTCAGGCCGCGGCGCGCGAAGCGCGACCACCTTCGTACCGCTGGGGGGGGGAACCTAGACGTCCTGTGCCGCTCCCCGCTCGACTCGGACGACACGTGCTGGATAGCTGAAACCATCCCCACTCCGCCTTGGGAAACTTTGGCCCCGCTGGCCGACTTATCCCCGCCCCAGATGGGGATGGGTGCCGTCTCCTTCGGAGCTTCGCAGCGCCCATCCCCACCTAGAGAGGGTACGCTGGGAGAGCTAGCTTACCCTGCCTCAGTCGGAGATGGCATGTTCTGACATGTTATGTGTCGCTCCTTGCTGACTCGTAGCCTCGCACTTGCGGCTGTAGTCGAGCTCGAGTTGTGCTTCAGAGCGCATATGTATAGTGTGCACTACCAGACGAAGACGAAGAAGGCTGTGTGTGTCCCCGAAAGGAGCTAGTCCTCTCATGAGGTAGTCCAAGCTCTCCACCACCATTTCCATTCGGCGAGTCTCCTAAAAACCCAGGATGCAAGCGAGGCTGCTTTGGAGGCATCTCAGGTTGAGGGTCAGACGCTCCACAGGCCTGTCAACTCACAGTCTCAGCGCAATCGAAGATCCGTCCGCATTCTCCCATGACTCACCAGCGCGCGAGAGATCCGTCACACGCCCCCACGGACCATGTTACCCAGGGCCCTGGAGCAGGGGCCGACCGCCCTTGCACCCCGATGCACACACTACGACATGTTCGCAGGACAGAGGAATGCTCGAGTATCAAAAGCGCTGCTTCATAACGTAAAGCCGACGCATCCAATATACATTGCCTCCGCCGAGAATGGTCTGGTAACCTGTTACTCCACTGATGGGCCAGCAGGCAGACCAGAATGCTTCGTCACCGATTCAGTATAGCCTCTGTCCCGGCGTTCGATCCTCGAAGGCGTGGGGGGGCCCTCCACCTCCCCAGACCCCCGACGCCTTCGTTTTTCGCAACGAGAACCCCCCAAGGTCTTGACCCCATCCCCAGCACGGGCTTCTTGTCCCGAGCCGTTTCTTGACGGCCCCAGGGCCTGGCAAGGGCCCCCAGGAGGCCGAAACACCGAGACAACAAACGAACAACTCCGCCGTGACTTCTTCAAGACACGAGGAGGCCTGTCGGCGGTTAAAACATGGGGCCCTCAGGGATGGGGCCTGAGCACGAGAGCCTTACGCAGTGAAGGTTCATCTTGCGATACACATCCTGTCATTGGGGCCCCGTCCCTCAGGGCCTCATTTCTGAACCGCCAAGCCCGGGCCTGCACTCCCTGGACCCCCGAACAGGACCCGGCATCTCGGCTACACGGAAGAGTGACCCTACGTTCAAAAGTGACCTGTGGTGCGCGGCCCATGGGTGCCCTCTGGGGACACACCCAGGTGCGCCAGCCGCTACTATCGCATTGCATTCCGCGATCGGGGGGGCCCAGGGGGCCCGCACCAACTGTCACTCCGGCGAAAGGTCGCTCTGACGTGCAGCCGAGCACCGCTCCTGTCGCGACCCCGCGGCGAGATGGCCGGCCTCCCTCCCGCCGGGCGTCAGCGGCCAGCGGCGCAGCCCATCCGCGGCCCTCGGGTCGGAGTGGCAAGGGCGGGGACCCTCGCGGGCCCAGTCGGGTGTTGCTAGAAATGGCCCTGGCCCAACGCGCCCCCAAAATTCTCGGGGGAACGCAGACGGCCCTCAGAGCACCCTTCACGAGGACCAGAGGGCCCCAGGGGCTTCAAAATAGAGCGAGAACCTGGGGGTACCTTGGGCAATTTAGGCACCCTCAGAAACCCCAGGCCCGGTCGGGGCACGCCCGCAGAGCGGTTTGCACAGCGCGGCAGGATCGAATGGGACGCACAAGGGCATGTTAGCACTGTGTGTCCTCATCGGAAGCGCGCGTCCGACCCGAACACGTCGCACAACCAGTTTAGAATAGATGTTGTTATATATGTAAATATATACACACTTAAACCTCTATGTGTACATATAAATAAATACGCACATGACGTTGTGTCTATGTATGTGATCGTCCCACCCCCCACCCACCCACCACAGCACCCCCAAACGACCGACTGGGAGGGCGTCCTGACCATATCATCAGCATTATCATCATCATCACCACCATCAGCATTATCATCGTCATCATCACCATCGTCATCAGCAGCATCATCATCATCCTAACCATCACCATCTCTCCCTCGCAGGTCATGGCCAAAAGCAATCCTCATCCTAAGCCCAAATCAAGGAAATGGGCCTACACGTGCTAAAGCTGACCCCTGAAGCCACTACGTGGCAGGTGCGACGAGCTCTGAGCGGGGGGCTTATTTCACCCCCCCAGAGAGCCCTCTCAAGCAGATGAACGAGGGCGGCACGGTCCTGGCCAGCCCTCGGCACACGGAAGGAGGAGGAGGATGACGGCGGGAGGAGAGGAGACGAGGGTGGGAAGGAGACACGAAACATACTATTTGAGCAACGTTCAAACGCGCCCCGCCATCCCACACCCAGCCCATGTTATTGCAGTGGTACCAGAGCATGCGCTCCCTCCCCCTGGAAAGGTGGGGCCGTGGTCGGGGCTTTGCTTTCGGAAAAGGGGCCCAATGAAGAATCGCCGACGGAACTGGCTGGAACTCTGGCTCAGGCTGGGGGCTCAGAAGGGGGCACTCAGACGGGCTCGTTTCGAAGGTCGCTCATCGTCTTGTGTACTCGAGATATCATCATCAGCATGAACAGCGGGAGGTGAAATTACTCCGCTAGCGTCCTGACTCACATTCTGCTTTCCCTTTTTTCCAAGCGCCTCCGTCGGCCCACGATCCAAGGCCTCAGAAGTCTGCAGTACGGCGGGGGCATCAGAAACACACCCACTTGGTCCTTCAGGGGTCGGGGCTGACGATGGCGTAACAGCTCTAGTAGTGTGAGACCCCACCACATAATTTGCATCTGTGTGCGAGAGAATACCATCGGCATCCTGTTCTTGCTTGTGATGGACACTCTGTGAACCAGTTGAAGTAGGCATTGGCGAAAACCCGCCACACGTGTCCCTCACAGCTGGGCCCGAAAGAATACCATCAGCTTCATGATCTTGCTGAAGCAAGACACAATGTGAACCAGTAGAGGTAGGCACTGGCTTAGACCCGTCACACGCGTTCTCCGTCTTGGCAGTCATTCGGACAGCTCCTGGATCCAATCGGAAATATGCGTCTCCATGAACCCTGGAGGTGCCGGTGCATTACTGCGAAGCCAACTCAAGTGTTTGAGCGCGTCGATGATCACCCTCCGCTGTGGACAAAGACACATGCTGATGTTCACTTTCACGATCTCGGAGTCGAAGGTCTTCTCGATGTAGATGGATTGGAAGTTCAGCTCGACCTCCGCGACGCTCGCTCTCTGCATGGTTTGATCCAGATCCGCCAGCAGCATCTTGTTCGCCCAGCCGACGTCGAGATCTTTGAGCTCGTCGATCAGCACCGCTGCCTTGCACGGCGCAGGCGAAACCTCCATGGAGTCTTGCTGCTGGGCGATGTCCACGTACTTGTTGTGTTCCCCCTCGAGGGCCACGACCAACTGGTCGGCCTTCTTGGCTCTAAAGGCGTCCATCACGGTGGGCTTGATCCGTCGAATCTCTTGCGTGTTGCGCGCGGTCTGCTTCATAATTACCGTCAGCACCTGCTTCGCGGTCTCGTCTTGATTCTTGTGATGTCGATATTACGCTGCTGCGGGTGCTTCACGGGTGGGCCGCCTATGCGTCTGGCCTTCCCCGCGGGCGGGGACCTCGACAGCCCCGAAGGTTCGATCAAACGACTCATCGTCTCGGATATCTAGCTCGCGGTCATATGCCAGAGGTACGCGCCCACAAATATGTTGCTGGAGTTGAGCCAAACACTCTGCCGCACCGTCGGAGCACAAGGGGCGCAACAGGGAGAAAGGTTCCGCAATCTGGATTCCCAGGGCAGATCAATCGGCAACGCGTCTCCTGTGGACCATCGCATATTCGAGGTGTTGTTTCGCGCATGCTTTAGACTTAAATCCCGAACGGCATGCTGGACATTGGTTAGTCACGATAGCGAGTCGAGCGGCGTTTCGAATACCATGCGTTTTCAACTGATGCGTTTTCAAACTCTTATTACTGGTAGAGCATGCGCCACAAACATACCCATCGTCTAAAAGCAGTTCGCCTTTATAGGCAGGTTCTAGATCGTGACCATCGCCAGATGCAGGCAGGGGCCCAAGCACATCATGTTCGGGAGGGGGCATTGAAGAAGCCCAGAAAGCGGCTCGTAATATGCTCGGGTCGATCGCACAGAACTCCTGGCTAACCTCGTCGTCGCGGACGAGGGAGTGGAGGGCGGTGCCCCAAATAGCGAAGAATGTTGCTGTGCCCGATACCGTGCTCAAGCTCCTGACATCAGCGGCGAACTGCTGCGCCCGCGGATTCGCGCCGGCGTCGAGTCGGCCGTCTCCTCGAAGAGCCGGGGCGATCCCTCTCCGCTCTTCGCAAGACAACTGGCCAAATAGCGCTGCGTCTGGAAGCTCATGCTGAATGGGGTAGCGGATCACTGCCTGCAGCCAACGAAGACGTCGCACTCGAAGTTCGAGCGACGATGGACATAATCTCCAAGAACGCCAAACCTCCAGGTTCGCGATCGTTCGGATTGCCTGAGTGTTCGTGCGTTTTCTAAATCCCCCTTGCATCATTGCCCGAAGATGTCCTAGGACAGGCACGTCCATTGCCCGATAATCGGTGGCCTGAAGGACAAGAGCCGTCACCCCAGAGAGCGCGGCGCCCTGGACTCTGGATATATAAGCTGCTCGCTTCGCTGCTTTAGGTACTTCTGAAAACCAAGCTCCATAAAACTGAAACCAATTGACGCGCAAAGCTCTTGCCCGTGCTTGACCATCAGATACGATCGACCCACCAGGGTCGAACATGCCCCCCCCCCCCCCCCCAGGTACTTCATCTCGTGCAAAGCCCGCCCAACACCGAGCTGCGAACAAAACAATTGCGATTACGCCGCGCCGATCTCATACATGGCGTGATCTCCTGCTTGCTCCGATTTTGCGAGTGCCCCGCCGGCTGCCAGGACTACGCCCAGAGCATCGCCGGCGCCCCGCACCTGTCGCGCGAAGGCCTCCGCCGAAGAACGAACATGCACAGGGAGGCGCAGGGTATCATCAAGGAGCGCGTTGGTCGAGGCATCATATGTCAAACGAAAGTGGGATGGGAAATCGTCAGCTCGGCGATGAGATCCTGCAGGGGCGGTCTCCACCTTTCCACGCACTCCGGGAAAGCCTCGGGGAACTCTTCTGGTGCGTTGCCGTCTCCCATAAACCCTCCTTGCTTAGCATGAACCACCTCCCCGTCCAAGCCGTCTACGCACGGGATCACGCGTGCTTGCCTATGTCGTAGTAGGCACGCATTTGGACGTGATAGCGCCATAGAGCTGTTGCGTCGTATGACTGCGCGCTGGGGCGACGGATGAGCGCTGGCCATGTCATGCGAGGCCACCGAGAAGGAGGTACCACATCGTCTAAGTCGCCATGCTATGATGCGCGAGCTCATAATCGCCGCTACTCGCCTGAAACGTGCACGTCCGCCGCAAGCATAATGTGGTAGCTGTGAAGGTGTGCGCGCGCGATACACAGTTCTATGAAAACTTCTCCAGAATGGACAGAAACCGTGGATAAGTCTGATACCCCGAGTTTTGGGGGCCCCGTTGTTTCCTGTCTAGTTGCCAGGTGTACGATCGATGGCCCAGAACAGGGCCTCCACCAGCACGCCGAACATGGAGTAATATGTCCTGGATATGCGTCCGAGGATGTGTGTTTTCGCGCGCCACGTGTCCGTTGGAACCTAAACCTCCGCGCACATCACGACGCGGTTCTTCTGGAGCGCCCATGCATAAGAATTGCCAAATCTCAGCCGGCATACTCCATGGCGGTGCAGCTCGTCGGCGTCGACAACGGCGAAGTTCACGAAGTGCGCGCGTCAGATCGATATCGGCCTGCTCGGTGGCGTTTTCCGCTGCCAATGGTAACGGGGGCGCAATGGAGCTCTGCAAATCTTCGTGCCGTTTGAAGTCCGTCATATTGCTCGATATTCCACCGTCAGGTCCCGCTAAAGACAATGCTGCACACCATTCTTCTATCGTGGCTCTAGCACCATTGATTGCATTGCAGATTCTCTTTCTCGCCATGAGTTGTGTGCCAGACAACTGCCTGCATAGCGTCGCCGCGAGTGCGTGGTCATTTTGGTCAAATGCCTCCAACACTGCCTCTGCTGTTGATTTTCTCCCTGCTTGATAAGATGTCCTTGCTTATTGTCGTATATGTTTGGTTCACAACTTGATATCTTCCAACTTGGTCGCATAATTTGCACTCGCCGAAGTATCCGCCCCCTCGCTCTTGTCACCCAAATCGTTCAACAATTGTTTTCGTCGGAGTTTCCATTCAGCCGTCTTGGGTGCAGATGGGCGTCGTCCAAAATATGGGTATGCAATCGGTATCACAATGTCGCAAAATCTGTACCAATGTTTATCGACCACCTGATGTTCACATAGCCGCCGTAGTTCATCATCCTGTTCAAGAGCTGCGGCCAATTCAGCCAGAAATTCCGGATGTTGCCCGCCCTTCCTATAGCATTTTGCAATCAAGTCTTGGTTCCACGCGCGTGCAGGATGTTTCGGTCTCAGTATGGCCAACTCGTAGTTGAATTCCAGTATGAGAGGCATCTGGTCTCGAAGGGCTGCGTCTGGAATCAGTTGCAATCTTCTGCCAGCATTTCGCCATGCCCCAGCTCGTCGAAGTTATGCACCTGCAGTTGCGGGCACGAGGAAATGATCCATGTATGATTGCCCTTTCGTGCCATAATACGTCGGCCCATGTGGAAAATGTCGACTTCTAGATGTATGATAGTGCTGGACCATCACCTCTTGCAGTCTCGAAGATGTTTCGCCCGTCGCGCAACACATACCACCTTCTAAAGAGAAGTCATCATCCAGGTCCATCATGACGATTGGTGTGGGGCGCGCTGGCGTCCTCGTCAAAATATTGTCCAGCCACTCGCACATACACTTGATAGTTGCTCTCCATTGTCGTATCGCTCTGGTGCCCTGTGGTCGTGGCGGAAAGTACATCACGATGAAGGTTATGTTTATATGTCTGTGTACCACACGCGCAGCTCCTGCTCGTCCAGCACAGTGTAGCGGGGAATCCCAGATCTGTCGTACCTGTGTGGATTGCACGAACTCCCGCCTGATGAATAACGCACATCCCGCCGAATTGTTCGATCCCTTGCAAACCTAAGGCGGCCGCCGCCGCGAGGACCACAATGGCCTGAAACTGGCGGGCTTACTCCTTCCCCAGCGCACGCGACCAGTAGCTGCCGCCGAAGACGGCCAAGCTACTAGGGGACTGGACCACTTTGGGTGTCAGGGATAGAAAATCCATCATTCGTATTTCACATGACAACTAGACGAAGCTCTAGGGAGCCGCCGCGGGAGCGCGACCACGTGACTTTCGAAAACCAAGCGCCCCGCGGAGGCATTGCGACCGGAGCAGCTGCAAGGCAACAGAAGCAACGACGAGCCTACCGCAACGCAAAGCAGTGAGAAACAAGTGCGTCGCCTGTATTGAACAAGAGGATTCAATGTTAGGATGCCCTCGCGGAAACGTAAAGCGCAAACGACATAGAAACACCAGCGCTCTGGAACTCCTGAAAAAAACAAGAAGTCGACGGGTGGTGACACAGACCAGCAGCAACGGCAACAACGATGAGTGCTATTCCCGCCCACGCGCGTTGGTTCCCATGCACAGAAAACGGGCGTGCGAAGGCAGAGGGGGCAGGGACAGATGCAAGACAGAACAGGCAACGGCGAATCTACGACGATGCGGAAGTAGCGATACAACATGGGCAACGCAATGCCAAAACGCAGGCACCTCTAGAAATAATCCCACCAGCGGTGCAAGGTGCTTTCAAGGACACCGGCGTTTCAGGGCGCCCTGAAGAAACGGAAACGCAAGTATAGATTAGAAAGGCAGAGGTCGCTTTGACAGCCGTGCCCTGCGGGCGCGCACTGGGCGCAATGCACTCGGCGCCGGGGGCCGTCGGCGCGACGCGTGCGCTCACATACGAACCGATATGCGTTCTAGGTCTTCCTGCCCCCGACGTGGTCGAAGCCTCCCGCCGCGAAGGACTTGCGCGATCTGACAAAAGGGGCCGACTGGGCCTCTTTGGTACACCATCAGGGCACAAAAAGTAGCCTTGCGAAGGACCCAACCATATTCAGCTGTAGGCACCGCGATCGCGTGTATAATCTTCTGTGAGGTTTCTTGTGGGGGGGGGGGCGCGAAATGTGTGAGGGTGCCCCCCTCTGTGGGCCACGAGGCGGTGCCTGATTTGCAGTACGCCATGCAGGGTTCCGCAGCTCCGCAAGTCCTTCCACCCAGGTGGAGCTCCCTATGAGACCGCGAGACGCTGTCCTGGGCGGGGAAACGCATGCGAACACCGCCACTGGGGCCTTGTGTGGAGCACCCTGTGGGGCGACGAAACGCTGTTCTGGGTGGGGGGGACGCATGCGAACACCGCCACTGGAGCCGTATGTGGAGCTCCCTGTGGGGCCACGAAACGCTGTGCTGGGCGGGGGAGACGCATGCGAACACCGCCACTGGGGCCGTAGGTGGAGCACCTTGTGGGGCCGCGAAACGCTGTCGTGGGTCGGGGAGACGCATGCGAACACCGCAACTGGGGCCTGAAGTGGAGCTCCTTGTGGGGCGACGAAACGCTGTCCTGGGTGGGGGAAACGCATGCGAACACCGCCAGTGGGGCCGTAGGTGGAGCTCCCTGTGGGGCGACGAAACGCTGTCCTGGGTGGGAGGACGCATGCGAACACCGCCGTTCGGGCCTTAGGTGGAGCCCGATGTGAGGCCACGAAGCGCTGTGCTGGGTGGGGGAGACGCATGCGAACACCGCCACTGGGACCTTTGGCGGAGCTACATGTGGGCCCCCCCCAAAAAACGGTGCCCTGGGTGGGGGAAACGCATGCGAACACCGCCAATGGGGCATTAGATGGAGCTACCTGTGGGGCCACGAAACGCTGGGCTGGGTAGGGAGACGCATGCGAATACCGCCACTGGGAACGTACAGAAAGATCCCTGTGGGGCCACGAAACGCTGTGCAGGGTGGGGGAGACGCATGCGAACACCGCCACTGGGGCCGCAGGTGGGGCTCCCTACGGGGCCACGAAACGCTGTCCTGGGCGGGGGAGACGCGTGCGAACACCGCCACTGGGGCCGCAGGCGGAGCTCCCGATGGGGCCAGACAGGGATGGGAGGAGGGAGGATGGGGGAGGAGGAACGAAGGAAGGGAGGAAGGACAGAAGGAAGGAAGGAACGCGGGGGCCGTCTCTTCAAAACGAGGACCCAACACTACATAATGGCTGGGGGGAAATAGGCTACCAAAACAAACTGTGTGTTCAAACAAAACCCAGGCCCCACCAGAAAGGTTCTCCCGACATCATAGTGGTTGCTGTTGTATGGTGGTTGTTCAAAGAGGGCAGGGGGAGGAGGAGGAGGAGGAGGAGGAGGAGGAGGAGGAGGAGGATGAGGAGATGGAGGAGGAACAGAAAACGATGACTGATTGCTTTGCGTTGTTGTTTTGGTGGTTCAAGGGGGCGCCAGGGGGGGGGGGGTCATACAGATTCCCCCCCCCCATCCAGCGAAAATCAACTTCAGGAGCCCTCCCAGGAGCTCCAAAAACCCAAACCGTCCAAATGAAAGCGCATGGCTTCCTCACTTCTCATCCCAGATTCCCCTAGCACCCACATGAAAACACAAGGTGTGCGATGTTAGGGGTGCGAAAGACATGTGCCTTCGTTGCTTGGGATTTCTGTGATGAAAAATATGGGGGCCATGCATTTCCTTGTGGATGTTTGGGGGATTGTGGTGATTTGCCCCCCTCCAGCGAAAACTCACCCCTGGAGCCCTCCCAGGAGCTCCGATCCCCAGAATCATGTCTAACACCATCCAAATGACGCACACCTGATTTCCTCGCCTCCCACCCCAGAAATCCCAACCATCCACATGAAACCACACGGTTCGCGATGTCAGGGGTGCGGAAGCCTTGTGTCTTATTTTGGATGTTTGGTATTTCTGTGATAAGAGGTGGGGATATAATGTGTTGTTATATGTTGTTCAGGGGAATTCTGGGGATCAGAGCGCATGGGAGGGCTCCTGAGTTTGGTGTCCGCTGGGAGGATGAATTCCCAACAACATCCCAGCGATCTCAATGAAAACACATGCATCCTCACTTCTCATCTCAGAACTCCCAAACATCCAAATGACACCACATGGTTTCCACACCCCTGACGTCGCAAACCGTGTGGTTCACATGGATTGTGTTGGGTGCCGGGGGGGAGAGGGAAAGAGGAAGAGAGAGCGAGAGAGACAGAGACAGGGACAGCGGCACAGAAAGAGAGAAAGAGAGAGAGCGGGATTCCATATACAGCTGGTTCAAATGTGCCTCATATTGGGGTTAAACTAGACTTTAACTAGTCCAATTGGAATTACTGTTGGAATCGAACTAGAATCTAAATGGACTCGAGCAGATCAAAAAGTTTGCTGATCCCAGACCCAGCTGACTCCGATGTGGTCTTAGCTTGAACCGACGTAGGATCGAATTGGAATGGAGCAGATCCCATATTACAGCTGTTTCCCATTTGAGTTCTACTGGGGTCGAACTAGAATATAATTCGAATTGGGCAGATCCCAGATCCAGCCCATTCCAACTGGATTCTTATTGGAATCTGAATCGAATTAAAATCCACTTGGAACTGACCAGGTCCCAGGTCGAGCTGAATTCAATTAGATCCCTGACGGGAGTCCATTAAAATTCAAGCAGGGTGGAACGGGTACCAGATCCAGCTGATTCCAACTTGCTTCCTATTGAAGCCACAATGGACTATAACTGGAATTGCGCAGGTCCCAGATTGCAAATGATTCCAATTAGCCTCAAGCACGAAATAAAACTGATAACTGACGAATATAAAGTGGGGAGCAGACATGGATGCAAAGAAAGCGGGTGACCAGTACGAGAACGAAAAAAGAACTCAAATACAGATTCAAACTGAATGGGTGTTTGGGGGCTGTGCCTGTGCCTATATACATACACACATACATACATACATGCATACATACATACATGCACGCGAATCCACATACATCTACATGCACGCATACATGCCAACCCACATACATACTCACACATACATACATCCATACATACATACACACCTACATACATACGCACATGCATGTATCCCGACATACTCACATACGCACGTCTCGACATGCATGAATACAAACATGCACCCAGGTACACATACTAACATACCTACATACACAAATGCATGCATGCGTGTATGCATGTACACGCACATATACACACAGATGCATGCACACACACACACACATACGTACATACCTACCTACATACATACATGCATGCATGCATGCATGCATACATACATACATGCATGCGTGCATGTATACATGCATGAATAAATACATACACCCGTGCGCGCATACACACACCTGCCTGCATTCACAAATGCATGCGTACACTAATTCATATTGACATCCATACATACATGTATACAGCTATACACACATACATACATGCATGCGTACATACATACATACGCACACACACACATTCATACATGTACACACACATACATACATTTATGCATGCATGCATACATACATGTGTGCATGCATACACACATACATACAAACAGACACACCTACCGACAGACTGATATGCTTACGCACACAAGCATAACGGCATACAGGCATACATACATACACATACACACATACATACGCGCAGACACGCATACATCATCTATACATACATGCACACCTACATACATGCGTGCAAACACATATCCGTACACACGCATACATACCTACACTCACGTACATGTATATACATAGATCGCTCGTACCCAGTACATGTATATATATACATAAAATATACATGCGCACATGCAAACGTACATACATGCGTACGTGCATAGATATACATATATACCTATATGTGCATATATGTGCACCTGCAGGTGCATAGACCTATGCACATGCATATACATATACGTATACGCATGCACATACATATTCATACGCACATGCATATATGCATGCAGGCATCGATACATGCATGCTTGCATGCATGTATGCATGCATGCAAGCATACATGCACACGCGCAGACACACGCGCACACACACACAAATTCATACATACATATATACAGACATACATACCTACGTGCATACATACATACATACATACATACATACATACATACATACATAGATACATACATAGATACATGCATACGTACATACATACATACATACATACATACATACACACCTTCATATGTACCGTTTCACGGAGCATACGCGATAAGATGATTGAGCCCGCGCGTCGCCCATTCTGGGCGGTGCACACGTTGTATAAGTATGTTTGCGGGGGTCTTGGACGCCCGAGCTGAGGCCAAAGCTGGAAGCCCATGGCACATGGCTAAGAGCTGGGGATGGCCAGGAGGCACGATGCACGGGTACCCTTGGAAACTGACTCGTCCTTACGATCAAACTTCACGATAAAGATCGACAAGAGCTTCGTCAGGGCCGCGTTCCGCGGTCGGGCCACGCGGGCAGACGTACAGCTGAAGAGCACAATGTAAGGAAGAGGCAGAGAAAGGCCTTCCGCCTCCATCGAGGCCTCGATCCACTGCCTGCGCTTCCTGGGCCACGCCGAGGCATCGGCATTCGGCGCAAGCTTCGTGGCCGCGTCGGTCATGGTAGAGGCCACTTCATCTGCAGAGCTGCTGACATAGCTCGACAAGAGTCTTCAGGAGGGCCGCGCTCCGCGCTCGGGCCGCGGCAGCTGAGCTTGCTGGCAGAGCTCGGCGAGAGCCTTCCGATGCGCCGCGCTCCGCGGGCCACTCCGGCAGAGCTTCGTGGCAGAGCTCCGCGAGAACCTTCCAAAGGGCCGCGTTCCGCGGTCGACCTTCTGTGGGCGGAGCCGCGGCTTCGACAAGCTGAAGCCAGCGCACGAGCCGCGCAGAGGCGCGGAGGGAGGCAGGCGGGCCGGAGCAGCCACCACTGCTCCCCCTGGCTCCGAGGGCGGGGAGGAGCGCGCGGCAGCTCCCCGCTGCATTCACCCGCGCAACAGCCACATCACAGGGCCCAAATGTGCGAGGGTACGGTGTCTGCAGCCCGGGCGTTGTTCCTCGATTCCGGCCTCTGGCGGCCGCTTTCGGACCCCAAAGCCATCAGAAACGAATCCGGGGCGATGAGCTGGCCCCAGGGAAGGAGTCGAGCCCCTGGGGCCGCGCCGTGAAAGGATCAGGCCGTCGGACGTTTGAGAATGTGCGAAACCATAGCGCTTGCTCCCCCAGCCCGCGACACCCACCCGCAAGACTCGGACTGCTGGCACGGGCTCCGCCGCACAGGCGGCCGAATGTCCCGGGGAGGGCGTCCCTGGGAGGCTCTGGAAGGCTCCCCGGGGAAAGGGGGCGGCGCTACGGTGGGGGCATTCGTGAAAGAACGAGCCCAAGAGACTTCAGACCCCGGAGAATCCCTCATCTCATGAGGGCGGCGGCGATACCCATGGCCAAGATCGGGGACGCACTGGCACGGGTCAATGCAAACCCGGGTCAGTCAGGCTTTGCGGGATCCTGCAGTATCATGCACGCAAGCCCGGGCCAATGCACCTCTGGCTCTGCAGGGTCCTGCAGGAACCGGCGATCTGGCTGACCCCCCGTTTGCATTGACCCCCGTCTCAAGGCTCCTGGCAAGACTCAAGTTGTCCTCCACTGGCTTCCAGACCCTGGGCTCCTGATCTGAGGGTTCCTGCTCCACTGCCCTCACCGAGACTCTGCCACAACTGCTCCCCGCAGGGTCGGGGAGGGGGCTCCACAAGGGGAGGCGGGAGGGGAAGCGCGGACCCCTCGTGAAGGGGAAAAGGGCGTTGATGCCTGCCAGGGCAAGAGGGGAGGCGTCACATCCGGCCGCGAGGAGCTACGACGTGGAACTTTTGCTCAGCGTGTCGCGGAGGCGGCCCTGGCGACGCGCTGTGCCCTGCAAGCGGAGAGCGTGTCGCTCCGCTCCGTGGGGCGGGAGGCTGGGCACAGCTCGGGGCGGTGACGCTCGGGGGCCAGGAGGTGGTTGGCGCGTCGCGCCGAAGCCCGGCGAGCCAGAACCGGCGACGCGACGCGCTAAGTGAATGGGGCCCTGGGACACACAGAGAAATACGTAGCACCCCGCAATTGCGGATAAGAGTGAAGGGGCGGGCGCGGGCGACGCGGGCGTCGTCGAGCCGGCGGACCTCGTGGCCCCCACCTTCCCTATCGATGGCGATGTCCTCCTCCTCCTCCTCTTCCTCCTCCTCTTCCTCGTCCACGTCCTCATCGTCATCGTCCTCCTCCTCCTCCTCGTCCTCCACCCCCTCTTCTTCCTCGTCCTCCCTCTCCCCCCTCGTCCCGTCATCATCGTCCTCCCATTTTTGTCCTCCCCCTCATCGGCCTCCATCATCGTCCTCCCATTGTCGTCCATCATCATCATCCTCCCCCTCCTCCCCCTCCTCGTCCTCCTCCTTCCCCTCCTCCCCCTCCTCCCCCTCCTCGTCCTCCTGTCCTCCTGCTCCTCCTCCTTTCTCTCTCCACATTATCCTTACATCCTCTCTTCTTCCGCGTTCTCCTCGTCCCCTGTTTACTCCTCCTGCCTCCCCCTCCTTTCCCAAGATAACTGCAACGCAGTCCTTTTTCCACTTTATGCTCCCCGCCTTCTCTGATCAAGGCAACTCGCCAGGGCAAAGTTGCTGGACGGGCTGGTGTGGATGCGCGGGGTTTGAAGAGGTCCTTGCGGGCTCAGACGGCATGCGAAAATCCGCCGCCGCGCTTGTGCGGTATTGGTTTGTTCAGTGAGCGTGGTTTAGGTCGCGGGTGGGTCGCGGGCTCTCCACCTCCACCTGGAAAGAATGCAAAAGCAGCCCGCCGCAGGCGCCAACAAAAATTGGTTTGTTCACTGAACGTGGTTTGGGTCGCGGGTGGGCCGCGGGTTCTCCACCGGGAACGACTGCAAAAGATGCCCGCCGCAGGCGCCGAAAAATGTAGTTTGTACCCTGAACGTGGTCGCGGATGGGCCGCGGGCTCTCCACCTGAAACGAATGCAAAAGATACCCGCCGCAGGCGCCGAAAAATGTGGTTTGTACCCTGAACGTGGTTTGGGTCGCGGGTTGGTCGCGAGTTGGTCACGGGGTGGGTCGCGGGCTCTCCACCTGGAAGGAATGCAAAAAAAGACCGCCGCAGGCGCCGAAAATGTGGTTTGTACCTTCAACGTGGTTTGGGTCGAAGGTGGGTCGCGGGTGGGTCGCGGGGTGGGTCGCGGGTGGGTCGCGGGGGTCGCGGGTGGGTCGCGGGTGGGTCGCGGGTGGGTCGCGGGGTGGGTCGCGGGGTGGGTCGCGGGGTGGGGCGGGTGGGTCGGGGTGGGTCGCGGGGTGGGTCGCGGGTCGCGGGGTGGGTCGCGGGTGGGTCGCGGGTGGGTCGCGGGTGGGTCGCGGGTGGGTCTCGGGTTGGGTCGCGGGTGGGTCGCGGGGCGGGTTACGGGTGGGACGACGACAACAACAAACAACAACAAACAACAACAACAACAACAACAACAACAACAACAACAACAAACAACAACAACAACAACAACAACAACAACAACAACAACAATCACTTTACCCGAACGCTCAGTGTTCTCACCAGTGCCAGGGTTTTCATGCGACGCCAGCCAATACCCCCACTTTGTGGGGGGGCAGTGCAAGCTCTACCAAATTTCCAAACGACTCTTCGCCACCACCCACACCCAGCTTCCCGCCCTATGACGTTCGGACACTTCACTTCGTGGCATGCGGACGACCGTGGCTACTATTCAAGGCCCCGCGGCCGACGACGACGGCGTGCGCGCGCGAAGAAAAAACGAATGTGTCCCGCATGGTATTATTTGAAAGGGATGATGGCCCTGGCAGGTGCGCAACCGTTGTCGCAGAAGTTCGAAAAAGTTGCTCGCAAAAGCCCGTTTGACAGAAATGTTTAAAAAGTGTTGGGTTTCCTACGAATCCGCAAGAGCGCGCGGAATGAGATTTTGACATTTTTTTGTTGAGAAACCATTGGTTTTTTGATGTTTTTATGTTAAAATCGCTCCGAACACTAAGCTTTTGGAAGGATTTCGTCTTGCGCGCGCGAATGTCCACTTTACCTTATTTTTTGCAAGGGATTCTTGAAATTTGATATATTAGAACAAGAAATGTCATTTTATAGTGTTTTTTGCAAGGGAAAACGGATTACAACAAAACAACCGGATCTTGATGACATCGTATTACCTGAGGCTTCCTCACGAAAATGATGAAAATGTAGCTGCGGCCTAGGCGGCGCAGGGGGCCGTGCACCAGGGGCCCCAACAATAATTATTCTTTAGAATTCATAATGTTCAACAACAACAACAACAACAACAACAACAACAACAACAACAACAACAATTACTAGCACGTGGGGACACTCCGTTCTCACCAGTGCCAGGGTTTACATCCGACGCCCGCCAATACCCCCACTTTGTGGGGGGGCCGGTTCAAGCTCTACCACATTTCCACACGACTCTTCGCCACCACCCACACCCAGCTTCCCGCCCTATGACGTTCGGACACTTCACTTCGTGGGCTGCGGACGACCGTGGCTACTACACTGGCGCATGGGTACAGTGACTTGTTGTGGTAACATTTTCTGGACGCTAGCTTAGTATACAACTTTTCCCCCTGTTCCAACACTGGACACCTGTACTGGTTTTTTTTGGAAAAAAACCATGGTTTTTTTTTAGATTTGGTTTTTTTTTAGGATTCGGACAGCGCGCGCGGGTGGAAATTTTGAAAAGTCGTGCAGGTGTTTTTTCGAGGACCTACGGTGCGATTCGTGTGATTTTATGATGCGCGGTGCTAACATTCTTAAAAACCCAATGGTTTTTGGAGATTTCGGCGTGCGCGCGCGAAGAAAAAACGAATGTGTCCCGCATGGTATTATTTGACAGGGATGATGGCCCTGGCAGGTGCGCAACCGTTGTCGCAGAAGTTCGAAAAGTTGCTCGCAAAAGCCCGTTTGACAGAAATGTTTAAAAAGTGTTGGTTTTCCTACGAATCCGCAAGAGCGCGCGGGATGAGATTTTGACATTTTTTTGTTGAAAAAACCATTGGTTTTTTTGATGTTTTTATGTTAAAATCGTTCCGAACACTAAGCTTTTGGAAGGATTTCGTCTTGCGCGCGCGAAAGTCCACTTTACCTTATTTTTTGCAAGGGATTCTTGAAATTTGATTATATTAGAACAAGAAATGTCATTTTATAGTGTTTTTTGCAAGGGAAAGCGGGGGGGAACAAAACAACCGGATCTTGATCACATCGGATTACCTGAGGCTTCCTCACGAAAATGATGAAAATGTAGCTGCGGCCTAGGCGGCGCAGGGGGGGGCGCGCACCAGGGGGCCCAACAATAATTATTCTTTAGAATAAATAATGTTCAACAACAAAACAACAACAACAACAACAACAACAACAACAATCATTTTACCCGAACGCTCAGTGTTCTCACCAGTGCCAGGGTTTTCATGCGACGCGAGACAATACCCCCACTTCGTGGGGGGGCAGTTCAAGCTCTACCAAATATCCAAACGACTCTTCGCGACCACCCAAACCCAGCTTCCCGCCCTATGACGTTGGGACACTTCACTTCGTGGCGTGCGGACGACCGTGGCTACTACACTGGCGTGGGGTACACACCCACAGAACCCAATGGTTTTTGGAGATTTCGGCGTGCGCGCGCGAAGAAAAAACGAATGTGTCCCGCATGGTATTATTTGACAGGGATGATGGCCCTGGCAGGTGCGCAACCGTTGTCGCAGAAGTTCGAAAAAGTTGCTCGCAAAAGCCCGTTTGACAGAAATGTTTAAAAAGTGTTGGGTTTCCTACGAATCCGCAAGAGCGCGCGGGATGAGATTTTGACATTTTTTTGTTGAAAAACCATTGGTTTTTTGATGTTTTTATGTTAAAATCGCTCCGAACACTAAGCTTTTGGAAGGATTTCGTCTTGCGCGCGCGAATGTCCACTTACCTTATTTTTTGCAAGGGATTCTTGAAATTTGATTATATTAGAACAAGAAATGTCATTTTATAGTGTTTTTTGCAAGGGAAAACGGATTACAACAAAACAACCGGATCTGGATGACATCGAATTACCTGAGGCTTCCTCACGAAAATGATGAAAACGTGGCTGCGGCCTAGACGCGGCGGGGGGGGCGCGCACCAGGGGGCCCAACAATAATTATTCTTTAGAATTAATAATGTTCAACAACAACAACAACAACAACAACAATAACAATAACAACAACAACAACAACAACAACAACAACAACAACAACAGCAACAACAACAACAACAAACAACAACGAGAATCCGCACCGCGGAATTCCACTTCAGCCACGCACCCAGGGACAGTGAATGACCGTTCGGCCCCCTCACTCTGACACATAAATAACAGGATTCCCCATATCTTTTATATTTCCTGGTTTCTTGTTCCCCCCCCCCCACACTTCCCATAGTTTCCCATATTGTCTGGGGAATCGACGATCAATTGTGCCTGCGTGTTTTTTCCCTCCTGACTAAGCCAAAAATCCGGACCATACAACTCAGCGGAAACCAGCCGCGAACTCCACGTGGAATGCAATGGGAAGCCCCTCGAAGTCGGAACCTTCACCGCTTCTGGGTCCTCACCTCGCTACGTAGAGGCCCGTCCGAGATGCTTACCGCTGGCTGCTACAGGAAGATCTGGCCGTTCTTGGAGAAGCAAGGGGACACAGCACCAAATAGGCAGACGCCCCCCCTTGGGGGCCTGAAATGAACCTGAAGCCGTAAATCCCGATCAGCTGAAAAGAATAAAACGAGGAGGGAAAAAGATGATGGGCGGCAAGGGGGAAGAGCAATGGCGATGCGTGGGCACTCCCAATGGTCCGACTACATGGAAATAACGCCTGTGGAGCGGCAAATCGCCTGATTGCGTGTACCTGTTGGTCTTCGATGCCCGTTCTGCGCGCGCGGGTTGCGAACTAGAACCGGACACTAAGTGCGTGAGGGGTGACAAAATGACCAGGCGGGCGCACGAAGCAGCCCCCATTGGCGCCGTAGCTGAGACTCCCCAAGGGGCACGAAACGGCGTGCGTGACGGTGTGCCCAAATCAGTGAGCGGGCGCATGCGATCGCACCCACTGTCGCCACAGTGGGGGCTCCTGGTTGGCGAGGGTGTGCGCGAAAAGCGCGCCAACATGAGTAGATGGGCGCATGTGACCGCGCTCACCGTCGCCGTAGCTGGGGCTCCCCTAGGGGCATGAAATATTGAAGGGGCGTGCCACCTTTCACAAACCAATCGATGCGACCGCGCCCACTAGAGCGGTAATCACGACTCCCTTTGGGGTGTGATGTGAACGAGGTTCTTGGCAAAATGACCTGGCGGGCGCACGCGACCGCACACACTACCGTCGTAGACGCCCACCCACCCCTCCGTGTGGGTCACGGCATGTGTTGTGGATGCGAAGAAACGAGTAAGCAGGCGCGACCGCGCCCACTGGCGCTATAGTTGGGTCTCCATGCGCACGAGTCGCCGTGCTGGGGCCCCCTGAGAGGCATTGAACAGCCCAGCCGAGGCCACGAGTCTGACAGCTCCCCGGGCTCCCCACGGCCGGCCCCTGGGGGCGCCACCAGGCCGCCTACGGGTGAGGGCTGGCTGGCCGGCCCCCGCCCGCGGCCGGCGGCTCGAGAGGATCAGCGGCGGCGCGCGCGCCCGCGCAGGGTGCGTCGTCGTCGTGTCGCCATCCGACGTCGCCGACGACGACGACGACGACGACGACGACGACGACGACGACGACGACGACGACGACGGCGACGGCGACGGCGACGGCGACGGCGACGAGGGCGACGACAAACTGACGACGACGACGGACGGACAACGACGACGACAACGACGACGACGACGACGACGACGGCGACGGCGACGGCGACGGCGAAAGCGACGGCGACGGCGACGGCGACGACGACGACGACGACCACCACCACTGAGGGTGGCGGCGCAGGATGTGCGGCATGATCAGGATGCGTGGGCTCGCGAATTCGGCGTGTATGACACGTGGCTGTTCTCCCCTCGTCGTCGTCGTCCTCCTCCTCCTCCTCATCATCATCACCATCCTCATCATCATCATCATCATCATCATCATCATCACCACCACCACCACCACCACCACCATCATCATCATCATCATCATCATCATCATCATCATCCCTTTTCTGTTCCTCCTCTACCTTGTCCTCCTCCCCCTCTTTCTCCTCCTCCTCCTTTTTGACGCCAGGTAAACTTAGAAAGACTGGGATCGTAGCGTCTGGAGCGTCCTCCTCCTCCACTTCCTCCTTCTCAAGTCCGCCGCCTCCTCCTCCTCCTCCTCTTCCTCCGCCTCCTTCCTCTTCCTCCTCCTTCTGCATGCACTACGCTCAATGCGACGCAGAAGGATGATAAAAAGGGTCACGGCCCCCATGTTACAGGAAGACTCGGCCGACAAATTTTCCGTCAGCCTTTACAGCGGGCCTCCCGCTTTAGGGGTGGTTTAGCCCGGTTTTGTGGGCAGAGTGGCGCGCCAGCGCGTCAGTTTCATCTAACGTAGCAACTTCCTCTCCGTGCAAAGGTGTACAATTTTTCAACACCCACTGTCCACACTGGTTGGACTGTCTACTCAGGTGAACAAGCAGCCGGAATCTTGCCGAAAAAACGGTGTAGCACCCCTGACACTTGCAATCGAGGCCGGCACTCATGCGCATGATATTTTCACGCCGTGCTTGACACGCACGTGTCTTAACAAGGCCTGCCTGGTCCCAGAAGCTCTGCTCCTGCAGTGCGGTCGCGCGTGCGAAGCACCCGGCGGCTGCGAACTTTCTCGTGCACGATGCCTGTCGCAGACAGAACCCGTGAAGAAGAGCTGTGACACGGGCGAATCCCATTCCTCGGCGTGGTCGCGCAAAAACGCCTGCCACGCTTCAGGGCACGCATCCGGGGGAGGTAGCACCTCCCTGAAACGGGCAACCCTTTCACACAGCAGTCTCAGGTCATTGCCAGCCTGCTGAACACGGGCGAGCACCTGCCGTCCAGCTTTGTCCCGACGCGACAGAATGGCCTTCAACGGATGCGAAAACGACCTTTCCAGTCTGCCCAAATACTTGAGTCAGCGTTTCATAAATTCGCCATCGACCGAAATTCGCAATATGTTTGTTACTGCGTTGTTGTTGTCGTCGTCCCCTGGGCGACCCGGCCCGCGACCCACCCGCGACCAGCTCGAGGCCCGCCCACGACCCACCCGCGACCCGCCCGCGACCCATCCCGCGACCGCGACCCACCCTGCGACCCGCCCGCGACCCACCCGCGACCCACCTGCGACCCGCCCGCGACCCACCCACGACCAGCCCGCGACCCACCCGCGACCCACCCGAGACCAACCCGCGACCCTCTGCGACCCAACCGCGACCAACCCATATCGCTTGAAAAAATCGGCGCGTATGGGAGGTTCCTGGTACAACGCAAACCGCAGTTGCAGATAAGAGTTGAGAGGACCGCGGGGGATGTCGGCAGTCTGCGAATCTCAGAAAATAAATAACCAAAGAAAAAGCCGAAGGCGCGTACTTCCCACTGATTACACAGCGAGCCCGAACCTGGCGCCGATTTTTCGTTAAA
>CAUYUJ010021225.1:88045-142613 GCA_963575745.1 Prorocentrum cordatum | reverse complement strand
CCTCCTCCTCCTCATCCTCCTCATCCTCCTCCTCCTGGTAGTCCTCCCCTTCCCCTCCTCCTCCTCCTCCTCCTCTTCCTGGTCGTCCTCCTCCTCCTGGTCGTCCTCCTCCTCCTGCTCGTCCTCCTCCTCCTCCTGCTCGTCCTTCTTCTCCTGCTCCTCCTGCTCCTCGTCCTGCTCCTGCTCGTCCTCGTCATCCTGGTCTTGCTCGTCCTCCTCCTCGTCGTGCTCTTGCCCCTGCTGAAAGTGTGGTCCAGGAATGGGAGTTCTGGGAAGTCGAAGAGCACGAAGTTGCCTACAGTTGGCTACGGGCATCCAAAATCTGGCCCGGGAATGGAGTTCTGGGAACTCGAAGACCACGAAGTGGCCTACAGTTGGCTCCGGGCATCCAAAATGTGGCCCGGGAATGGAGTTCTGGGAAGTCGAAGAGCACGAAGTGGCCTACAGTTGGCTCCGGGCATTCAAAATGTGGCCCGGGAATGGAGTTCTGGGGACTCGAAGACCACGAAGTGGCCTACAGTTGGCTCCGGGCATTCAAAATGTGGCCCGGGAATGGAGTTCTGGGAATCGAAGAGCACGAAGTGGCCTACAGTTGGCTCCGGGCATTCAGAATGTGGCCCGGGAATGGAGTTCTGGGAAGTCGAAGAGCACGAAGTGTGTGACTGTTGGCTTAAAATGAATTCTGCGGCACCCTGTCCGGCACCCGCCCAGACCCCCCTGTGGAGTCATCTGCTGCTCTCTTTTGAGACCACTAGAAACCTATCAGTCTTCGCTGTTAGGTAACAATACAGAATACACTTGGCGGCGGCGGCGGTTGCGGCGGCTGCGGAGGGGCCAGCGGCTGCGGCGGCTGCGACGGCGGCGGTGGCGGCGGCAGCGGCGGCGGGGGCGGCGGCGGCGGCGGCGGCGGCGGCGGCGGCGGTGGCGGCGGCGGCGGCGGCGGCTCTTCAGCGACAGAGGCTGCGGCGGCGGCGCTTCGGCAGCGGGGGGGGGGCGGCGGCGGCGGCGGCGGCGGCGGCGGCGGCGGAGACGGCAGCGGCGGCGGCGGGCGGCGCGGGTGGCGGCGGCGGTGGCGGCAGGCGGCGGCGGCGGCGGCGCGGCGGCGGCGGCGGCCGGAGGCGGCGGCGGCGGGGCGGAGGCGGCGGCGGCGGCGGATGCGCCCCGAGTAGCTGCCCATCCAAAGAGGACTGCTGAATATGTTGCGGCTCGGGCCAGGTTCGGGTGCTACGTATGTGTTGGGAGGGCGGGTGGGAGTGTCTTGACCCCTCCCGTTACCCCCTCCCCTGACCTGGACGAGACCGGTCGCGGGCAGTTAGAGCGCCCAGAACGGACTCGGCGAGGAAGCCAACATCATGGGTTTTACTATGGTTGTGGCCCCAGTTGGCCTCTTGGGGGAGCAACGCTAATTGCCCCCCCCTAATTGATCGATCTCCTCCAAGATGGCCCCAAGAGGCGCCCAGGAGGCCCCAAGAGGCCCCAAGATGGCCCCAAGATGGAGCCTGTTTTTTTGGATTCGGGCAAGTTTACTTGCATGGCGTTCGCCCCCCCCCCCCCCCCCCTCGCCCCTCTTCAATCGAACACGAGCGTGCAAGTGCCTTTCGACTTGCGTGATTTCCGCACGTCGAACTGTTTTCGGCTTGTTTCAGACTCAGCCCCCCCCCCGTCCATGCAAGTAAACTTGCCCGAATCTAAAGAAAAACAGGCTCGTGGCTCCAAGAGGCCCCCAAGAGGCCCCCAGGAGGCCCCCAAGAGGACTCCAAGCGGCCCTAAGAGGCCCCCCCGAGGCACCTAAGACGCCCAAGAGCTCCCTGGGGCCCAGGACCGCCAAGCGACCCGCAAGGCGTCCCAAGAGGCCATCAAGAAGCGCCCAAGAGATACCCCAAGAGGCTCCGAGAGGCATCCCAGGGCCTCTGGCCCTTTTGCTGCTCTCCTCCTCCTGCTCCTCCTTCCTCCTCCTACTCCTTCGCTTCCTCCTCCTCCTCCTCCTCCTCCTCCTCCTCCTCCTTCTCATCCTCCTCCGCCCCACTCCCTCATCCATTCATCCAGCCTCCTTCTCCTCCCTCCTTCGCACGGTTCGGCCGCCCCCCGCTTTGCTCCCGCACTTCCCTGACCACCTCAACTCGCGTGGACATCGTTTCTGGATGGGCTGGTGGGGATACGCGACGCGTCTAAAATTGACTTCGAAATCCGAAGCGAAATTCTCCAGGACAATCCAGGCCCAACCCATTGTGTCTCGAACGAAATCCGCTCTGCGATGTTGGTGCCACGACGAGGGAGGACGACGAGGACCAGGAAGACGAGGGCGAGGCGTAGGAGCGGAAGGAGGAGGGCGAGAACGACGGGGGGGGAGGGATCGAGCATCGAGGCATTTGGGCGCTCTGGGCTCTTTTGGTCCTCTGGGGACCTCCGTCCGGGTCCTTTGAATAGGTCTGGGGACACACCCTGCGTAACAAACATGCGCCCAACCATTTTTACATATATATATATATATGTATATATATGTGTGTGTGCAGATACAAATATACCCACACACACATATATTTATACAGGTGTGTATCAGTTAGCCAGCGCGGGCCACAAACTGTGCGTGGTTGCACTGTTTGGGGCCCGCGCTGGCAAATTCACTACGAGGTGGAAGCGATGTATGCGGTGTAAACAATGTGGTGAATGCTATGTCGTGTAAGCTGCGCAGTGCAAACTATGGAGGTGCACACAATGCGGTGTGAGCTATGTAATGTAAACTACTCGTGTAAGCTATGTGGCGTGAGCCGTGGAAGTGGAAAGCATGCGGTGGAAACTATGTGGTGCAAGCTGTGTCGTGTAAGCTATGCGGTGTGAGCTCAAAGCGAAACCTATGGTGTGTTGGATATGTGCTGAAAATAAGCCGTGTAAGCTATGCGGTGTAAGCTATGTGGTGTAAGCTCTGGGCGTGAAAGCAGCGTCACGAAACCTGTGTCGCGTAAGCTCAGAGCACAGGGCGCCCACGAGGAGCGCACGAGACGGCACGGGCAGCAACGCGACGCCACCTCGGAAAACCCACCCGGCGCACGCGGTGCCCACGAGGCGACACGGGCGGCAACGTGGCGCAACCTCGGCATACCTTCCAAGCGCGGGGCGCCCACGAAGCGCAACCTCCGCATACCTCCCAAGAGCGGCAACGTGGCGCAACCTCAGCATACCCCCTAAGCGCGGGACGCCCACGAGGCGCCTACTAAGACGCACGGGCGGCAACGTGGGGAAAACCCCGAATACCCAACCAACTACCGGCAACCAAAGCAAGAGTCCCTTAGTGCAAGCACTGTTTGGGGACGGGCCCCAGAACCCTCGAGCAAATCAAACCCTGGCGAAGAACCCAATCGATTGTAAACGCGTGGCGAATATTAGCAGGAACGCTGAATGCACATGAACATACCGAATGATCTGCAATACCCCTGAACGCTTCACCGAAATGGAGTGGGCAACCATGCGGACCCTGCCACTGGGACCTCGGGTGGAGCTCCCTACGGAGCCACGGCACGTGTGAGAGGTGCGCCGAAATTGGGCGGACAACCATGCGCACCCTGCCACTGGGACCTTCGGTGGAGCTGCATGTGGGGCCACGAAACGTGTGAGAGTGAGAGTTCTGTCGACATGGGGCGGGTAACCATGCGGACCCTGCCACTGGGGCCCTCGCTAGAGCTCCCTGTGGGGCCACGGAGCGGGTGAATGATGCGCCGATGTGGGGCAGGTGACCGTGCAGACCCTGCCACTAGGATCTTCGATTGAGCTCCTGATGGGGCCACGAAGCGTGCGAGGGGTGCGCCACAATGGGCGGGTATCAATGCGGCCAGCCATTGGGGCCTTCGGTGGAGCCCCACGAAGCGTCTGAGGGGCGCGCCAAAATTGGGGGGGGGGAACCATGCGGACGCTGGGGCGGGTGACCATGCGGACGCTGCCTCCGGGGCCTTCGGTTGAGCTCCCTGTGGGGTCCCCCAGACACATGGGAGGGTTGGGATGTGATGGGCAGAGGAAACAGGAGGAAGACGACGTGGAGGGGCGAGTGAGGAGGAAGAGGAGAGGAGGAGGGGAGGGGGAGAAAGAAACGCGCGGCGCTGCGAATTCAAAACGAGGACCCAACACACCGCGATGACAGACCAGACGTCCTGGACCCCAGAAACTTCGACGCAGATCGCATTTCGAAGGTAGAGCGTCGAACTTAAAACTTTGAGAGGCATGTCAAAGGTGTGCCGAGATGGGTTCGGCGACGCTTTGCGGACGCAGCCACTGGTGCCCTCGGTGGAGCTCCCGATGGAGCTACGAAATGTACAAATGGTGTGTCGAATTGGCCGGCGACGCCATGCGGACGTAGCAACTCGGGCCCTCGGTGGAACTCCCCATGGGGCCGCGGAACGTGTGAGGGGTTTACCGACATGATCGGAGCGGCGGCATGCGAACGCAGCCACTGGGGCCTTCGGTGGAGCTGCATATGGGGCCACGAAACGTGGAAGGGGTGCCCCAAAAATGGGGCGGGTCACCCCAGCCACTGGGGCCTTCGGTGGAGCTCCCTATGGGGCGACGAAACGTGTGAGGGATCTGCCGAAATAGGGCGGGTAATCATGAGACCCTGGCCACTGAGGCCTTCGGTGAAATCCCGTGGGGCTACGAAACGAATGAGGGGTCTGCCGAAACGAGGCGGGTCACAATGCGGACGCTGCCACTTGGGCCTTTGGTAGGGCTCCCTGTTGGGCCACGAAACGTGTGAGGGGTGCGCCGAAATTGTGCGGGTCACCATGTGAACCCAGCCGCTGGGGCCGTCGAAGGAGCTCCCTGTGGAGTCACGAAACGTGTGAGGGGTCTGCTGAAATGTGGCGGGTCACCATGCGGACGCTGCCACTCGGGCTTTTGGTAGGGCTCCCTGTTGGGCCACGATACGTGTGAGGGGTGTGCCGAAATGGTGCGGATCACAATCTGAAACCAGCAACTGGGGCCTTCGAAACGCGTGAGGGGCAACTGAAGCTCTGTATGAGGCCACGAAACGTGTGAGAGGGCTGCCGAAATAGGGCGGGTCACCATGTGAACCTGGCCACTGGGGCCTTCAGTTGAGCTCCCTATGGCCTATGGGGCCAAGAAGCGTGTGAGGGGTGCACCGATGCGGTAATGAGAATGATGGTGGTAACGAGCATGAATATGATGATGCTGAAAACGACAACGACGACGACGAAGACGAAAACGAGGTCTATGAAGAGAACGCTAATGATAATGATGACGACGACAATGAGGATGACGATGATCCTAATCATCATCATCATGATGATGATGCTGGCGACAGTGATGATGATGATGACGATGACGATGATGATGATGATGATGATGATGATGATGATGATGATGCTGATGGTAATGATGATGATGATGGCGATGCTCATAATGATGACGGTGGTCAGAATACTGATATTAAAGGAGATGGTGATGGTGACGGTCATGGTGGTGGTGGTGGTGATGGTGATGGTGATGGCGAAAGTGGTGACAATGATGATGATGATGATGATGATGATGATGATGATGATGATGATGATGATGATGATGGTGGTGATGATGCTGATGATGCGGATGATGATGATGACAAGAATGAGGAGGAAGAGGAGAGGAAGACGAGGGGGAGGAGGAGAACGTGGGGCGCGGCGCTGCGAATTCAAAACGAGGACCCGACACACAGGAGGGTTGGGAACTATTCGGGATGAAAAGCCGGCCCCAGCCAATGGGCCCGAGGAGGTCCGGGGGACATGGCCGAGCGGGGGATTCCTCCTTGTGCCTGGAGGGGATGCCGAGGGCTCGAGCGCAAAAGTGCTGCACGGCCCGAGGATGCAGCAGTAGTCTGGCCTTAGCTCGAAGAGCTATTCCCTCGCCCCACAAGCTGGCACGGGACAGGGGACAGGGGAAGCAGACACGTGCGCCGACGCGTCGTGCACGCGCCCTTCGCAGACGCGCGGGAAGGCATCGGAGAGCGCATGCCGGAGGAGGAAGAGGAGGCGGGGGAAGCGCAGGGGAGGGGAGGGGAAGGGGAGGGGAGGGGGAGGAGGAGGGGGAGGAGGGGGAGGAGGAGGAGGGGGAGGAGGGGAAGGGGGGGGGGAGGGGAGGAGGAGGAGGAGGGGAGGGAGTGGAGGAGGAGGAGGAGGAGGAGGAGGAGGAGGAGGAGGAGGAGGAGGAGGAGGGGAGGGAGGGGAGGGGAAGGGGAGGAGGAGGGGGAGGAGGAGGCGCACCCATTGGCGCAGCAAAAAACTCTTCCTCGGCTGGCCTGCCGCAGCGGGGGCCCGGCCCGCGGCGATTGGGCGAGGCTGCGCACACTCCTCGAGCGACGAGCCTGCGGCTCGAAGGCGACCCAAGACGAGCAGCGCAGGAAGGGGGCGACCCAAGGCGACCCAAGGCGACCCTCGAAGGCGACCCTCGAAGGCGACCCAAGGCGACCCAAGAAGGCGACCCAAGGCGACCCAAGGCGACCCAAGCGAGACCCAAGGCGACCCAAGGCGACCCTCGAAGGGGGCGCGCGGGAAGCGCAGCGGATTCTCGCGCGCGACACGTCCAGGGAGCCCAGCGTGCGAAAGATAAACGTCGCTTGCGAGGTCAGCGGACGCGTGCGGCAACATGCACGCGTGCGGGCGAGCTTTTTTTATACCCAAAACTGAGTGTGTGGAAAGGCGTCGCGTAGTGCTCTGGGCGGCCACTTACAATGTTACGACACTCACGTAAGTCGTCCAATCGCCGGTCTTAATGTTATGTTGGTGTTCAAGGTGTTGAAGAGGATCTTCAGGACGGAGGCGTGGGGAAGCTGGCGTCTAAGACGCCCCAAACGGAAAAGTGACAGCGGTATCTGCATCGCGCCGAATGGCCTCGGGAACCCGCTCACGAACCCAGGGAGCAACAGTGGCGCTCACGCAAGACTCCCAGGATGGCGGAGCGGGACCACGCCTGCCAGCAGCCCGCCGAGGCCACGCACTCCAGCCCAGCGACTGGGGAAGCCGCCTCGTCTAACGAGCCCCTCGCCCGCGCCCCCCTACTACCGCTCCCAAGGCACAGGGCCCCGCACACCGACAGCAGGTACGAGCGCCACCATGACCCCAGTAGAGGTTGCTCTCCCGCCCCATGCGAACCACCTCAACATCGGTCCCTGGACCCCTCCCGGGGGGTCCTCCTCGCGCCCGTTTTTCACTGTGGACCCCGCCGCCGCGGCGACGAGAAAGCCTCCGAGAGGCCCCCCCCAAAAAAGAGAACGTCACGGGAGGCCGCCATGATCTTGACGAACCCTCCTCACTACAAGGTGAGGAGGGGGAGAGGAGGAGAAGGAAGACGAGGGGCGGAGGAGGAGTAGGGGAAGGAGAAGGGTGAAGGACAAGGGGAAGGAGGAAGATGAGAACGAGGATGCCGAGGAAGAGAAAGAGGAGGAGGAGGAGGAGGAGGACAAGGAAGGGAAGAAGGAGGATGATGGAGAAGGAGGAGGCAGACCAGTGCAAACCCAAGACGTGTCAACGAAGTTGCAATGAACCCTGCCTCCAAATTCCCTCTTCATAGGTCCCTACAAAGACTGTCTTCACTGCGGGAAAGGTACCGTTGGAAGACAGCCGTCCGAAAATCATCAACTGTGCCAAGAGACCAGTCGAGGGATTTCAACGCAACGAATCCGCGTTACCCTTGCGTTCTGATGGCCCTGGGTCGTGCCGGACCGCCATTCGTGACACTTCAGCACCGCGAATCAAAGTAGCTGTTGCGCCCTGTCAGTCCTAAACCGTGCCAAATCACCCTTCGGGGGGGCGGCAACCATAAGAATCCTTGAAACGGCTGAAAGCGTTTAAGACAAATGTGCGCGGAGGTGGGGCGAGAACCACATTGTGAAAAAGGAGCTGGCTTCCATCCGTGAAGCCCTTGCAAACTTTCAAGACGAATGCGCGCAACGTCGAGGCGAGAACCACAGTTTGAAAACCGCCCGCCCTGCATCCGTAAAACGCGTGTAAACTGTTCAAACAAAGTTGGGTGGCGCTAGAGCGAGACACATATTTTGACAACGCCCCGTCCTCCATTCGCGAAGCTGTTGCAACGCTTCACCTTCAGGACCGTAAATGGTGAGAGGTCGTGAGCGAAACGCCTGGCCCGCCAAACCGACGCGTCGCGGGGTGCGACAAGGAGGAAGCACACACAAGGAACAGCGATGGAGAGCGGAGGAGGAGGGGAGGGCGGAAGAGGAGAAAGTAGGAGGAGGAGGAGGAGGAGGAAGAGGAAGAGGAGGAGGAGGAGATGGAGATGGGGGCGGCTGAAGACGAGGAGGAGCAGGAGGAGGGGGGGGAGGAGGAGGAGGAGGAGGAGGAGGAGGAGGAGGAGGAGGAGGAGGAGGAGGAGGAGGAGGAGGAGGAAAAGGCAGAGGGGGAGATGGAACAGTAATGATTTCTTACATGAGCGGGAGAGCTCCAGCATACACTCAGGGGGTGGTGAAACCCCCCTGAAGCCTGAATGCACCTGCCATGAAGAGGATGCGGAAAGCTCCACGAGCACGAACAGGACACCGAGAGAAACGAGCACCTAGCCGAACGACGCAAGGGACAGCACGAAGATGAGGAGCCCGATGGCGCCGACGACGCCGCGCCGACCGTCACGGACCAGGCTTGTCATCGTGGGCACACGTACCAGGCGTGCACCACCCAGGAAGCGACGACGATGAAGAGGACCACCTAGAAAATGGCATGCCCGACGCGACAGCAGACCACCGCGCCCAGAACGCCCCCCTCACGCGGCCATCGCCCACCTCCGCCAGGCTTCAGGCGCGCACGTCTCGCAGAGCACCAAGCCACTCGCCGAGCAACAGAAAGCGACTCGGGGTCCTCACCCAAACCTCCCATCAGCAGGGAGCGCTGGAGGCAAGGGAGCTGCTGGTCGCCGATGCGCATTGCGTACTCCAGCGTATGAACGCCACTGCACGATCATGGGAAGCCGGTGGTATCTGTAGCAGGCATGGTGACAGGCTCCCGATTCTCCTCCTGATGACAAGAACATGGATCGCGGCGAAACTGAATGGCAACCTCTGGCACGCCGAGATCAACATCATGGACTGGTTCACGAAGGGCGCCAGATCCCGTCACTGAAAAAGCCGTGCCCGGGACCACTCCGAGCACCGCCACCTGGATCAGCACCGTGTCCAGCACGGAGACGGGCAGCGGCGCAAGGACGGCAGCTCTGAGAGCCGTCCACAGGGCGGCTCTCCCCGCAAGTGGGAGACTGAAACAGCCGACCTTCTCCAGAGACCGCTGGGAGGCCCAAGGGGCACCAACCCAAGAGCGTCACAACATCGGGCACCGCGTGATACTCTTCAGCGGCCCTGGCCTGCTCGCGCGAGACATCGAAACGCACACAACCAAATCGTGAACAACAGTCTCCGCGGCAGACGAAGCACATCCGAAAACTACAGCAGTTGCCTTCCCCTGCAGAAGCAAAGCAGCAGCAGGAACGAACACGTCTGCCCAACACCCCATTGAAACTCACCACCGCCACCGTCTTGGCGAGCAACAGGAAGCTGAACGGAACCACGAGGAACATCTGGACGGGGCCCCAGACGCCTGCTACCTCCGCCTAGAGCCACCTCCGTGCCGAAAGGAAGCTCCCCGTCGGTCTGCACTTGGTCGCTGCTCAGCCACGATAGCCCCGACCACGGCTCCCCCTAGGGCGCGTCGGTGCCAAGGAGAACGACGCCATCCGCGGCGGCATCCCTTAGCTGAGCAGGGACCGACCGTCCCTGCATTCCTATAGGCCTACCAAGACATGTTCTTAGAACCCAAAAACGCTGTAAGAACAAAAACCATGTTCTTAGAACAGAAGCCCGATGCGTTAGAGCAGAACCATAGCGGCCAGACATGTTCCAAGAACACCTCGTGCAGACAACAGAAGGTTCTTGAACAGTCTTTGTGAAGGGGCCCTGGGACACACAAGTAAATAGACACTAATAAGAGGACTCCCCACATCTTCCCATATCTTCTGGGCTTTTGTCTTCCCCCCCACTTCCCACATCTTGCCACATTTTCTGGGGAATCGACGATGAGTTGTGTCTGTGTGCTTCCCCCCCTGACTTTGGTGGGCCTGGAGGCGAGCCAGGGACGCTCCGCCACTGCTCGACCAGGGCGGCCCGCCCCGCGGCGCCGTCGGCCCCCCCCCGCGACCACCGCGGCCACCGCGGCCAGGGTCGGGCGCCCACAGCACGGCGGCCGCCCGGGGCCGCCCGGGGCCGCTCTTGCCGCGCGGCCACGGCTTCGGCGCGCGCGGCCGCCGAGGCGGCCGGCACCGGCGCACGGCCGCCCGCCGCGACAGCCGGCCGCGGCGCCTCGACGCTGTGGTCGGGGCCGTCGCTGCCCGTGGCGTGCACCGCCTCGCCACGGCCGCGTGTGACGAAAGGGGCCCAGGGGCACACCCAAACACGTAAACACACGCGACGGGATCCCCCATATACGTGTTCCCATTCTCTTCGGGGTTTCGGTCTTCGCCCCCACTGCCCACATTTTCCCAGATTTTCCAGGGAGCCGACGTTTAATTGTGTCTGTGTGTGTTTCCCCCTCCTGAGTGATAAAATCAGCCATGTCGGCGGACTCCAGCGGCCGAGTGAAGACCACCACCTGCGAAGCGCTGGGGGGGTAACCTCTAGGAGCCGTCGAGACTGCTGTCGATGTGTAGTCGCCTGCGAGTAGATCACATACAGTCGCCCGAACCTGGGTCCACCACGGGTCACAAGAAGAGCCGCTCGCTAGCCTGGGTCGCCCTCGAAGGCCACGCGCCCCCGTGTTCCCGACGCCGGCCCGATCACCGGCTCAAAACGCGTCCGTCGACCGAGACGACAGCATCACTCGGACCTGGAACCGCGCGCCTCTCACCCAACGGCTGCCTCCTCCGAGCCTCGCTCGCCCCGCTGGCACGGCACTGCCGGACCCCAAGCAGCCACCCCGGCCTCGAACGGAGCCACCGCCGCCGGGAGGACGGGCGCGGGCAGCTCCAGCAGGGCCTCCGCGCCCCTCGCCCAGGACGCGGCAGGACTCTGGCCCCCAGGGCTGGGTCTGGCAAGCGCAGGCCGCGCACGGCTGCGCGCGCCTGCACGGCAGATGGGTGTCTGGCTGGCGGCGACGCTGCTCACGGTGGTGCCGGCCGCCCACGGGAGGGCCCCCGGGCTGCCGAGGCAGTCGCGGCCGCCGAGCCCGTCCGCCGGGCGCACTGCCGCCCCGAGGAGAGCTGCAGTGGCGACCGCGAGTCCCGAGGCAGGTCCGGCTGCAACCATGCTGACGGAAGCTTGAGCAGCGCTGCCGTTGCGGCGACGCACACCAGAAAACTCCGCAAGCTCCTGCGGCGCAGGTGCAGACAGCCATCGCACAATCATCGGGACAACCATCGTCGGGACAACGGGCAGGACAACCCGGGGGCAACCGGGGGGGCCCACGGACCAGACTCGGAGGGCGAGACTTGTTGGCCTGCCCTTCCATGCCCGGGGAGGACCTCGCGCAGCGTCGCCTCGCCTCGCCCGCGAGCGCGTCACGCAGGAGACCGAAACAACCCGGTTGGGGCACCTCACGTTTCACCTCGGCCTCCGCCCCCCCAAACATCCGACTTACACAGACACACAGACACACACACACACACTTAGATGCACGTGCATACATTAGTACATTCATCCATCCATACATACAGACATACAGGCAGGCATGCATACATATATACGTACGTATATGCAAACGTACATACATGCAAGCAACCATACATACATACATACATACATACATACATACATACATACATGCATGCATGCATGCATGCATACATACATACATACATACATAAATGCATGCATACATGACTGCATGCATACATGCATCCATACATATATACATATGTACATGTGTATGTATTATGTATATATAGCCATGCAGAGACAGAGACATTGAGTGAAGGAGAGGAGCAATTACGACGAGAGAGCGAGACAGAGAGAGCCACGTGCACTGGGATCGCCCGCCCTCCCCGGCGCCTCCATCAGGTCGGAATTGTCTGGGTCGGGCTGCGTCGGCACCAGATCCTCGCAGCGTCGGGGTGCACAGGAGCAGGGGGGGGGGAGCGCGCCCATCCTGCGTGACCGCGGGAACTGCGGCAAGGTAACAAAGACTCTGATCAATGTGTCTTCGCGCGTTGGCTTCCACATACTCACTTCCTGTACAGCTACGCTGGCTAAGATATCTGTCCGTGCATGTACGCGTGCGCACACGCCCAATCATGCACGTAAGCATGCACCTGATACATGCTCACACCAAACCAACCTCACTGACCGCCTGCATGCATGCATGCATGCATGACACCATGCAGCGTATATGGTGCGCTATGGACACGTAATTGAAGCCATAAGCAATATAAAGTGCAACACGTCTTGAAGACATGCACGGTTAGGATCTTTGGGATGGCGCGTCGCGGCGGCCTCGGCGACACGCTATGCCTTGCGAATGGATCGCGTGTCACTCCGCTCCGTGGGGCGGAAAGCTCGGAAATGCTCGGAGACTGGGGCGTGGATAGCGTGTCGCACCGCAGCGTGGTGGGCCAGAGCCGGCGGAGCGACACGCTATCCAAAAACAACCTGACCGTCTACCATATAATTGCGCACAAGCTGTGCGTGCACAAGTTGACGCACGTCCGACCCCGACCACATACATGTCGCCAGCTCTAGACATACATGTATTTATGTATGCGTATGCATACATGTAGATTCGCATGCGCACGTCACTGGTGTGCTCCCATGTGACAACTGGAAAACATACTGGTGTTCGCGCGTGTGTGTGTGCGTGTTGCAGCATATTCCGTCTACGGATCAACGCATGTGCGCACAACATGCATCATGGAATACATAATGTACAGCGCACTGTCAACACGTACGTTGAGGATCGACCATGAAGCGGTTCGTATGTATATCGTGCACGCCGTGGCTGCGTCGAAACCTGATCATGTCCCAGCTACTCTGCACGCAATCATGCGTGGGCACGGTGCTCGTAGCGGGACCACGCAGATGAGGCTACACAAGATGCTGGTGGTACTCCCCTGGAGCAGGCAAACCACTGTTTCCAAATGACCACACTACAGCTGATAATGAACAGACGGAAGTTGGAAGCACCATGAAGGTGGAAGTGGCAATGCCTGGAAAAACTGTCAGGTGCCGAGACGAGCAAACACAGTTGGGTGAGGCCACCAGGGCTAGACAAATCTAAAGGACCCCTGGCCAGGACTTGAAAGAGTGCAAGGCTTAGATTTGCGAAGACTGCAACACCGAAAGGTTGTTACTTGCAAAGTGCTTAATTTGCAATATTTCGTTGAAAGGCAGGCCCTGGCCATCTCTTCCCCGCTCCCCTGCAGCAGACGGGGCCATCCACCTTGAAGAGCCCGGCACCCCTCGAGACGCAAATCCTGCTAGACGTCGAAGCGCAGTAGCAGAGCGGCACACCACGTCACCTCCGCAGCCCACGGATGCCTGCATCGATCGGCACGACGCTGCGGGGCATCGCCAGGGGGGGGGGCAGCTCAGGGCGGGGAAATCGAGCTGGAACCTGCGGTACATCGCCGACAGATCGGCGATAGGGCCCCGATATCAAATCTGCACGGTCCTGGGGCCTGGATGGGGTGAGCCAGCAAGCCTCGATCGGCGCTGAACAGGTGACAAGGCGATTGGAGGTCGATGTATCCCCCCTGTCCCTGTCCTTGGCGGCATGCGGGCCACAACTTGGGCCTCCAGCCGCCGGTCGGGACGATCTGAGTACCTCCGGAACGCTCTCGGCGTGGCGCAGCTGCTGGAACGCAAAGCGGAGGCTGGAAAACCGCCAAGGACTGGAGAAAACATCCGACAACCTCGAATCTCGAAAGAAACTGAGCCTATCCCCCTCCTAACGTGACCCCTAGGGCACGACACTGGGGAAACCAACAGGCACCGATACCGCCATTCCCTGGTCCCTCCCCAGGTGCGTTCTGAACAGGATCTCCAGGCGAATCCGGCCGTGGCAACGAGGAACTCCCAGGAGGCCCAAAATAGCGAGGCCGAGGCATGACTGGCGATATCGGTACCTTTTCCATGAGACTCGGCGTCGCAAAACGAAGGTCTGCCCCGTGCGGAAGAACATGGAGGTTGGAGCATATGGAGGGGTTGTACCAGGTTGTGGGCCACATCCTGCGGGAGGTCCGCGGGCCCACGTCTCTCGAGGTCCGCGGGCCCACGTCTCGAAACAAGCATCGCGATGTCGGATGTCTGTGGACGGCGGAAAGCGGGGGGGGCGCATGGCGGATGCGATGAGTTCATGCCATCCCGGGAGTTTCGTTATCGAGCTCCCCCCTCTCATCTCTGTGAAATCATCCTACGCGCGCACCCCCGACTATCGAACCACATGTTCAACAATTCTCTGCAAACAAAACGAAACAAAGTCCACACGCGGGTGTCGTTGCGCGCGCATATCGAAATCAGTCCAGAACCCTTGTTCCAGTAAGGATTTGAACGCCCAGGTTCTCGAACACCTATGGAACAAAGGATGCCCAACATATGTTCACAGCAATCTGCCCGTTCTTGTAAATTCTGAACGAACCCATCGGTTTGTTTCAACATTTCCGCCGGATGAAAACACGCGGGATTCTCGCACGCAAATTCCGAAATCATTCGAACACCCCAGCGCGTTTGCTGGGGAAGGGGGGGGTACGCTCCCTATCAAATAATACCACGCGGGACACTCGCGCGCGTCGGCCGCACGCGCATGTCGAAATCTGTCCAAAGCCCCATCAGCGACACATGGACATGCTCGTCGTCATCGGCGTTGCCAGCATCGGCGACGCTATTGGCCCTGCCGTCGTCGTCGTCATCGTCACCGCCATCGCTACTATCATCCTCGTTGCCGCTATCTCCGAAATCGTCATGATACCGCGCCCGCTCTGACCACCGATCCGCATTGAAGCGCCCGCGCCCCAGCGCGGCCTTTGACGGGCGCTGGGACGCTGCCGCGGGGAAGCGCCATGGCGGCCGCATCGGCTGTGCCAAACCAGCTGGTCGCTCTGCGCGCGAGCTCGCGCGAAACACAGCGCGGCCGCAGAGATGCGCCAGCCATGGCCAAGCAGACATCGCAATTACCGCCGCATGGGTTTGGAAAAACCAATTTGGTGGTGGGGTGGTGGGATGGGTGTTCGAACGGTGGGGTTTGCAATGCCGAGTTCTTCAACATTGATTCGCCTCTCTTAACAACAAATAAAATTTTACCCCCGTCACCCCCCCGGGTTATCCGCCACGCGTTTCGATTGGAAATTCAAATATGATCGTGGCCCTTCGTTCACTTGCCCGGTGAAGTCGTACCATCCCAGGCCACCCGGTATTGACCCCCCAACACCATCCTCTGCTACAAAGACTGAGCACACACTCGTTTAGACAAAACCAGAAGCGTGTAATAATCCCGTGCAAAAACAGAGAACACACACAAACACACACACACACACACACACTCAAAAAACGGGGCGAAGTGCACACGCGCGCGTCGTCGCGCGCGCATGCCGAAATCCTTCGAAAACTTGCGATTTCGGAGGGATTTCAAATTCGAGTGTTATGTATAGTTTCGCGACGCGAATTTTCATCGAAAAAACGTGCGCGCGCTCTTGCCAATCCTTGAAAGAAAACATCGGTGTTTCAACCTTGTTTTCCGAATGTGCTGCCAAACGGGCTTCGCGCGCGCGCGCGTGTCGAAATCGTGCGTACGCCCCTGCGCACGTGCTGGGGTGGCACGACCCGTGTCACATATTACCCACGCTCGCGCGCCTGCCGCGCGCGCATTATGAAATCCTTCCAAACTCCTCATCACCGACGCGAAGACGCCGTCATCGTCGCCAGCGTGATCAGCATCGGCGCCGTCACTGGCTGCCCCGTCGTCGCTGTCAGCATCGTCACCAGCATCGCTACTATCATCATCGTGCCTACCCTTGTCGACGTTGCCATAATACCGCGCCCGCCCAAGTCGCCGACTCGCACTGAAGTGCCCGCTGGGATGTGCCGAACGGTCAGCGCCACCGCGTTCGCGTCGGTCGCGCCAAACTAGCTGGCCGCTGCGCGCGCGAGCATGCGCGGGCTAGCGCGGCCGCAGAAATGCACCAGCCAACACCCAGCACTCATCGCAATCGCTTCCGCATGGGGTTTGCAAACCAAGTTGCGGGTGGGTGGGTGGGATGTTCGCGCGCGCAGTGGAGTGGGCAACTTCAAGTTGAGAACAGGTGAATGGCATCACATAGATTGCACCAGCTCGATTGCACAACATTGATCGCATCGAATAGATCGCGCCGCATACAGTGCAAGAAATCATTGCCTGGGGCCCACGCTGGCTCACACCCTTGGAAAGAATTCCCCCCGTTTGCGCCCTCAGACGTGTCAGCAGGGCGGGCAGGGCGGTCCGCCTGAAACTTCCTTGGTAATGCTGCTGATCCTGAAGCTTGAGATATGCGGCAATTCAAGGCGGGTCCTTTTCAGCATGTGGTTCTCGGCCCGGCTTAGCGTCGCGCACATTCGTTTAAACAAAAAATGCAACAGCTTCAAGGATGGGGGGCGGGTTGTTTTCAAAATGCGGCTCTCGAGTCAGCGCTGCGCACATTCGCTTCAAACAGGTTTGCAGCAGTTTCACGGATGGGGGGCGGCCCTTCTTCAAAACGTGGCTCTAGCCTGAGCTCCGCACACATTCGTCTTAAAACTTCGCAGCGGCTTCAACAATGGAAAGGCGGGTCCTTTTCAAAAGGTGTACCTCGCATGAGCAACGCGCGCATTCGTCAGAAACGTTTGCAGCATGTTCGAGGATTCGTGTGGCTGAAGTATCGGGAGTGTTGCTCTGGCACGATGTAGGATTACCGGGACGCAGCAGTCACAATGATTCCCTGTGCTGAATCCACGGAACATCGTTCTGGCACGATTTCGGATTGTCAGGGCGCATCAGTCACGTTGATTCGCGGCGTTGATGTCCCAGGAAGACTTTTCTGGCACGATTGGGGATTATCAAAAAGTTGTGTTCCAACGGGGCACTTCCCACAACGCAAATTATTCCTAGTAGCGACCTGTGAAGAGAGAGAGCTTGGAGGGAGGGGTTATTGCAAAATCGCTGATGCACCTTGGGCTTATACTGGTCCTTCTGATCCTCCTGCTTCTCCTCCTCCTCCTGCTTCTCCTCCTCCTGCTCCTCCTCCCTCTCCTCTCCCTTCTCCGCCTCCTCCTTCTCATGCGGCCTTCCTCTACATACCACCTCCTAGGCCGGCCGAGGCATCCTGCCGCGCGACGCAGGCCTCCCAGAGATCGTCGGCGTCGTTCCCCAGGCTCTCCCACGCGACCGCGGGGAGCCTCACCGCCATGCTCGTCTCGGTCGCGTCGTGGGGGGTCCACCAGCTGTCCTGCCCACTGTTCGCAAGAGGAGCAGCACCGGCAGGCGAGCAGCCTCGGGGTCCCAGATCCGTGCGGTGGCAGACCGCACGGTGACTTCGGCATCCTCCACGCCCTCACCGCACGGGACCCTGCAGCGAGAAGCGAGAGGCTGAAGTCGGGCCCGTCCCCCTACAGGCGTAGTCTCTCAAGAAACATAGCAAGAACATGCTCCAGAATAGTCTATAGATAGTCAACACGTGCTCGAAAAATCGCCCCCCCGACTTTTGAATTACGGACCATTTTTGAATGCTCTCCCTGCCGAGGGACAGGCCCGACTCAACGAGAGGCCCCGGCCGCCCGAGGCGCCCGCGGCAGGCCCCGCAAAAGCCGCGGCGGCCCCGCCGAGGCCCCGCCGAGGCCCCGCGAAGGCGTGGCCACCGCGCGGTCCGGCGGGCACCCCGAGGGCAGGCGAGAGCGAGCGAGCCGCGGCGGCGCTGTGGGCGCCGTCGTCGTCGGTGTCGTCGTCGGTGTCGTCGTCGTCGTCGTCGTCGTCGTCGTCGTCGTCGTCGTCGTCGTCGTCGTCGTCGTCGTCGTCGTCGTTGTCGTCGGTGTCGTCGCGCCCGCGAGGTGGGCGTGCCCGCGCGTGCCCCTCCGCGGCAGGGCGCGCGCGCGAGGCCGCGGCTCCATAGCGACGGCGCCGCGGGGGGGGAGCGCGCGGAGCTCCGGCGCACTGGCGGGGACCAGGCGCTCGGAAGGTGGTGGTCGTTTGAAGGGGCCCCAGGACACACAAATAAATACACACACATAAAAATGTTCCCCCTATTTTCCCATCTTTTCTGGGTTTTTGTCTTCCCCCCCACTTCCCATATTTTCCCATATTTTCCTGGGAGTCGACGATCAATTGTGTCTGTGTGTTTCTTTCCCTCCTGATCGTTGGCGGCCTCCGAGGGGGCCCTCGCCGGGCCCCGGGGCCCGTCAAGGGCCAGGCAGCTGCTCGGGGTGAGAAGCCGGGCCCGGGGAACAGGAAAGGGGTCGGGATTCCCAGGGTCCCCGTGCGGAAACAGAGTGTCCCCCGGCGAAGAACGCAACCTACGTGCAGTTGTGAGCGACGCGGTTGTGGGTATCCTCTTCGGCAAAGCCCGTTCGGCGGCCACGACATGTATGGGCGGTGTGGGCCGGAATGGGCGTGGTGCCGCCATGCGAATGCAGCTACCGAGGCCTTCGGCGGAGCTCCCCATGGGGTTTGTGGGGTGTGCCGAAGCTGATGCGGTGCCGCTGTGCGAACGCAGCCGTTGGGGCCACACGTGGGGCTCCCGATGCGGCCACGAAGCGTGTGAGGCGTGAGCCGAAGCGGGCGCGGTGCCGCCATGCGAACGAAACCACCGGGGTTTTCGGTGGAGCTCCTCATGGTGCAACGAAGAGTGTGAGGGGTGTGCCGACATGAGCGCGGTGCCGCCATGCAAACGCAACCACTGGGGCCCTGGGTGGAACTCCCCATGGGGCCACGGTGCGCGTGAGGGGTGCGTCGAAGCTGGTGCGGCTGCGTCGTGCGTCCGCAGCACGGGGGCCTTCCGCGGAGCTCCCTCTGAGGCCACGAAACGAGCCAGGGGTGTGCCGAAGTGGGTGCGATGCCGCCATGCGAATTCAGCCACGGGGGCCTTCGGTAACGCTCCATAGTGAGGCCACGATGCGTGAGGGGTGTGTCGAATCTGTCACGGTGCCGCCATACGAACGCAGCCACTGGTTCCTGCAGTGGAGTTGCCTATGGGCCCACGAAGCGTGCGAGGGGTGTGCCGAAGTGGGTGCGGAACCACTGTGCGAACGCAGCCACTGGGGCCTTCTGTGGAGTTCGCTAACAGGGCTACGGGAAGTGTGAGGGGTGTGCCAACATGGACCTGCTGCGGGCGCGGGCAGGGATGGGAGGGAGGGGGGGGCAGGAGAGGCGGAGAGAAAGAGGGCGCGGGGCGCTGCCTGCTCAAAACGAGGACCGAACACCACAGGCTGGCTGGGAACAAACCATCAGATCTCTGAGCAGCACGCGGGGGAGACCGGGCGGAAGAGAAGAGGGCCTGCAGGGCAAGCTGCCAACTGCCACCAGGAGGAACGCTGGGCAGGGAAGGGAGGAGGCAGACCTCCCGGGGCCCCCGGAGGCGGGCCCGAGGAGCGCTGGGAGGAGCCTCCACGCCAGGACCCCAAGGCGCAGCGAGCCCCTCTCGCGATCCCGCGAGAGGGCTCCGAGAGTGAAGCGTCTTGACCGTGTCGAGGGTCGAAGGCCTGCGCGTCGTGGAGCCGCTGTGGGCCCCCGGGGGGAGGCCCCAGCGGAGACCACCTGGGGCCCTCGGGGAGCTCCAGGGCCCCAGACACCCGACGGACTCATGCCTTCAGTCCTCGGGCCTCCTCCTCCTCCTCCTCCTCCTCCTCGACCTCCTCCTCCTCCTCCTCCTCCTCCTCCTCCTCCTCCTCCTCGACACCTTCCCTGGGGGTGCGAACGTTCGCCGCGGGGGCCGAAGTACAGGAAACCACTGCATCCCAAAGTCAATCCGCCCGATGCCTGATGGCCGGCCAGGAACCTCCCCGACTTGGTCGGAGAGGCAGATGGCTACGCCGATCCTGGGCCCGGGATGGGCCTGGCCGGGGGCGGTGACTATGTACCCAGACATCCGACGGTGCGAGTTTCTCGTCGCACGGCGGTAGTTTCCCGTCTGGGATCAATCGCTCATGGCCCCGGGGCCAGATGATGGGCCCCCGCAGTCCGAAACCTGGGCAGACGCTGGGATTGAAACAAGCATACCGTCGGAGAGCTGGCTACTTGAGAGTCCCCGGGTTTGCCAACGGCCTTGGCACACAGACGACCTTCAAGAGCCACGCCGCCAACGCCGACAATGTTTGGACGCTGCCGAGAAACGCCAGCTATCCAAGTTGGTTGCGGGCGGTACGAGGAAAGCGCCTCGGGAATGGCAGACAGAGGAAGTCCGTGCTCAACTCGAACGCTTTTCCGATATGAAGAAACTTTCTGCCATCTTTACGGAGCCCGTGAAGGGCAAATCTGCCCTGCGACCTGACCCGGAGGCTTTCGCAACCATGTTAAAGGACGTCTACTCTTCCGAGGCCAGCGCGCCGTTCCCCGAAGACTCTTCGCAGCTACAGCGTATACCAGGCATCACGCCCAGAGAACTGCGGGCAGCTCTCAAATCAATGGCCAGCAGACGGTGTGCTGACAAGCATGGTGTCATGCTGGAAATGTTTCGCCATGCTGGCCCACTTGCGCAATCCGTCCTGGTTGCGTGCTTGAATCATGTCGTGCACACGGGTGCCTTCCCCAACGACTGAAGCGAGCTGTTGTATGTCATGATTCCCAAGGCGGGCGATACTCTGGACCCCAAGAACTGGAGGCCAATTGCTATCTTGGATATTGCATACAAGGTCCTGGACAGAATCTTGCACGACCGCCAAGGCATTCTTGGAGCCTTGCCAGCCGCCAGATCAATTGGGGGTTCGATTCGCCACTGGGACCGATCATGCGCTCTTGATACTTGACATCGTCATTCAGAATTCCATTGAATTTGATTCGCCCGTCTGGATTGTGAGCATCGATTTGACTAAAACCTTCGACAGGATTGGGCACTCTGCACTATTCGCTGCCAGGACAGAACAAGGCGTTCCCGCCGAATACCGCACGTTGCTGCAATGCTTGTACACGGATCAACGTGGTTCTGTGGATAACTGTATGTTCGACATAGAACGTGGAGTCAGACAGGGTGATGTCATCAACCCGATGCTCTTCATCTCTGCGCTGGAAGAAGTAATACGCAGGTGGAAGGCTCGGCTTGGCAATCACGGTATTGTGCTCAGTCCAGAAAACGAGAGACTGACCAACGTCAGGTATGCAGACGACCTGCTGCTTTTCACTCAGTCACTTGAGGACGCAAGCGTTCATGATCGATTGCCTCGTGGAGTTGAGCAGAGCTGGCTTGTCTGTCAATGCGCGGAAGACGAAGATCTTGACGACAGATTTCGATGTGGCAGCAGACGTGTCCCCACTTTTTCTCGATGCCGGAGGTGGGATGGTCGATGCTGCCAAGCGTTCGGACACTCACAAATACCTTGGCCGGCTATTGTGCGGCGACTTGAGGATGCGAGGCATGTGCAACCTGGACCATCGGATGAAGTGCGCTTGGCTGAAATACCATTAATTTGCCGCAACCTTTCAAAACCGCAACGTTCCGACCACATTGAGGTTGCGCCTGTTTGACTCCGTGGTGACGCCGTCCGTTCTCTACAGTCTGGCCACAACACCTCTCACTCGGAAAGAGCTTGACAGTCTGGACGCGCTGCGCAGGAAAATGTCGCGGCGCATTGTTGGATGGGTTCGCTTTGACGACGGAGCATGGCAGCTTACTGGTCATCGCATGAAACGCCAGTTGGAAGCGGCATTGGCACAACATCCTATTGAAGATTCCAGTCTTCGGCGCAACGGACAAAGAGATTCGATAGTACAACACCTCGAAGACGGACTTCTCTCACAATTGTGTTCACTATCGTATAATTGGCGATTGTGCCGGGCGCGCAGCCGCGGCAGACCACGCCAGAGGTGGACCGACTGAACCAGCGCTGGTCTACGAGGCATTCTTCGTGAAGGTCCCCACGAATGAGATCTGAAAGTTCCCTCTAGGTCGCCCCCCTCTGCCCCCCTCCCCTCCCCTCCCCCCTTCTGCTTCCGCCCCTGCTTACCTCAGCAGCAATCCATGTCAGACGATCGCAGATTGGCCGTGTGCCGGAGGCACGGGCCAACATTTTCCCCCCGAGTTCTAGATTGGCACGGCCTTCGGGCCGAGCGGGTGTAGCGTAGCGTGGAGGGTCCCGGCAGGCAGTGTCAGCTGTGGTCATGGATGACGAAGATGATGATGATGATGATGATGATGATGATGATGCTGATGATGATGATGGTGATGGTGATGGTGATGGTTATGATGATGATGATGATGATGATGATGATGATGATGATGATGATGATACTGATGATGATCATCATGGTGCTGATGATGATGATGCTGATGATGATGATGATGCTGATAATGGTGATGATGGTGGTTGTGGTGGTGATGGTTATGATGATGACGACGACGATAATGAGATTTGTGATGGGGAAGATCGTGTTGATGGTGGCGATGATGATGATGATGGTGATGATGATCCTGGTGATGATGATGATCGTATGTGATGATGATGGTGACGATGACGATGACGCTGGTGATGACAATCATGCTGATGGCGATGACGATGACGATGACGATGATGATGAGGATGATGCTGACGATGCAAATAATGATGAGTATGATGATTTACGTGGTGATGATGATGGTGATGGTGACGGTGATGGTCGTGATGACAATGGTGCTGATGGTGATGGTGGTGAAGATGGTGCAGATTATGAGGATGCATGTGGTGATGATACTGGTAATGCTGATGACGATAAACACGCATACCATGATTATGAAGATAATGATGGTGATAATGATGATGGTGGTGGTGATGACGATGATGATGATGATGAAGCTGATAATGATGATGATGGTGGTGGTGATGATGATTATGGTGATGGTGATGATGATGATTATGATGATGATGACGATGATGATGATGATGATGATGATGATGGTGATGATGATGGTGGTGATGATGATGATGGTGCTGATGATAATCGTGATGGTGCTGATGATGATACTGATGATGATGGCTTTCGTCGTGAGCGCTAGGCCTGGGACGATCGCGTGCCTTTAGTGGCTCTCTGGGACCCTGCCTACCCCAGAAGAGCCCTTGGTGGCAAAGCGGGTTGAGCCCAAATGCAGCATTACATGCCAGCCGGGGGGCACAAACCCCGCCCCTCCAGCGCACGAGACAGAAAGAAAGAGAAAACCACACCATCAACGTCATCAACATCATCATCCCCGCCTCTGACGCGCTTCGCGGCGGCGGCCCTGGCGACACGCTCTGCCCTGCGAGCGGATGGCGCGTCGCTCCGTTCCGCGGGGCGGGAGGCTGGGAAATGCTCAGGACGTCGACGCCTTGGGGCCGGGACGTGGATAGCGTGTCGCGCGCTGGGCCAGAACCGGCGGCGCGACACGCTGACCCGAAGTTCCCGACCGCGCATCTCCCTAACGCTGCCCCGGATCTGCGCGCCGCTGGTCTTTGGGTCATAACTCGGCTCTCCAGCGGCCCTTCGGGACGATGCCGGCACCTCTGGGAACGCCCTCGACGAGGCGCAGCTGCTGGAGAGCATCTGGCGGCTGGAGAACCGCCGAGGACCGACGAGCAAGCCGGGGAACCTCGAGCCTCGAACCGCTGAGGCAAAGCTCCCGACCGCAGGGCTCCCTGCTTTTCTGCGCGGGCCCGGTCGGCAGGCCTCGCGGAGCCTCTCCGCAGGACCGGAGGGCAGGAGCGCCGCCGCGGGCGCCGCCCGCGCCGCGCAGCGTCAGCCAGCGCAGCGCGCGCCGCGCAGCGTCAGCCAGCGTCCCCGCCCTCTGCTGGGGCCGCGGTCGCGTGGCCAGCACCCCAGGGGAGGGGGGAACGACACCCGGCGGCGAGCGAGGGGGGGGGGGGGGAGAAGCTCGAGATTCGAAGTCCGAGGTTTTCGGGCGCTTGCGTGGCTTCTTGGCGGTCTTCCGCTCTCGGGCTGCGTTCCAGCGGCTGCGCCCCGCCGAGAGCGTTCCCCGGGTGCCCGGGCCGTCCCGAACGGCCACGAGAGAGCCGAGCCATGACCCAAAGACCAAGCCGGGCGGCGCGGCCAGGGGGGACTGAGAAGCAGAAGGCCGCTCTCAGAAGGCGGCAGGGCCTCTCGGAAGCCCCCTGGCCTTCTGAAAAGTTTTCTGTGTCTTCGGGGAAGGCTCAGGAATCCTCCCAGAAGGCCCGAGCACTTCCGAGCCTCCTGAGAAGGCCCATCCCCCTTCTCACTTCCCCCCCCCAGACTCGCCGCCGAGACACGGTGACGGCACTGGATGAAGTCTGGGGACCCATGCCCCTGGGACTTTTGGGGAGCAAAATAACATAAACGACGCGGCGACGTGGGAAACCCATCATCGCGCTACTGCTGAAGAACCGCCGGGCCTCCGGACGATAACGACGGAGTAACACGCGGAGGGCTCCCAACGGAAGCGTACCGTTGTGGGCGACTCCGAAGGACGTGGTTTGCAAAGGGTGTGGTGTGCAACCCGCGCCTGGGGGGGGGACGCGAGGACCTCCGAACGAGGGTCCACCGCGCCTTCGGCGCAGCGCGGTGATCCCTGAGCCAACGACGCTGGTTGCAGGCAACACCCCGGCGTGGTCACACTCATTGTGGTCGCGGACGGTGACGCACTTTTGCCCTCACGAGGGATGGCCAGCCGACCACGCTGCTAGGATGCAGTCCACGCCCCACAGGCCGCTCCTGCGGTTGAGGCTGAACGTAAAGACGACCGCTCGGCCGTCGACCCGGAGCCTCCGGGCGTAGGCGCCGTCGCCGAGGTGCACCTCGCCGAGGGTGCTCCGCTTGCCGTGGCCGAGGAGGAAGCCGTACGGCCTCTGCGCCATCACAGAGAGGAAGCACCTGCGCGCGAGCAGTCGCTGCGAGGCGGGGACTTATCCAGATCCACCACCTGGGGGACCGATGCCCTGAGGCCCCAAGGAACACAGATGTGCAAGTCGGATATGCATGTATGGACGTATGTATGTGTGCATGCATGCATACATGTATGTATGTGTATGCGTATGTTGGTTTGCATGTATGGTTGTATGTATGTTTGGATGTATATATAATATATATGTGAATATGTGTGAATGTGTATGTTTGTATGTATGTATGTATGCATGCCTACATGTATGTATGTATGTATGTATGGATGGATGGATGGATGGATGGATGTGCGTATGTATGTATGCATGTTTGCATGTACGTATGTATGTACGTGTGTAGGTTGGTTTGTTTGTGTGTCTGTATATATGTATGTATGTATGCATATATGTGTGTATGTGTATGTATGTCGATAGGTAGGTCGGTTGGAAGGTATGACGGTTTGTGTGCATGTATGTATGCATATATGCATGTATGTCTGTATGTACGTATGCATGTAAGTATGTCGCCGCAACCCACACACACACGCACAAACATACGCACACACACGCACACACGCACACACACGCACAAACGCATGATTATACATGCGGGCTCCGAAGCTTAATCCCGGGTCTCCTCTTGCGACTCATCCCCCTTCCCTGTTTCCGCCTCCTTCTCCTCCTCCATCTTCTCAATTCCCGCCTGCTTCTCCTACTCCTCTTCCTCCTCCTCTCCGCCCTCCGTCTGCCTTGAAAGGAAGAGGAGGAGTAGAGGAGGGAGAGGCGCGACCTCTGAAAACGATTGGGTTTCAGGTTTTCTGTGTCCTGCCATTGGAGAGCGCTCTGCTTCTGGTTTTTCAAATTGTCGGGGGAAAACCTGAAACGATGCCTATGTGTTTCATATGTGCATGGTTGTTCTGGTGCTTCAGATTTCTGGCAACGGCAGCGCAGACTAGGTGACCTCTGCAAGCTGTCCCGTTCCCTTTGGGATCAATAAACATCTGAAACGCACAGCGTTGCAATGCTCCAGAACATCTGGAAACCACGAACACCAAGACAAACTGAAAAACAACGTTTTCAATGGCAGGATCTGGAACACCTGAACCTAGAACATGTTTTTGTCAGAGGCCTCGCCTCTCGGACCCTCTCTCTCTCTCTCTCCTTCTCTCTCTATATATATATGTAGTATGCTTCTTGGTATATAAATAGATATACATATATATATATATATATATATATATATATATGTCTCCCTCCATCCCTCTCTCTTTCTCTCTCTCTCTCTCTCCCTCCCTCGCCCTCCCTCTATTCCCCATGCCTCCCTCTCCTCCCATCACCCTCTGCCCTCCCTCCTGCATTTCCAACAGATCAACACGGTACACATTGCTGTGATTCTCCTTGCGTGGAGCCAAGCCAAACAAACATGTGAATTGCAATGTTTGGTGGTACCAAGAGGCCTACCAGACTGTCCAGGAGGGCCCCAAGTCGCCGGAAGATCGCCAAACGACGCCCAAGATGGCTTAAAGACTGTCCAAGAGGCCCCCGAGACGGCCCAAGAGAGCCCAAAAAGGCCTTCCCAAGAGGGCACCAAGAGGCCAAACTTATTGGCGTGCATTGTGTTTTTAACTGTTTTTGGCATTCTCGCCGTTTCGGCTTCGCGACGCTCCAAGACGGCCCGAGGAGTCTCCAAGACCGCCCCAACACGGCCCAAGAAGCCCCAAAGAGGCTCTCTAAGACGGCCCAAGAGACGGCCTAAGAGGCGCCCCCAAGACGGCTCGAAGAGAGGATCAAGAGGGGGGGCACGATCCGAAAATTCGAGCCTTCCGCCTCAACAGTGTCCCAGGATGCCCCGAGAGGCCCCCATGAGGCTCCAAGAGGCCCCCACACGGCCCCAAGAGGCCCCAAAGATGACCGAATGAGTCCCAAAGAGGACCCAGAACAGCTCCCTAGAGACCTCAAAACTGCCTCCAGGAGGCCCTGCAGAGGCCTCGACGAGATCCCAAAGATCCTCCAAGAGGCCTCAGACCCAAGACCCAGGCACGGTGGCGGGATTGGCCGACGACCATTATATATATATATATATATATATATATATATATATTAAAAAAAATCATGTATATATACATGGATATGAGGTTTTGGGGTGAGATCGAATTATGTTGATCCCATCAAACGTAAGGACTACATCTCAGAAAAAAGTCCGAGCACCCAGGAGTCCCGAAAGAGTGTCTGCCCGACATGCTAGCGAAGTGTCGAACGAGTATCGCCTCGCAAGGCCCGACACGTGAAAATCCTCCAGTTTCGGAACTGTCCTGGTGCTCGAAATTAGCTCTGGTGGTCAAGGCTGAAGTAGGATGGAACACCATAAAGATCGACATGGAACAGAACCCCCCACCGGGAAATCGGTTTGGGTTCCAAATCGTGCGTGCGGGCGAGGCGAAACTGTTTGCGGACGACAAGAATTAACTCGTCGCTGTTGGGGCGAAACCGGGCCAAATGATGCTGCCCTCCCTGGTGGGCCAGCGGTGGCCAGGGGTGTCCCGCCGGTTGGCTGGCGGTGGCTTGGGGGTGTTTCGATGGTATCCCGACGGTGCCCCGATAGTGTGCTTATGGTGTCCCGATGGTGTTCCGATGGTGTCTCGATGGTGTCCCGATGGTGTCCCGATGGTGTCCCGACGCTGTCCCGATGGTGTCCACATGGTGTCCCGATGGTGTCCAGATGGTAGCCGGATGGTGCCCCGATGGTGTCCCGATGATGTTATTGGTTTGCCCCCCCAGTTCCTTCAGGTGATCCTCCCGATGGTGCATCGATGGTGCCCCGATAGTGTCCCGATGGTGCCCCAACGGACTCTCAATGGGAATTGTCGTCAGTTGTTTAATTAGATTCCCCCCACAACCTCCTTATCACCCGAATGGTGGGCACATGCGTACATATGTGTACCTATACATATATAAACACACATATCTATATATGTGTACATACCATGTGGTTATACTTATGCATGTCTATAGGCACGCGCTTGTGTATAGACTTACAAAGTCATGAATATGCAACTGGGCTCAACCCGTACATCTATGTATGTGTTATGTATAAGTGTGAACATACGCACATATGCACGCGTTCAGGGGTGAAGCCAGATGCAACCACATACATGGGCGGATGTCTATCTATTCCGTGAGTATATATAAGTACATGTATATACACGTATGCACATCTACACACATGCACTTACACATGCAAATACACATTCATACATACATACATACATATATATATATATATATATATATACGTATACGGATTTAAATAGCCACAGCTATGTAACGAGTTATAGGCATGCGTATCTCTAGAAGCCCCTAACCACATCCACATCCATATCCACCGCATGCTGACCTCCAGGAAGATCCATGCCACAGGCGGTGGATATGGATGAATCCCAGCCTGGCAAGCTGCGCGCGAGCAGTCGTCGGCGGCGCGCACAAGGGACGGCGCAAGGGGGGGCTCTCTGCTGAGAAGGGCTGAGGGGCGTCTTGCAAGGCAGTGGGCTTTCTTAGAAGCCCTGCAGGCTCACAAGAAGCCCTCTCAGAAGCCTCAGGGCCTTTCTGAGACTGCCCTTGCCTTCTAAGAAGCCCCCCGCGGTCTCAAAGGCTGCCCCCCTCACACCTTCCCCCCCTGCTCGCGCCGCCCACATCGGGGACGCCCTGCCCTGGCTCAGCGTCAGCCCGGGCCAGTCCAGGCCACGCCGCGAACCCTGGCCAGCCGCACACTAGCACCCAAACTCGGGTCGGCGGAACGATGGGGGGGGTCCGCTCCACGTGGCCGCTCCCGGAAGCCAGGAACGTGCAAACGTTGCCGTCCGGCTGCTACTCCCGCAGGCCCTCCGCCGAGATTCCGCTGGCGGGCCCGCCGCCGATGTGGTTTGCTTCCTCGGGCTCCCGCCGGCCCTCCGCTGGCTTCCGCCGGAGGCGAGCCCCGCCGCAGGCGAGGCCGTCTCTGGCTCGCGCCACGTGGCTCTCAGACTCAGGGCGGCCATGCGGAAGCGGCGGATCCCCCTTTTGAGCGTCGACCCCCGTGGCCTGCGCGCCCCTGGTAGCACACCTGGTGTGCAACGCCGGCGGCGCTCGCAGAGGTGAGGGCGGGGACCGCGAGGCTTCGGGGCGCCTCTGGGCCCCCGGGTCGTGCCGCGGTCGGCACATGCCCGCCCCCCCCCCCCCGAACCGCAGGCCACAGTATCCCCGACGTGGCACAAAACGGCCAGAGGGCCCGCAGGCGCACACCTGAAGTCCGCGATGTCGTACGACCGGGGCGTCATGTTGAAGAAGTCGTGCTGCGCCGCAAAGGGGTCGATGTGCGACGCCTGGTCCGCCACCGCGCCCTCGGCACGTCGCGCCGGTGTTTCGAAGCCTCCTGGCTGTCGGGCACACCCAGGCCCCCGACGTCATGATTTGTTCATAACGTCGACCCCCAGCGGTCTCGACCCATTCCCCGGGACCGGCCTTTCGTCCTGCGGCCTCTTATGACGGTCCAGTGGGCTGGTAAGGGCCCCCCAGAGGCCGAACACAGCGAAACACTCCCCGTCGTGATGTTTTCAAACCTCGTGGGGGTCTGGGCAGCTCAGTCCAGACCCCGTCCCCCGAGAGAGCGCGCCCGCCTCGTCCTCCTCGTCTTCCTCCTCCTCCTCCTCCTCATCCTCTTCCATCTCGTCGTGCTCCTCCTTCCTCCTCCTTCCTCCTCCTCCTCCTCCTCCTCCTCCTCCTCCTCCGCCTCCTCCTCCTCCTCCTCCTCCTCCTCCTCTCCTGGCGCTGCGATCTTTCCACAAGGGGCGCTCTCGCCCAATTCTGGGCCCCGGTGGCCCTCGCAGACCGATGCGGATCGAAAAGTGGCGCAGACAGGCGGGCTCCGTGGCTCCAGTCGTGATGTTCTGCGATGTTGCCTTCTTTTGCAAAAAGGCCAACAAGCAAGACAATGCAATTTTGTGTCAACGCGTCTTGCGCCCGAGGGGCTTTCCTGATAAAGTGGATGGCGGCCTCGGGAAGGCTGCAGAAAGCCACAGTACCCCTCACAGAGACAGCCCACGATGGGCTGGAGAAGGCCAAGACAGTCCGAGAATTTCACAGACGACCCAAGGCCGCCCCAAGAAACAAGAGGGATGACTCCCGGACGGCCCTCAAACCCGCTCCGACGGCCCCTAGACGGCTCAGCGGACCCCCGTCGGGAAAGCTCGGTAGAACCATCGCGCCCAAGAGCCCCAAGACTTTGGCCTGTCACAGCACCAGCATGGTGGTGGCGGGATCTGCCGCAGGCAGGTGGAAACAGAGCGAGCACACCCTCGCATCCAGGATGGCTCCGTGGTTCGCCTGCCCAACTGAAGGCCAGTGGCCAAGCACACAGGCCCAGAAGGCGGGCCAACCGGCCCAAAGAGCGGGGCAGAGACCAAACGACAACTCAACGACCAAGGGACCCAGACCCCGACGTCATAGATTTGTCACGACGTGGACCCCTAGCGGTCTAGACCTTGTCCCTGGGACAGGCTTCTCGTCCCGAGCCGGCTTTTGGCGATGCCGCGGGCAGGCGAGGGCCCCCAGATGTTGAAAAAGGTAAAGGACCTCTCGCCATGCTTGTCTCATGGCCCGAGGGGGTCTGCGACAAATGGCCTCCTCAAACCAAAGAGCCGTCCGAGGCGGGGGCAAAAACTGCCGGAGCTGACTGCTGCATTACCTCTGAGGGATGCGTGCAGCTCGTCTGCTCGGCCCTTGCGGCCGCCTGCCTCCCGCCTCGCCTTCCCCCCCGCACGGGCCCACCTCGCACTAGCGCTGCCCGTCACTGCTGCACCGCGCGCGGCCGTGTCTGTGTATAACCTGTGTTGGTTGGACACACAGACAAACGTTACAAACAGACACGCGAACATACATATCATATGCACATACACATACACTTGTTGCGTCCGCGGCTAGGCAGAGTGACTGCGCTGGCGATGTCACACACACACACATACATGCCTGTCTACGTACCTACGTACCTAGAGCCTAGTCGGATACATCACGCTGTAGCATATCACCTGATGACGTATTGTACTGAAGTGTACGGTGGTCTCGTATACTACACAACAGCACATTACAATCAATAGCGAGAGATGGCATTCCACTGAGGCTGTAAATATCCGCCACCCTGCCGCTGGGCACGGAGTGGGCGCGTCCTCAGGTCCGTCACCCAGAGAAGGAGGAGGAGGGGGAGGAGGAGGAGGAGGAGGAGGAGGAGGAGGAGGGAGGAGGAGGAGGGAGGAGGAGGAGGAGGAGGAGGAGGAGGGAGGGGAGGAGGAGGAGGAGGAGGGAGGAGGAGGAGGAGGAGGAGGAGGAGGGGGAGGAAGGAGGAGGAAGAGGACATAGTGAGGATTCCAAGGCGCTGACCGTGGACATCGGATGGCAAATAGCGTCCATCGCTCTGCTGTAGCTGTGAAGGTACAGTATGAGGGGTGGGCGGATAAGATAGGATAAGATCGATGTAATGATCTTTCCAGCACATAGCGAACACTCGCGGTGTCCGGGCAAATAGGGCGCGCGTGCCTTGAGCCCAAGGCAGCGGCGCGCGAGCTATGCTCCCGATACTGTAACATCTCCCAAAGAGCTACCCTTAAAGTCGGGAGGGGAGGAGACGGAGAGCATAGTCGCACGCAAAGATCGCGCGCACGACTGTTTGCAAAGAAAAGAAAACAGTGCGTACAGTCTGGTCAAACACCAGACTGTAAGGCGAGTTTCCTCGCAAAGTATTTCACGCAAATACAGGACAGCCCCTTCAAACAATGAAGGGCTATCGGCTTAGTTAGAGGTAAGCCAAAATTAGGCCATACCTCACCAAGCAAATGTGTATTAAGGCAAAGAGCCTGAGTTGTACGAAGCCGGCTCGTTGCCAGGCGTGAAATATAAGGCTCGTTTCCGAGCAGCTAAAGGGGCGCCTTTATAGTAGGCGCCCGTGCTGGCAAACTGGACCGCGAGGGCAACAAGGACAGACTAAAATTGATTAGACTTAGGTTTGTCTCTGTCCTCGGGACCCCGAAAGGGAACAAATTGCTTCACGTCATACTTAAATGACTGAGTGCCTGACATCACTTCCAGAAGCAGCTCCCGATCGATGCTTCCCGTTGTATGCCCATCTGCGGTCATATCCCTAGTATCACACCATTGCACGTTATGTACTATACCTATATCCATAAGCTCACGTATCCAACTGATATGTCCAAGCAGAGTCCGTTCTGTGGGTATTTTGAGATCCCTGCTTGATAAAGATTTGTAGACGGACTCAGCGTCTATGGTCAGAGAGACTTTGATAGCAAGGCCTCCAACTTCACGCATATCTCGTAGTTGTCGTGGAGTCAAGGCCCCTGCCTTAAGCTCATGGAGAGTAATGAGCGTAGGGTAACACTCATCAAGGTTATGTGCGGCTGCAAGTGCCTCCGCAGCATAACTGGACCTCACCTGTAATCGGTGTGATTTGCATAGTCCGTCACAGAGGTGAACGACGGACTTGCCTTGAGGCGAGTTTCCTCGCCGTAGTACGTTGGCCCCGCGTATGCCGTAGCCCTTGGTCTCGTCATCCTCCTCCCCGGTAAGCTTCCGATATCCCGAATCGCTATGGATGTCGACTTCATTCGTCGGCTTCATCCGAGGGAAGGTGATACGTTTCGGACTGCTGATCAGCTTTCGCGTCACAGCATTCAAACGTCTGACTTGTAAATTGGTGGGCTCTTGAATTTTCTGAAGAGAGACCACATATACCATAAGCCAGATTTGAGTAAGAAGGGCATAGGCGAGGGCTCCTCGCAGGCTGACGAACATGTCGGCAATAAGTTTCGTGGCTTTGGCGTCGGCCGCCGCTCCTGTAAGTTCTGGATGCGTGATGGGACGTAGTTGTTTGATATACTCGTCCTGGTCCATGATCACATCTCCCTGATCATTCTTAGTGTAGCGGACGGCACAGTTCGTATATGTGTGCTTGTTGAGCTTGCATTTGCCAAAAACCTTTTCGACACGTTGTACATAGTCGTCGATATTTTTCTCTAGACCTGTCATATTAATGTCATCGACATGTTTTGCAGTCAGAAGATCTTGGCTGAATTCAAATTCAGGATCGTAACTAGTCGGTGTAAGTCCTATAGCTCGTGTGGTCGTACGAAGTTTGAGAGAGAACGCTCTTGGGGCGTCCTTAGTACCCGTTCCTGGTTTGAGGCATCTAAGACAGTGTCGACTTTCGTCGTAGGATGAGAAGCCGGGTAGGGTACGAAGTACCTGAGCGCTTCCTGGTGGAAGAGTAAAGCAGACCATGCGAGTTTCCTCGCCGGTGGCATGGGCAAGTTCCTCGTAGGTCAAACCTTTCAGGAGCGCCTTATCGATATCCATGGATGCTAAGATCCACTCTGGATGACATGCCGCTTCACTTGCCAAGAGTCGTTGAGACTGCCTTCGGGCGGTTCCCGAGAATGTTTCCACATCAAAGGCCTCAGTACCCATAAATCCACGAAGGACCAATCTGAGACGAATGGTTTTAACGTTCTCGGTGCCCATCTTTACGAACTTCCACTTGTATACATATCTGGATGTCATGATGTTGGAAGCTTTGGATAAGTCGTACATCTCAAAGCATCGGTTATCAATCCAGATCTTGAGCTCAGTATATAAGGCTTCACTAACCTCCTTTGGATGTGCTGCTATGTCGGCTTTGGTCAGTAGGTCGTCTTCTTTGACAACCACAACACGTTTAGCAGCATTGGATACATATACTCTCATCGTTGCGACCATATCGGTATCGAGCTGTGCAAGTGGGGTCTGATCCAACACTATTTTTGACATTTCTGATGTAAAGCATAGTTCAACATAGGGACCATATTCATCACTGTCTAGGGAATAGCTCTCGTCGTTTGTGTTCGAACAAAGAGATACTAGACAAAACTCACATGAGTTAGGCTCGTCTCCGAGCATATCTGATGATGTAATATCATCTTCGTCCGCAAATGCTGAAACCAAAACGCATTGGTCAGGCAGCATAGTTGTTGGGACGCAATAGAGGTAATCATCTGTGATCGTCGTAGGATGAAGGTCCATACGTAGTTCGTCGTACCACTCTTCCAGCATCATGGCTTCGATATTGTGTTCCTCATTTTCCTCATAGATTGTCGACAGACGGCCTTCGCTAGGCGATGAAGCATCTGGTGTGTCTGGAGAAGGCCTGTTTCCAGGCGACTCGTGTTCTCCAGACGTGTTGCTTGGATGCTGATATTTAGCCAGGTCATCGTGAAATCCTAAGGAAGGGACACGTGAAGTCAAGCATTGAATAAGTCTGGAGTGAGTGCTACCAGTAATCTGAGAGATGTTTAGGCCGGTGCCCACACATTCATAGTAGTGGAACGCCGGGCTAATGTCATTGTCATAGTGGATCAGCGTAGACCCGGTGGCGTACTTTACTGCAGGTAGGCTTGACACACTCTTAGCCAATCGAACTGCTACTACATGTTCCACTCTGAAGTAATTTCGTACGAGATACTGTAGTGCTAGGTGTACGCGCGGGTGAAACTTGCTATCGTCTGACAGGTTAAGGTTTCCCTTGTAGTCGGGAATATACCCGAAAACTTTGGCAGGTTTCCCTGCGCTGAGATGTGCCACATAGGCAAGGACGGTTTGCATGGCCATGTTATCCATGCCAAGTTCCCGTGTGAGGAGACATTCGATGTATAGTGTGTGACGAGCATCAGGATACATCACAATTACCTCACGAGATCCTGCCTTGACAACAATATGTCCTCTTTCAGGCACGTTTCGGATCACCGGGAATGGGCCGTTCCAGCCTCCATGGTCGTCCTTGGTGGCAGTAGGTCGGTGGTAGTCGACCAAATCCCCTGATGAGTAGAGGCGAGCACCATCAGGAGTCGTCTTAGCCCTAAGAGCCCGATTTGTCTTAGCTACAGCAGTAGCCTGAGTTATGGCTTCGAGACTGACTTCCCTTACACGACGTTCTCGTTCGTGTCCTGAAGTCTCGGGTCCCTTGGGAAAGTCAAGGGTATCGAGATCAGGAAGGAAGGAGGGCTGACGTCCTGTGTGTGCCTGATATGGCGATACTCCGTTATAAAACGTAAACGCATTAGTAACGAAGATGCCTTCCGCCAATACTCTAGTGAATACAACAGGGATGTTGTGTCTATTCAATTCTTCCTCAATCATGTGGAGGACGCCTCTGAGAATGCCGTTTCGTGACTCAATTGAAGTCGCGTGTTGGCCCGGTGCTCGGATACGAAGTTCCGTGCCCTTATTGGCCATCATGCTTTTAGCGGCCTCATTATTCAGGGCGCCTTCTCCATCTGAGTATAAAACTTTGAAGGGTCCGTGATAGGCAATCCAGCAGTAGTGGTAGGCATCGATGATTGCGTCGCGTTCTCTGTCGGAAATTTCAAGGCCTGCTGCCAGGCGAATACAACGATCCATAATATGAAATATGGTCCGTTTCTTGTAAAACATGAGGTCCATTTCCCCTTCATCGAGCCAGTTACCAGGGAGGCTTACCGATGGTAATGTCGAGTTTCCTGGACGTTCCCATGCTCTACATTCCCGACAGGTGTCGCATATTTCCTTGATCATGTTCAGTCGAACGTTATCAAGCCCCACCTTTTCGAGGATTAGCCTCATCTTTGGCTCCTTCGCATGATACCATCGCAGATGCAGTTTTCGGAGTTCCTTTTTCACAACATGGGGTTCGTGACTACGGAGACTCTGTAGACTGTGTTGGATGTCAAATCTCGTCCAGTCGGGTAGTCGTGGAGCCCCAGAGCCGGTGGAGGCAAGAGGGTTCCTTGTAGCTCTGCGTAGTTGATCCCCTGTGTTGACTGCGTCTGGAGGTGGTGGTACGCCTTGTAGACGTCCGCGGCGGGCCGCTACCTGTGGCGTATCGCTAGAAGACGCAGAAGGCGTGTTTCCACGCTCGGGGGCGTCTCGTAGCAGGTCGTAGCTGCTGGTACCAGATGTCGGATCGACGTTACCGAAGGAACGTGGTCGTGGTGGCCTGGCGTGTGCGCCTTGGCGGCCACCTGAAGCTGAAGCTTGGCCCTCACCAGGTTTAGGTAGGGGTTTCCACCAAGCTGGCACGGTTTTGCCTTCGGGGTCGTGGTCGTCTGGTAGTTTAAATGGTTCAGCAAAACGACATTTACCAGGTTCGGTATCAAGGTGATTCTTAACACCCTTGCTTCTCGTAAGATCCCTCTGACATGCTGGACATGGCCAGTATACAGAGATAGAGTCATGATATTTGCACTGCGTAGGGTCTCTGTTATGGCTAGGACTGTCCTTTCGGACGTTGTCGATGCATGCCGGGCACGTAGCCACCTTTGGGATGATACGATCACCGATGCGTCTCATACCTTCACCTGGTTCAGCTTGCTCAGGAAGGTCGGCAGGATAAGCATGTGCAGTATTTATAGGCGCGTTTCCGCGCGTGGTGTCAATGGCTTTCGCCAAGTAGACGGCTTCCACGAAGGCAGACTGCAGTCGTCGAGTGTATTTTTGTGCCAGTGAAAGCTCGGTGTTGCACGGTTGTGCGTGCACATGCTGACCGTTGCACTTGAGTCGCTCAAAGGGTTTAAGAATTGTCTTGTCGTTGCTGGTGATATTTGTCGGCTTCTTAATATAGTCACCAGTCGTATCTTTAAGTCCAGTGGCGCATTGATCAATGCGTACGGTCATGATGTGTGGTCGGTTGGCAAGCTTCGTCCATGGGGAAATATCGTCCACCCATGTTCCTGTCGGTTGTTCGCGTATAAACCACCTCTGAGCATCATCTTGGGTAACAGCAATTTTACCACAATAGATTATGTGTGGTAAGTCTTCTCTGTGGTGCTGTTCCCAAGTGTTATAGTTGACTTTGTAGTTATAGTAAGATGGTGGTCCTGTGGTGCGGCAGCTGGGTTGCAGTATGGCAACTCGTACATAGCATATCTTAAAGTAGTGATCTATCACCTGCTGCACCGAGGGGTCTCCCAGGTCGACATATGTAGTCTTGTCCAAGTTGCCGCCTGAGGAAAGTCCCCTTGAGAAGGCAAGCTCTGAGATGCCACCCTCACCACCACAAAGCTCCAACATATCCACGCAATTGTTATGGCCGTAGCATAGTGTAGCAACTATGCTGTATATGTTAGCGTGTGTGTCGGGCATAGATGTGGGGAGGGTAAGGAACAGGTCATCGTCCTCGTCGGAGCTTATCAGCTCGACAGGGGCGTCAGTACTCCAGGCTGCCATAAGATCCTGTCCGAGTCCTGACAAGTCATCACCGCAATCGTCATTTCCGTCTTCGACGTGCTTTTTAATGCGGCGAGGTTTGATGCCTGCTTCCTTTTCGGCTTTGAGCCTTTCCTTCTGCTTTATACGCGATTCAGTGGGTAAAGCTTGCTCGTTTTGTTCGTCGGTCTGTGTACTCATTGTCGTGGTGGAATGGGTACATGCGTCAATCGCCAGAGTCGGGAGGGGGAGAGAACAGTCATCTATGATGACGCGTCTATGTTTCTGTGGTGATTGAGTAGGCTCGTTTCCGAGCAAGACCGGTTCCTCGGGTTGCCAGTACAACCGAGTACTGATGTTGGCAACCCCTGCAGGTAATGGTGCATGCCAATCATACCCTGTTGGTTGATCGGTAACTGAGATATCTTGAATAACCGCGTTGGTATCCAGGTTGATTGTTACACGTCGGATAACTTCAGACCATTTTGGTCCTCCCTTATGAGTCGTCACGTAATGACGAGTATTATGGTCTGTACGTGTATACGTATTTAAGTATACGGGCACGTTTCCGTGCGTGGTGGTACTCCCCAGGATTTTGTCGTTTAGGTAACGGATGAGTGTAGTACGTGTCTGAGCCCGCCATTCAGCATGTCGTACCGTATGGCCGTACCAGTCCAACACATGTTGTGGTATGGCCTGCTTACAGGTACATGTCCACAGCTTCGAGCTAATCGGTATCGATGATGCTACCTGCATATATGTACCACTTGGTGTATTGTCTTGCATATTGAACCGAATACCGAAATGACACAAACGCATCCGTATTACTGACAACTTTAGATCTTCCAGAGTATCACGTACTGGAGATAACTTCCAAACATATCCTGGGGGACCGAATATGATGATTTTCATGCGGAGTTTCTTGGCTTTTATCAACAGGTTCTGGATACGTGACCAGTGTGGGGCCACTCTCTTTCCTGGAGTTCGTATATACCAGTCACCCGGAGTACTGATCCATATGAGAGTGTAATCTCCACTGATCACCGCACCTAGATAGTTTGTGCCCACGCTTGTCATAAGTTCGTTGTGGGAAATACGGTCACAAATATAACCTCGTGTGCGGAGGTCGGCACATGCCTCCCTCGTATCTTCAATGACAAAAGCCCTCTTACTAAGGCAGGTTGCCCCGCTGTCCTTGTTACCCCCCGGCTTTTCAGCCATCAGGCAAGACGACGAGGGGGCGACGTCGCCCTGCCATCTTCAAGATGAAGAAGATGTGCCTACAATATCTGCCAACATCTGGGCTTCCCTCAGATGCTGGAGCTCAGCACTGCAGCGCGCCGTGGCCTCAGAGGCGGATTGCTCCGCAAATGCTGTCAGCATCGATGGATTATCCATCAGCTGTTTCAGCACGCCTTTGGACCTAGCGTCGCTGACCGTATGCAATTCACGATTAGTGTATCCCATCACTATTTTACGGCGGGACTGCACAGCGTCCATGGGTACACTACCACCATGCAGGGCCAGTGTCCTGGCAACAAAACAATCGAACGTCTCGAGATCGTCGATGTTGTCGCCTCGCATGGTGGCCTTGGCGAGCGTCTCCATCAACCCCTGGGGCAGGTTTCCCTGCAATTGATTGCGCTCCTGCGCTGGGGTCGGCTCGCCTGTCAGCACTGTCTGGAAGGACGTGCTGCTTGAGCTCGAGGCGGGTTGCCCCGCAGCTCCAAAACGATCACACCTGATCGACAGATGCCCTGACGGCAACTTCGTCGTCGGCATGATTTTGGAGCCTTCCGGGAGCTCCATCTTGACCTGCCCCTTACCAGGGAATATCAGCTTTTCCTGGCCTCGTTCAAGCACGATGATCGTGCGTTTGTCCTGCATACTATCGAGACCTAGGATGGCTGGCAGGTCCTTTCCACAGCCTGACACAATGTTCGTCTTGTATGAATCGTGTTGGGCTGACCCCTGGTACTCGCAGGCAATGCTAAATGTGCCTACGGTATCCGCTGGGGCCGACCCCTCTCCCACTCCGTTGATATGCAAACGAGAGCGGGGCTCGAACGTACAAGCACGACCATGTGACTCAGCAGCCTGGACGAACTTACGGCTCGTGTTCTCGCCCATGATATTGATCTTCGAACCGACGTCGATGAGTATGGAATTTCCACCGTCATCCAAGAACGTCTTACTCGGCTGCTTGATGTGCACAGTTTCTGAAGTGTCGGCTGTGTCGGTAGGCGGGTTTCCCCGCGGCACATTCGTACTCCCTGGCGGGTTACCCCGCACGACACTGGCATGCGACTTGCTCTCGGCCATGCGTGCCAGGTCTATGTACTGGAAGTACGACACGTGCTGGGCGTGATCACCACGCTCCTCCCGCCAGTTGGCATACTCATCACGTATGCTCATATACTGTTCGCGGGTAGTGCGCCTTATCAGCGTTAGGTACGAGTGAAGGGCGATGTCTTGCAGCCCCTCGTTCGTGACGTGATCCCGGTACCGCAGCCACTCCTCGAACTCCTCATTCGTCGCTGAGACGTTGATGGCCCTGGCTGCTGTTGCTGCTGATGCCGCTGAGGATTCTGATAGATCTAACGACGGACTATCAGTTTCAGGATTATTGGCATCTAGCATAAACGTTGTGTGCGTATTATCCATCTGATTCTGGAAATGTCGTACACGCAACTCGCGCAGCTGATCAGGGTCCAGTGACATCTCAGCCTCGCCTCCACTCTGGGAAGACATCTGAGGAGTATCCTGCAGGTTTCCCTGCTGAGGCGCCGTCATCGGGATAAGCTGATCGAATTATCCCGCTGCCATAGGCGGCCTTACCTCTTCAGGCAGGTGTCCCTGCTGGTGTGGCGAAACTGTCTGCATAGCTAGCATCCTGGTCGTCATTTCCTCCACCATGCTCCTCAGCTCCCGCAGCTCCCTCGCTGACTGCTCGGGAGTCTGACTAAGGGAGCCAGTCCATGGGAAGGACGATGTTATAATGCCAGGTGCACGACAGATCGCACATGGTGGCTGCTGGGGATCTCCCTCTCGCTGGTTTGTTACGTGGCCCACCACGTTAGAATTCCAGCATCCCTCGTGGAATAGGTGATTGCACCTCAGGCGATACACACTATCCCTGGGCTGAAATTCTTCGAGGCATACAGCACAGGTGTCCTCCATCCCAGTAAAGACTTCTACGTCTGCTACCCTGGGATATACCCGCCGCTGCCTCTCCAGTACAGTCTCGGAGGGCATGAAGGCTGATGGGGGAGTCCCCGTTAGGTCCATCACCTCCGGCCCTTCGACATTTGGCACGGTAGTGGTAAGGGTCACGGCGGGCGAGTTTCCTCGCAAAGGTGAGCCCCTATTCCGCACCACGTCGAGTGCAGCTGCACGTGACTGGTCCCGTGCACTTTGCACCGCCTGCCTCCTCATGAAACATGCCTGCTGAGTGTGGTGCGTCTGCCTGATGTAGTCAGGCACGCCCCTACTGCCAGACGATATTGAATGGGCAGTGGGTTGTACAACCACCTCTGGTGATGTTGGAGAAGGCATGAAGGCCATGTGCGGGTACATGGAGTGGTCACTGCAGCGCACATTGGTGAGGTTATGCATCTGATCCGCCAATTCCCGAACAAATTTGTTCGGGACCCTTGTGCCGTCAGGGTATAATGGCGGATTCATCTGCGTGGGTGGTGGCCTCTGGCCCTGAGACATGCTCGGATGGGCGTTGAACGCCGGGATAAAGGCTCGTTGCCGAGCGGGGCCCCGTGGGTTGGGACCCTCTGGCTCCCAGGACCAGGCTGGCCTCCACCTCTGCCCACTTGGGTGAGGCAGATTATGGTTCTGCACCTGCTGTACCGCGGCCGCCACTCTTGAACGATAGTCGTCGGGTATACCCGCCCTGTGGTGGCTTGGTGTACCAGGCAGGTTTCCCTGCTGACTCGTTGGCGTGCCGGGCGGCATCATGTTGAGGAGGGCTGTGCTGTGATCAGCCCTAGCCGCAGCTAGCCTCTCCATGAGTGTGCCGTTTACGGCAGGGCGGACAGGTGTCCCAAATGGGGACTGTGCTGGCGGAGTGCCCGATGGAGTCATGCCCCTTGGAGTGTGCATGCTCTGTGTGGGGCTTGCGTGCATTGGCTCGAACCGAGCAGGTCCGCTTGTAGGCAGGTTTCCCTGCATGGCTTGACGATTTCTCGTAGCCATAGCGGACATTGCTCCCTGGCCTGCGGCCCAGGGATCCTGCTGGTACAGCCTGTCCGCCAGCTGTTCTACCTGGTCAGGGTTCAGCGCAGCTGCAATCTGATCCAGGTCTGAAGTACTTATGGCCTGCCAAGACACGGCGCTCGGCCCTTGGCTTGGGGCACGGCTTGGAGCCGCGCTCCCGGCCTCACTCTCGGTGATCATAAAGATCCGAAAGATCTCAGGCTGGTTTCCCAGCTGGGCGGGGCTGTAGTGGTCCCCAACGTCCCTGTGGAGGTAGACCATGGCTGGATCAACGCCCTCTTGGTCTCGGGACCACTGGTACTTAACGCTGGAATCACCAACATCAGCCCGCCTATCTGGGGCAGTCATCATACTGACAGAGACTCGCGCACGGCGGATCCCCAGATATTCTGGGTTGCGCCATTGCCTTCCAGTGGTCAGGTCCTCTACATGGGAAATGTAATACGGTTCAATGATACCGTTATCTCCCTCGGACAAGAGGACTCCGTTATCGGACCAACAGAACTTTATACCATCTTGTATGGCCTTGCGCCAATCTACAAAGATGATGAGGTCTGAATCTGGGTCCCACCCACTGTTCACGGCACGGCGGCGCAATGTCGGCACGAAATGGATGTGTGAACGGCCTGTCCCCCTTTTTTTCGTGTTGTGCTCAGGTCTACAGGACAGGCCGTGCCACATAATGCCTTCGAAAGCGTGCCATCGAGTGCCATGCATGGCGACTTCAGGGTATTGGGCCGGTCTCCCGGCGGGTTCGTCGCACAGTACAATGTAACTGTACAGCGACCATGGAGCTTTCAATTTCCATGAATGCCCCTGAGAGGCGCGGACGAAGATAGCGGGCTCGCCGGAGTCCCGCATTAGCACCTTGAATTGAAGGCGCTGTTTTTCTTCTCCGTCTGGTTCACGAACATGAACAACTTCCATCATGATGGCTGCGAGTTGGTCAACCGAGCGACCATACAACTGTTCGCTAATGACTTTGGCCTCTTCATAAGCGTGCCTCGAGTGACCTGTGTTCCACGGAAAGTCAGTCACGAGTTCCACGAGGTTGATCCAACCATCATGATCATCAAAAGATTTCAGGCTCCACACAGGATTATGTGACTTATCTGGCGCATGTCTACATATCCTGCTGATAGCTTTGCTTAACCTTTTAAGAGTATCATTTGATCTGGGCAGAATTCCGGCCTTCCTGCATTCCTTCATGAATGACTCATCCACTGAACGTATCGGTGGGAGCTTCCGAAGTGCCAGTCTATCCCTAATCAGATCTGGAGTCCCACTAGTAAAGGATGTGTCTCCTGGGTGGTGCAGCTGAACTACTGGCGGGTTTCCCCGCATCGGAGCCTCTGTTGCTGAAGAGGCTGCGGCTCCTGAAGAGGAGGAAGCTGCGGCAGCAGCGCCTGGCGGGTTTCCCCGCGGAGATGCGCGACTGGCGCTGCCCCTGATCTTCGGCACCCAGTTACCCCTCGACATAGCACCTTCATCGGACCTCCTGGAACGAGCCGCCACAGGCGAAGCTGGCGCTGGTGCATTCTCACTGCGCTCGAAAGCTGCCGCCCGTTCCGCAATGGACTTGCTGCGGCTAAGCGAACGTCTTCGTTCCACCATAGGGTCCTGAGGTGGCTGCTTGGGCACAGACGCTTGTGGAGGAGTTGCGCCAATCGGCGGCCTCGGCGTCGCAGATCGAGGCACCTCCACATGCACGTCTGGCCCAGGGCTCCGAGAGCTCGCCTTCGGTTTCGGCGCCGGAGGCGGCTTAGGTGTCGGGGGTTCACTCTTGGCCTTCGAAGTTAGTGGGAGTGGGGGCTTTCTAGCCCCCTTCATGTAGAGCTTGCTGGAATCCTCCAGCATCTTGCGAGTTGCCTCGCGTGTGCGTTCATCTACTGTCCGAATACGCTCCTCATCTTCCGCCACACGTTGAGCCTTTGTCTCGTCCTTGATGATCGGCTCTGGTTGTTGGGACTGGCTAGAAACGCCAGGCGAGTTTCCTCGCATGCCAGGAAGACTAAAGAGCGCGTCTTTCTCTTCCTGGGTCATGGCTACCATTCCCCTTGGAGCCGGAGTAGGTCTCTTCTTCTTTCGGATCCAAGTGGCCCAAGATCCCGAGACGGCTATTCACTGCTGCGATCTCTTCCGGTGTCATCGGGTCAAGTGGCGGATGGCCCTCTTTAGGAGGGGTTTTGCCCCTGTTGGGGCTCAGGCCTTCGTTGTTTCCAACGGGGCATCCTGGCCTGTGATTCTGGAACGGCTGGGAACAAGGACCGCATGCAGCGTGAGGCCTATACTGCTTGCGAGCCGCGATAATATCTCGCAACTGGGTCCGCGCTTCTTGAATTTCAGGGCGGCGGATGTTTGTTGCAAGCTGATAGCCTCCACGGATGGGCCTGCCATCACCGTCCCTATAGGCAGGATTGCCCTGGCCGAAGGCCGAGTGTTCCCCTTTTCGGCGTCGTGGGTCGTTGTACGGAAGTAGCTGGCCACCTCTTCTGAGAGCGTGTTCCTTTGGGCCAGCCTGTCTCCACTCACGAGGAAGTCGAGCCTGGGGATGTGGCTCTTCTCTGACGCGCGTATGGGAACGAGATCTTCTGGTGTTCTCGTCAGAAGAAGCTGCCGATGCAGCATGAGCGGCACCCGTTGAGGGTGCTTGAGGAGGCTCCTCTGCGATCCCAGGTGGATCGCTCGATGGAGGCAGGTCTCCCTGCTGGGTGGAGCTCGGCGCAAGTGGCTCTTGTGCCGATGGTGATGATGATTCAGACTCATCAGGGTCGAAGTCGACCTCTTCCTCACCAGTCACGTCCATCATGAGGATGGTGACGTCATCCTCATCTAACCCACAACCATCGCCTTCTACTTCTTCTGATGTCGAACTACCAATTATGATGGCCATTGGCGCATCTGGTAAAGGCAGGTTTCCCTGCATGGCCAGCGTCTGGGCGTCGCTCGGCTGTCCTGGAGTAGGAGGCACAGTCGTCGGCTCAAGGTCGTCGACGAGCATAGGCTGCCTAGCAATGTTACGCATGGCCGTATGGTTTGGCCTCATCCCCAGCTCCTGGAGATTCCATCCTGGCGGGGGAAGATCATGACCACGCATAGCCATTGCCATTTCCAGGGCACGACGCCATCTACCATGGGAGTATATCAAGTGTCGTTGCACTTCCTGAGGATTTATACTGTCAATGAGAGTCAAAGCTGCCAAGAGTAGCTCTGAGCTACCGCAAGCATCATTATCATTATCTGTCATAATACCAGCTTCAATTTGTTCTTGACTCTCAGGATATGCAATTGCAAGTATCTCATGCATCCACATGAGGGTCTGCAAAAGTGTACGCGGTCCATATTCGCCTGGAGCAAGCGAACCAGGGGGTATGAACGGAGAACCTGGTTCGCCTGCAATGAAGGCCTGAACAAATGCTTGAGACTCCATTTCAGTTAAGTCTTCAATAGTATGGGGATATTCTCCCAGCAGAAAAGGCCTGTGTCCAGGCGGGATTTCGGGCGGAGGTTCGAGGTTCTGTTGAACCTCGGAAGGCGAAGCCTCTATAGTGGTGTCCTCGTCGTCGCTCTCGTAGGCCATGGTGTTGCCTGGGTTCCCGAACATCCAGTCGAAGAAGGAAAGAGGCTCGTTTCCGAGCGTACCGTGTTCCACGGGAGTAAGTTCATTACTGCCCGTGACGAACCGGCGGACGTACTCGAGGTAATACGCATATAAACCATGTCCATACCCCTCGAGCTCGTCAATGTTGTCAATGCCAACGACCCATGTGAAAAATATCTGTTCCATAGCCTCAAAGTCCTGGAGGCTCAGATACTCAATGGATGGTGTGCTTGAGCCGAAATGGACTTCGGACGACATGCCCTTTCCATTTCCCTTCGCTGGACAATCTCGCACAAGATGATCGGTACTACCACACTCATGACATTTGAGAACCTGGCCGTCTCTACCTCGCGGGTTTCCCCGCCTACCTTTACCTTTACCTGAGGTCTCTCTACGGCCTTTACCGCGGCCTTTTCCCCCAAAGAATATCTCATCATGTTGTTCATCTGAGAGCCTCTGGAGAAATGCCGCGATACCTCGCCCGTTCAACCTCCGACGACCACGCTTGCCTTTACCCTTTCCTTTAAAACTTCTGCGTATCCTCCTTCTAACACGACGCACTGGTTTTCGTGTGAACCTCCTCCACCTTCGTTTAGCCTGTTGTAACAGCCAGAATAAATGCTCAGCACGCTGATTGTCGTTATCCATATTCATGATATCTGACCAATCTAGAGCTTCAACACCATCTGATGATATAGTGTCTGTATCGGTGCCGGGGTCGAAATCTTCGTCTCCTAGATCGGTGGATACACCGTCGGTTAGGGGATTTGATTCCCCCCATAACGAGCGGTGTGGTTGTGGTTCTCTAGAAGGAGGGCTGGTTGCCCAGCTTGGTTGTGATCGATCCCCTGCTAATAAAGCAGTGGATTCTCCTGGGTCATCGGCCCATATGTTTGAGGGCCCGTTTCCAGGCTGGGCTTCAGTAGTCAAGGTAGTGTAGAAATTTCCACTACCAGATCCCCTTCCTCTTCCAAACACGGATCCTATGTTGCCAGGGGATCGTTCGGATAGGTGACCTACCGAACGCATCCTTTCCAGCAACTCATCATATTGTTGTTGTGTTCGAGGCATTTGGTGGTTGAGTGGCTGCAAGAGTTGCATGGCTTTCTGGTTGCCGACGCCTAAGGCGCGGAATAGGATAGTGGTTAGCAGTTGGAAGTTAGGAAGGTCGAATCCCACCGACTGTGCCTCAAGTCGGGCCATTTCGAATCGGGTAAGAGTGACATCGATTCGTTCCCCGTGAGGCACATGGAAGTCGATGAGTTGTGTGCCGGAAGTGAGCTGTCGCTCATCTTCCAGGCGTTCGAACTTCATGCTGAGGAGGAACATGATGTAAGTTACTGGGTCTGTGTGGACCCCATCAATGTCAGCACCATAGTTTATAATGTCAGGCGGTACCCTCATGGCGAGTGTCCTCGCTAGGCCTCCCAGGCCGCGTTGTATTGCGGCCGCTTGGGCCTGTGGCGTCATACGTCCGCTTGTAACGTTGAGCCACGCGTTGACCTCGTAAATGTACTCACGAAAAGGTACATTACCCTGAGGGTCCCAATATGGGCCATGTGTTTGCCCATCGGTGCTGTTATCTTCCCGACGCATGTGTGCGATTGCTGCCCCCAGCGCAACCATATGATAGCGAAAACGATTAGCCCAAGAATGTGTAACGAAGAATGGTTATGATGAGCGGTGTCGCGCTGGGGTAGCGCCTTGTCGAGTCTTCGAGGCGCTCTGTCTGGCGGGTTTCCCCGCCCTTGCTTCAGGTATTGCGTTATTGGCTCGTTGCCGAGCGGTTGGTAGTAACGCAATGATGAAGCGTATATGGTACCAATTTGGTCGTCTAGACGTCGCACCTCTCGTGTAGCTTCTTGCTCTTGAATAGATCCTCGTAAATGTACTGGGAGTGGTGGCGCAGGGTAGTAGGTGGTCACGAAGATCGTGCCGAAGAATGTTAGGCTGAGAAGAGCAAGAGCTGACCACACGAGAGTGCGGCCAGCTCCGCTACCAAGTCGAAAGTGAGCCTGGTAACTCAAATAGGGCATATAGCCTGTCATATAGCATCCGATTCCAAGGCGCTGACCGTGGACATCGGATGGCAAATAGCGTCCATCGCTCTGCTGTAGCTGTGAAGGTACAGTATGAGGGGTGGGCGGATAAGATAGGATAAGATCGATGTAATGATCTTTCCAGCACATAGCGAACACTCGCGGTGTCCGGGCAAATAGGGCGCGCGTGCCTTGAGCCCAAGGCAGCGGCGCGCGAGCTATGCTCCCGATACTGTAACATCTCCCAAAGAGCTACCCTTAAAGTGAGGAGGGCGAGGGAGGAGGAGGAGGAGGAGGAGGCGGAGCAGCCTCGGTCCTCGATCCCGAGGGCTCTCGAGGAGCCCGGGCCCCAACTTCCCGAATCTCCGGGGGCCTGCCGCGTGGCTCCCGGGCTCCCCCGCGTCTCCCCGCGTGACTTTTTTCGGGGCCAAGAGGGCCCCAAGAGCCCCCCCCAGACAGCCCAAGAGGGCCCCGAGTCGCCGAACGATCGCTCCAAGACGCTCAAGATGGCCCCCCGGCGCCCCAAGAGGCCTCCAAGAGGCCTCCCAAGAGGCCTCCAAGAGGCCTCCCAAGAGGGCCCCTAGAGGGCCCCAAGAGGGCCAAACCATTCAATCCCATTTGGCTTTGGAAGGTGTGTGTGTGTTTGGTGGTCTCGCTTTTTCGGCTTCTTGACGCTCCCAGACGGCCCCAGACGCTCCCAATATCGCCAAGACGGCCCAAGAGGCCTCCAAGAGGACCCCATAAAGGCCCAAGAGGGCCCCAAGGAGGCGCCAAAGACTGCCTAAGAGGCCCCACGGCTCCAAGAGGGGGCCCAGATGCGGGGCCCGAACGGACATTTCGAGCCCTCGGCCCCGACGGGCCCCCAGGAGGCCCCAAGAGGCCCCCAAGAGGCTCCTGCGAGGACCCAAGAGGCCCCCAAGAGGCACCAAGATGCCTCTCGGAGGCCTTAGGGGCTCCCGAGAGGCCCCAAAACTGCCCCCAAGAGGCCTCCGAGAGCGCTCCGAAGAGATCCCAAGAACCATCCCTGAATGCTCTGACCCAACCGAGGCACGGTCGCGGGATGGGCCGAAGGCTATTCGATCCGCCGCCCCCTGCTGACTTATCACCGGGTGCCTGGCGTGTCAGATTTCTCAAAGGTTGCCGGTTCGTTTCAAGACTGCCACTTAAGGCTTCTGCTCATTGCGCCGGCCACTGGGAAAGCTCTGGGCGGGTTGGTTGGCGAGGTTTTTTGCGCGCCAGATGGCTCCAAGATGCCACAAGATGGCCTCCAAGACCAAGATGGCCTCCAAGACGGCCCAAGTCCGCGGAAGAAACCTCCAGGACGGCCCAAGACGGCCCAAGAGACCCCCAAGAAACTCCCAAGAGGCCTCCAAGACGGCTCAAGAGGCCTCCAAGAAGTCTTCCATCAGGGTCCGAAGAGACCAAAGTCAGTGATCTACACGTGGTTTTTGAATGATTTTGACGTTTTGCTTCTTTTCGGCCTTCCGACGGCCTTCCGACGGCCCACGACGGCCCGAGAGGCTCCGACGGCCCAAGATGGTCTTCAAGACGGCCCTGAAGCGCCCCAAGAGGACCCAGAGAGGCTTCTAAGACAGCTTCCGACGGCGTCAAATGGGACAGGACAGCCAAAAAAGCTCCCAAGAAGCGACCAAAGGCCCCCAAGAGGCGCAAGGAAGCCACCAAGGGGCCTCCAAGAGCCCCCCAGAAGCTCCCAGGAGGCCCCAAGAATGACAAAAGAAGCTCCCATCCTCCTTTTGTCTTCCTCTTCTTATCCTCCTCTTCCTCCCCTACGTGTTCCCCAGAAGGCTTCCTCAACGGCTGGGGGAACGCGTGGTCCAATCGCGTGGCCAAACTTTGCCCAAACGTTTGGCCGCATAGGCGTATCTTAACAAGCGGGGGGGCGGTTATTCGCAGTACGCGTCTTCAATATCATATGTAGCATAGCATCAAATATTGTACTGCTCTCCATCGTGTTATGATGTACTTGTAGGTAGATCATGCCGCTGTCAAGCAATGTCCCCTGCGCCGCAGTGGCACGGGCGGACCACGGGCATAGCTCTCCCCGTCCCAACTCCTGGAGGAACAAACAATGCCACAAACATAAACTCTCGGGGCTCCGCGCGGATGTCTTGGATCTGCGCTGGCGCGCGGAGCGCGCCAGGGGTGGTGCCGGAGGCGCCGCCAGGGGAACCTCAGCGTCGATCAAAGAAACCCGCGCGGAGCTCCGAAAGCTCACGGTCAGGAGCTGTTGCTCAGCGTGTCGCGGCGGCGGCCCTGGCGACACGTTTCGCCTCGCGAGCGGCTGGCGTGCCGTTTCGCTCCGCGGGACGGGAGGAGAGCTCGGGACGCGGGTAGCGTGTCGCGCCGAAGCGTGGGCCAGAACCGGCGGCGCGACACGCTGAGCCAGAGACGCCGATCGTATCGTCGGAGGCCTCCTCCGATGCGGCCCGCGAGGGCGCGTGCGCGCGCGGACGCAGGAACGCGGACGCGAGGAGGAGGAGGGCGGGGAAGCGATGGAGGAGGAGGAGGAGAAAATGGAGGAGGAGGAGGAGGAGGAGAAGGAGGAGGAGGAGGAGGTTTGAGAATCCGCTCGTAATGGGTTCCCCGACCCCTGCCGGGGCCGCGGCCCAGACGCACCAGCTCCCCGCGCTGCGTCCAGCGTCCGGCGACGAGGAGGGGCCCCCCCCCGAAGGCCAGGAGATCGAGGACCGAGGAGCGCGCGCTTCGGGGCGTTGCTCCCCCTCGGCTCCTGCCCCCCGGGCGGCCCACGCCCTGGCCGTGCAGGCGCAGGCCGTCGAGGATCGCGTCCAGGGTCCTCGCAGGCCCGAGCTGCCTGCACAGCGCCACGTCGGCGGAGATCGGCGGGGGCGGCCGCGCGAAGGCGGCGCCCGCGCCGGACGCGGGCGCTGAGGCAGAAGAGCAGAGCGGCGGCACGAGCGCAAGTCAAGCTTTCGGTCCCCGAGGTCCTGGCGTCGCACTCGTTTTGCAACGGGCGAGTTCGCCCAGACGCCGGGGGGCAACGAGACGGGGGGGGGGGCATCTCCGGGGGGGGAAGGGGAGAAACATCGAGCTGGCGATAGGCCCTGATAGCGAACCCGCAAGTTCCTGGGCAGGGTGTGGCTGTCGGGTCCCTATCGGCGATGAATGCGCGATCTGGGATCGATGCATCCCCCCTGAGCCTATCCCCAGTATCATTACCCTCGAAATGCGGGCCCTGGACCACCCCAGAGCGGCCCGGCCCCAGAGATGCTTCAGGAAGATGGGGCCCAGAGCAGCAGTGATCCTCTGCGATGCTGCGCTTCTGCTCGAAGCATCGGTTCCCAGGAGCTCCGCGCGGATTCCTCGGGTCGGCGCTGGCTCTACAGGGGGAGTGTAATAAAAAATAGTCAAGACATTGCATGGGCACGACTGTTTGACAATTTTTGAGCACTGTTTGATAACTATTGGGAGCATTTCCAATGTTTCGTCCAAAATCCGCCTGTATGGGGGACACGCCCGACCTAACGCTGCACCCCTGCCCCCCCTGGCGCGCGCCGAGCCCGCCAGGCGCGCCGCCGCCCCGGGGGCGGCGCCGACCCCGAGGAGCCCGCGCGCGCCGCCGCCGCCCAGCGGCCCCGCGGCGCGCCCTCTGCCCTTTCGCGCCTGCGCCCCACGGCCGCAGCCCAGCCCTGCCAGCGCCAGGCACGCGCACGCGGCACCGCGCGCGCGCCCGCGCCGGCGCCCCGGCGCCGCGCCCGGCGCCGCCGCGGGCCGCGCCGCCCGCGGGCGCACGCCGCCGGCGCCGCCCGACGCGCCGTCGGGCCGCCTCGCCGCGGCCGCCGGCGCAGGCATCGCGCGCCGCGGCCGCCGGCGCCGCGCGGCGGGAGGGCATGCACCGCGGTGGCTGCGGAGGCGCCGGCCTGCCCGCCCACGGCAGGCACGCGCGCCAGGGGAGCTAGAGGCTGGAAGAGAGCTGTGGCGAAAGAGAGCATCACACACACACACTCACACACACACACGCTCAAACCTGACTAGGGAGGAGGAGTGGGGAAGTGCAGGGCGGCGAAGGGGCGACAGGTATGGGTGCTGGTGGTCGGACCCCGAGGGGTCGCCCGTTCGCGCGGGGATGCCCATCCGACAACGTACACCCATGGCATCCCCAGAATTCCACCCCGAGCAATCTGGGTGTCGCCTGAGTGTGGGTGCTACAGCCGGACCTCGGCCAGAAGGACATCCTCCAAGAACATGAGGTCCTCCGCTGGCCCAAGCTGAAGCACAATTTGAGGATGCAGGAGAGAATCCAACAAACGCGAAAGAACACCAGGGTACCATCCCCGAACCGACCTCCATCTCATACCTCGGCCCTACTGTAGCTGCCAGCTCATGAATATGAGGGGCACGTGTGCCGTCGACCGTACCGCTTTCTGCGGTGCCCCCAGGGCGTCTGCGGGCTTCCGGGGCCGTCCAGGCAACTTCGACGAGGACGACGTCGACGACGAAGACGACGACGACAACGACGACGAGGACGACGACGACGACGACGACGACGACACGACGACGACGACGACGACGACGACGACGACGACGACGACGACGACGACGACGACGACGACGACGACGACGACGACACGACGACGACGACGACGACGACGACGGCGGCGGCGGCGGCGGCGACGACGGTACTGCCGGGCTGCGCTTCCACCTCGACTGCCGAGGCAGGCCTAGCTGTGGCGGCGGAAGGCCTCACGGGGGAGGCGCAGTGGGGACGAAAAAACGTCCCCCAAGACCTCGGCCCTCGAGCCTCTCGCTCTCTCCCTGCCCTCCCTCGCCAGACCCCCTCGAGCCGAGACAGATCGTGACGGGGAGTGGTTCGCCATCTCCGGCCTCTGGGGGCCCTCACCGGCCCTCGGGACCGTCACAGAACAACTCAGGACGAAAAACCGGTCCCGGGGAATGGGTCCAGACTGTTGGGGGCCGACGTTGTGAACAACTCATGACGCGGGGGGGATGGGTCCAGACCGTTTGGGGCCGACGTTATGAACAACTCATGACGCGGGGTGTCTGGGTTTGTCGGGGCGTCTCGCTCCGCGGCTCAAGCGGGCGCGGGCGCGGCCGCGGAGCCGCTGGCACTGGAGCCCTCGGCGAATGGCACGCAAGAGCATGACGGGATCGACAGGACAGATAGGAGCCTGGAATCGGCGATACCTCCCGCGCAGATCGGCGACGGAGGCCGCGCGCTCCTGGGCGGCGTGGGGCAGCCAGGCCCCCACTGGCGATGAATGGGTGTGTGCGGGTCGATGTCCCCCCCCCCCCCTGGCCACTCCGCCCCTGTCGACGCCCCTGGGGAGCCGCTGGAGGGAGCCGCTGGCGCCGGAGCCTCCAGCGGCGAGTTGCACGCCGCAAGGGCGGCCCCAGGCAAGACTTGCTCTTGGTGCGCGGCTTCAGGGAGCCCAAGCCCAAGCACGCAAGCCACTGCTGTCGCACCACATCTCAGCGATAGGGGTACTCCAGGCGGGCCTGCACCAGAGGTCACTCCAGCGAAGAGTCACTCTTCCGCGGTCGATCCCCTGCTGGCTTCTGGGCCATCACTCGGGCCTCCGGCGACCTCTGGGGCAGATCCTGCCCCCCCCCCCTCCCCGCACGCCCTCGGCGAGGCGCAGCTGCTGGAACGCACCCCGAGGCTGACAAACACCCCCCGCCGAGAGCTGCCCCCTCCTCGCCCTCGGACGGGCAGCTCTGGCACTCCTCGGCCGCCGCCGCCGTGGTCGTCGCCGCCGCCGCCGCCTCCGGCCCGCCCCGCCCCCCGTCCTCAGCGCCGCCGAGCTCGTCCCAGGATGGCGCCTCCTGCCCGTCGTTGCCCAGGGCCTCCCAGGCCACGCCCGCGGGCTCCTCCTGCCCGGCGCAGGCACCCCATCGGAGGAGGGCCCGCCGAGACGACGGCGGGGCGGCCCCCGCCCGGCCCGGTGGGCGTCCTTCGTGCCTGCTCGGCGGCGAGCACTGGGGGGGGGGAAGTGAGGGGGAGAAGCGCTTCTCGGAGGGCGGCGGGACTGCTGGGAAGCCCCCGCGCCTTCTGAGAGGTGTGCTGCGCCTTCGGGCAAGGCTCAGGAAACGTCTCGGAAGGCCGGGGGGCCTCTGAGCCTTCTGCGAAGGCCCGGCCCCTCTCGCTTCCCCCCCCCCCGGCTCGCCGCCGACTTGTCGTCGGAGGTTAGTGATGGGAGGAGGGGTCAGGAGCACTGCGAAGAAAATCCTGGAGGCCTCGCGCGGCAACTTGAGACCCAGTTACGTCGGGTCCACGTCGGACTTGCGTAGGGCTTTGGCGTCGAATTATGTCGGAATACGTCGGACTCACGTCGAAGTCACATCGGAATTCCGTCGGACCAACGCCGCGAGAACGTCGATCCATCTCTTACGGAGCGGACGTATGGACTGAATAATACAACTATTGCGCGCAGCGCGAGGCCTCCATGATTTTCCTCATGAGGAGTGCATAAGTGGTAGTGGCAGGGGTCTGCCAGTGGCAGTGGCGGGGCTGAGCGGCGGCGGCGTCACAACATGAGAGAGGCAAGCCATCGTGCGGTGGTGGCACACGGTGCTGGTGTCCGCGGCATGGCAGGGTACAGTCATCGTGCTACGTACCGAGAAGAATGCGGACTGAATAGGAATCCAAAGGGCGTTCGAAGCCACGGCGAACCTCGGCCTCGAGCAGGTTCCCCGGCCTGGGTGCACCACGAGCGGCCTGGAACCCAGAGCCTTTCCTAAGCCAGAAGTGGTCCTGGTCTTAGCGTCTTTACTGGAAGGCTCGTTGGTGAAACATCTGCAGCGGGAAACTGCTACTTAGCGTGACGCGACGGCGGCGGCCACGGCGACACGCTATGCCTGGCAAGTGGACAGCGTGTCGCTACCCTCCGCGGTGCGGGACGCTTGCAAAAGCTCGGGACGTTGACGCCTGGGGACCGGGCAGCGGACCGCGTGTGGCGCCGAAGCGTGGTGAGCCAGAAACGGCGGAGCGACAAGCTACCAACGAATTGCGACCGTTACTCCTGCCCTTTAGCCGCCCCGATACGCAAGACGCAACCCTTAGCGTGTCGACAGACGCATTGAGGCCTGTCGTAGCTCAACACGGAAACTGAAGACGTATGGAGGTCCGGCGCGAAACGTTCGCCAAAACGTAGGCCAGCACGTGCCGAGTCAACACGCAGCGTGTGAACACGGACGGTTTGAACATGGCACGTGCTGCTTCTCAAAACGAGCAAGTCCAGGACAACCAAGCTCATGCCGCTTCCGCCCAGTTGGCGTGGGGGAGACGGGCCCCGAGCTCATGCCGCTTCCGCCCAGTTGGCGTGGGGGAGACGGGCCCCGAGGGGAACGGGCCCTGGAGCCCAGGGCCTTCCCCCGAGACGAGATCTCCATGCCGCGCCACTTTCCTGACAGTCCCCGGGGCCCGTGGAGGGCCCCGAGCGCCCGACAGCGGCGACGGGCCCGAGGCCCCGCTGC
>CAUYUJ010021225.1:52500-77500 GCA_963575745.1 Prorocentrum cordatum | reverse complement strand
CGACAGCGTCTCGCAATCCTTGCTCCAGCATCGCTCGTGGGTGCCATAGCTCCCACACCGCAGTGGCATACGGCAAAAGAGGAGCACATTGCAGCTCATAAGCAGGGTCAATCTGACGACGTTCACTCAGCATGGGCAGCAGCGTAACACTCTTGCCATCGAGATTGTTCGCCTGCACGCTGGCCTGCAGCATGCGCGCTTGTCTGAGATCTGTGCCAATGGTGCCCAGCACCTTGCACCCGTAAGTGTGAGAAGACAGTGCAGCGCTGCGGATCATCGCGCGCAGCTGCCGCTTGCAAACAAAGGCGACAGGGCCAACAACATGCGTGCTCGGGAGACGGCTGGCTTTTTTCCTGCTGGCGCGGACAAACTGCTTGTGAACCTTGCCAGCGGCAAAGTCGATGCCGAGATTCCTCTCAGTGCAAACACCTTTGAGCCTGACAGAACGAAGTTGGGCCTCAAGGAGCCCGCGGGGCCTGGTACTAGAGGCCACAACCCGACTCTTCTGTAACGCAATGGGCAAGCTGACGTTTTTTTAGCTGCGAATGCAACAATCGAGTGGCACCTGCAAGCTCTGTAGCTACATCTTCCTCTCTGCCGGGCCGTTGCAAGCCGAAATCGTCCACGACGCTTCCAAGATGCATGTGCGGAAACGCTGCCTGCACGGCATCTAGAGGCGACAGCAGCACCAGCTGCAACATTAGAGTGGCAAAGTGGCAGCCTGGCAGCACTGCTTGCAGAGTATAAATGGGCATGGACGTGGCCTCACCAAGAGCCAGCACTCGGGGACAGCGGTAAAGCTCTACCAGCAATTTGGGCTGCCGCACTGGAAAGCCTGAGCGCAATGCCGCCTGCAACAATACATCGTGCCTGGTATGCTCAAAAGCTTTGGCAAGGCCCAGAAGCACTAGGGCGCTGGAGAAACCACGTGCTCTACCCCACTCAGCGGCAGAAGCCTGCAGCCAAACCAGCTTGTCCGACGAGCGTCCAGCCGTGGACCACCAGTAAGGCCGATCATGCTGCTGCTGCCAAGCTGCTACCAAGGGCTTTCGAAGCCTCCCCTGCACGCGGGCCAGGATGTGAACAAGCGCGATGGGTCGGAGACCCCCATCACGTTTAGACAGAAACACAACCTTGGTCCAGATAGAAGGCCAAGTGCAGGAGGTTTCAACTTCTACAAACATATCAAGGAAAGCTTCCAACGCTTCATCGGACACGTGCAAGAGCTGGCGCGGACAGAGCTGGTCAAAGCCACATCCTGACCGTCGCGGAAAAGAGCGCACGCACGCCTTCAGCTGCTCGAGCGAAGGTCGCAAAAATGGAGGGCCAAGATCCGTCGGCCATTCAATCTGGTCGCTAATAGCTCCAACCTTCCACCAACCCGACCACTCCACCTCAAGAGCCTCCACCTCCTCCTGAAGGGTGCATGGCTTGCCAGCTGTTAAAGAGCTGGCGTTCCAGGGAATGGCAGGCTTGGAGAAAGCATACAGAGCAGCCGCTCCATGAATCGAGTGCCTGCGCACCCAATCACGCCAGCCCGCCTGCGTGCCTCGCTCTGCCTGCTCGAACACTGCCACGGCTCGCACGCCAGTGACCTTCGCCGCTGCTGAAGCAAGCTCACACGGCAAAGAGAGAGAGAGAGAGAGAGAGAGAGAGAGAGAGAGAGGGAGAGAGAGAGAGAGAGAGAGAGAGAGAGAGAGAGAGAGAGAGAGAGTGAAGAAGTAGTAGCCAGGGCTCGGCTTCCTGAATCGGAACACCGCTAGCTTTGTGCCGTGCCTGGACGCTGCGACCTAGCTTGAGGGTGCTAGCACGTAGATTTGGCGGCTGTCAGCGCGCCGGGCCTTCAAAGCAGCGAGCCAAAAGCCGCCACCAGGGGGCAGCTGGGCTGAGCGTGGGAAACGCAAGCGGATGCGGAAGCAAAGGCTTGCGCGTGTAGAACTGTAAGGAGAAAGGCCTGCCATAATACTCGGGATTCTCGACAGGCGTGAGGTCGTGCACATCGGCGAGCTCAAACTCAGCATTTGCTACCCACAACCGCCGCTTCTCCGCGAGTGGGAGTCCTGACATCTGCTCACAGAAATGCTGCCATCGCGGTTGAGGATCCGCCCCCCTGCGCGCCACTGGAGCCTCTAGGGGAAAACGCTTAGGCACACGTGCTGCGCGAAACTCGAGCCCACACTGCGAGAGCGGCGATAGCTGCAGCAGCACAAGACTGCGTGGCGAGGTGCCTGCATCAGGCACAATGAGGACACGAGCTCGATGCGAGAGCGACTGCGAAACGACAAAATAGTCGATGACACGACCAGCAGATGCGGCAGCGTTAGTGCAAGTGGCAACCGATGGGAACAATCAAACTCCGTCTAACGCTTCTACCCAAAGACTGCCCTGGAGCTCCTCAGGAGGCATCTGGAAATCTCCACAGATAACGAACGGCAGACCTACAGCTTTCACCACCTGCCCCACGTCAGTGAGGATGGTCCAATTCTTCTTAGACAAACCCTCAGAGTGGTGAAGGCACAGATTGACCCGCAAAAATCCTAGAGGCGTAAGTCCACGACTGTGCAGAATGCGAACCCGGCCCTCATGCATGACACTAGACACGCACTCAACCTCAGACAAGCCAGCGGCCGCGGGCACACAATGCAACAGCCCACCTGATGTGCCACCCTGCGAGGTGGCGGCGGCCGCGGCGAAGGCAGCGCGCCATCCCATACCACGAAGTTTGTGCCCCCAGATGTCACACCTGTCTCTCGACATGTGGTGCTCCTGCACAGCGACTGCAGCGGCACCTCGAATATGCTCATGCCGTAGGGCGGCCTCCAAACCACTACAGCCAGACACATTCACGGTGACCAGGGTGAAGCTAAATATCCGATTCAGCAACCCCGTCCACACGAGCCTTCTTCTTCGCGGCCTCGATGAGCTGGTCAAAGATCCCCTGGGCGAGCTCGTGCTTGACACCCTGCTGCTCCGCTTCGGACTGGGTCTGCTGTCCAGCACGCTGCTGCCCCAGCCAGGCGAGCAACTCAGCGTGGGAGGCCTGGGCACGCTGCCGCACTGCTGCTGCGTCACTGGCTGCGCGTGCGTCGCGCTGCGCCTCGGCCTCGGCCTGCGCCATGCCCGCGGCCTCCCGCACAGCCGCCTCCTCTGGGGTGGCTGGGGCGCGCGCGGCGGCTCCGCCAGGCGGCTGGGCAGCAGCTGCCTCGGAAACGCCGTCGGCTGCAGGAGCGACGCCAGTGGCGCCAGCAGCAGGAGCACCAGCAGCCCCTGGAGCAGAAGCGACACCCTGCATCACCACGTCGGGCTCGGCGAGCTGCCGCAACGTGGGGACAATCGCCTGCAGCTGCTGGGCGAGGTCGGTGAGCCTAGGGTCCGCCTTGAGCCCGTCCGCCAGGGCAGCAAGCGCCTTCGCGGGGTCCACAGACTGCGCCATGCTCTGGTAGGCCTGGGCTGCACGCGCGGCCGCCTCCGCACAGCGCGCCTTGGCCTCGTCGAGCTCCTTCTTCGCCGTCGCCGCCGCCGTGACGGCCTTGAGGGCTGCCTCCTGAACACGGTCATAAGCCCGCTGCGCCTTGTCGCGCTTGTCGGCCAGAACGTCCTGCTCGATGCGTGCCGAGCGCGCCTCCGCGCGCGGCTCGCCAGCCCGTAGCGCACGGTGGGCGACCACCTTGGCCACCAGCTTGGGCGCCCAGTCAGCGGAGACGGCCTCGAAGTCAGCACCTTCGAGCTTGGCATAGACGTCGATGGCCGAGGGGTCCAGGTACGAGAGCTTGACGCCGCCCTGCCCTGACCCGCCACCGCCGTTGGCACGCTTGCCGCCGCCGCCGCCGCTGGCTTGGCCGCCTTGGCCGCCGACCTGAGGCGGCCCTTGCAGCCAGGCGCCCAGCGTGCGCGTGCCCTGCGAGGGGGCAGGCGCACTGGGCGCAGGGCGGCCGCACGCACGGCAGTGCGTGCGCGTGAGGAAGTTGAAGCGGTACCCGCACCGCTTGTGCTGACACTGCCAGGTATCGAACGTGGCGCCTCCATGCTTCTGAGGGGCCATCCGACCCTGGAAGTACACTTCAAGAAAGAATCGCCGAAAGACCTCGTCTGACCAGGCAGCGAGGCGTGACTTCGGGGGCCGTCACCCCCCCGTGCCAGTGAGGTCAGGTCCTGTGCCAACGCACTTCGGACTTGAGCCCAAATGGCTACGGATTCCTCCTGCTCCTCCTCCTCCTCCTCCTCCTCCTCCTCCTCCTCCTCCTCCTCCTCCTCCTCCTCCTCCTCCTCCTCCCATCCTCCTCCTCCTCCTCCTCCTCCTCCTCCTCCCTCCTCTCCTCCTCCTCCCCTCCTCCTCCTCCTCCTCCTCCTCCTCCTCCGCCCTCCTCCGCCTCCTCCTCCTCCTCCTCCTCCCTCCTCCTCCTCCTCCTCCTCTCCTCCTCCTCCTCCCCCCTCCTCCTCCATCCTCCTCTCTCCTCCTCCTCCTCCTCCTCCGCCTCCTCCTCCTCCTCATCCTCATCCTCCTTCCTCCTCCTCCTCCTCGCCTTCGCCTCCTCCTCCTCCTCCTCCTCCGTTTCTCCTCCTCCTCCTCCTCCTCCCCCTTCTCCTCCATCCTCCTCCTCCCTCCTCCTTGTCCTAAGAAGCAGTTTTTGGCGGGTTTACATCCTGCGGATGAGGGGCGACAGGATTCGCGCAGGATCCCTGCCCCTCGCCCGCTCCACGTGGCCGTCCCCGACACCCACTGGGTCAGGCGCCTAGCCAGCCGAGTTTCTGATTAGCACCTTGAGGACGGAGCTTAGTGCCGCGAGAGCGGAGCTCGGTGTGCTCCCCGCGGCGCTTCACTCCTTCTGGCCTCCGTCCTTTTTCACCTTTTTGCTGTGCCAGCGTCAACTCCGCGATCCTGCGGGTGGGAGCTGCCAGCCACTCTGGCACTTAGGCAGGTGGCGATCAGGACACGTTTTCTTCATCAGGACACGTTTTCCTCCTATGGCGACCGTTTCCTCCTCTGGCGGCTGAGGGGCACAGGGGGGCCACGGGCCAGGCAGGCGGAGGCCGAAGAGGCAGGTCCAGAGATCGGCCGACCTGGGTCGTCCAAAGATACATGCGTGCATACATACAGATTGACCTACATGCGTGCATGCATGCATACATACGAACGTATGTACATACACACACGCATACATGCATGCGTACATACACATACATACATACATGGCTGTGTACATACTTACATACATACATACATACATGCATGCATGCATACATTCAAACATGTATACATACATACATACATACATACATACATACATACATACATACATACATACATACATGCATACACACACATACATACACACACATACATACATACATACATACATGCATGCATGCATGCATGCACACATACATACCTACATACAGACAGACATAGCTACACACATGCATACATGCATGCACACAAACGTACACACACGCATGGAAACGTAAATCTATAGATCCGTACATGCATGTGTACATGCAGACACGCACATGTATCCATACACACATTCATATATACACACATACGTGCATGCATGCATACCTATATAATCACACTTACAAGCGTACACGCATGTATGCATTCATACATACCTACAGACATTCATCAATTCATGAATACATACACACATCCATACAAGTATACATGTATGCATGCATGCATGCCTACATACGTACACGCACATACATACATGCATGCATGCATGCATACTACATACACAAATACACACATGTATTCATACATGTGGCGTCACGGCCCCGCGCGCAGCGACAGAGCGGAGAAAGTCAAGAACAGCGATCGCGTGCGCACCCAACACACACAGACAAAAGAAAAACAACAACAAAGCAAGGGCGGCCAGCGCCGACCCGTCGGGACCCCCCCCCCGGCAACAACCACAACAACGACCCCCCCCACACACAACACCACAACAACGCCATTTGAATTCGATGTCTGTGAACATCTGCGGACCTCCTCTCTGGCACCAACGAATTCCTGCCGGCAAAAAGCATGTGTGCACCGGCGAAGCGAGAAATTCCTAGGAATCCTTGCGAATTCCTAGGAATCCTTAGGCATTCCTAGGAATCCTTAGAAATCCTAGGAATCCTCTGGCATTCCTAAGGAATCCTTCGGCATTCCTAGGAATCCTTCGAATTCCTAGGAATCCTCTCGAATTCCTGAGAATCCTTTCGAATTCCTAGGAATCCTTTCGAATTCCTGGGAATGAATCCTTTCGAATTCCTAGGAATCCTGTCGAATATCTAGGAATCCTTTCGAAATCCTAGGAATCCTTCCGAATTCCTAGGAATCCTTTCGAATTCCTAGGGATCCTTAGGCATTACTAGGAATCCTTACGAATTCCTAGGAATCCTTAGGCATTCCCAGGAATCCTTACGAATCCCTAAGAATCCTTATGAATTCCTAGGAATCGTTAGGAATTCGTAGGAATACTTCAGAATTCCTAGAATCCTTAGGCATTCCTAGAAATTCCTAAGAGGCTCTCAGAGGCTCTCATAACGTCCCAATGGCTCTCAGAGGCAGAACCTCTCAGAGGCTCTCAGAACCTCTCAGAACCTACTCTGAAAAACTCTCAGAGGCTCTCAGAGGCTCTCAGAAACTCTCAAAACCTCTCAGAGGCTCTCAGAACCTCTCAAAACCTCTCAGGAGCTCTCAGAGGCTTTCAGAAGCTTTCAAAAACTCTCAGAGTCTCTCAGAACCTCACGCAGGCTCCTGAAAGCTCTCAGAACAGCTCATAGTCTTCAAAAGTGGTTGGAAGTCCTAGGAATTCCTAGGAATACTGGGAATTCCTAGGAATTCATAGGATTCCTATAAGAATTCCTAGGAATCCTTAGGAATTCCTAGGGATCCTTAGGAATCCACAGGAACTCCTACGAATCATTCTGAATTCCGGAAGAATTCCTAGGAATCCTAAGCAGAAGGAACTCCTACGGATTCCTAGGAATTCCTAGGAATCCTTCGGAATTCCTACGAATCCTTAGGAATTCCTCAGAATCCTTGGGAATCTTTTGGAATTCCTAGGAATCCTTGGGAATTCCTAGGAATCCTTAGGAATTCCTATGAATCCTTAGGAATTCCTAGGAATTCGTAGGAATCCTTCGGAATTCCTACGAATCCTTGGGCATTCATAGGAATCCTTGGGAATTCCTAGGAATCCTTAGGAATTCCTAGGAATCCTTAGGAATTCCTAGCGATCCTTAGGAATTCGTAGGAAACCTTCGAAATTCATAGGAATACTACCAAATTCCTAGGAATGAATCCTTTCGAATTCCTCCGGAATCCTTAGGGATCCCTATGAATCATTTGGAATTCTTGGGAATCCTTTGATATTCCTAGGTGTCCTGTGGAATTCCTAAGAATCCTTAAGAATTCCTGGGAATCCTTTGGAATTCCTAAGGATCCTTGTGAATTCATAGGAATCCTTAGGAATCCCGAGAAATCCTTGGGAATTCCTAGGAACCCTCAGGAATTCCTGGGAATCCTTAGGAATTCCAATGGATCCTCCGGAATTCCTAGAATCGTTGGGAATTCGTACGATTCCTTCGGAATTCCTAGGACTCCTTAGGAATTCCTATGAATCCTTAGGAACTCCTAGGAATCATTCGAAATTCCAAAGAATGCCTAGAATTCCTAGGGATCCTTCGGAATTTCCTGGTATCCTTCGGAATTGCTAGGAATCCTTAGGAATTCCTCGGAATCCTTAGGAATTCGTAGGAATCCCAAGGAATTCCTAAGAATTCTCTTAAGAATTCCTAAGAATCCGTGGGAATCCTTAAGGATTCCTGGGAAGACTTGGGAATCCTCAGGAATCTTCAGGGATTCCTGGGAATCCTCAGCAATTTGTGCGAATCCTTGCGAATCCATAAGAATCCTTATGAATTCCCAGGAATCGTTAGGAATTCCTAGGAATTCCTAGGGATCCTTGGGAATTCCTAGAAATCCTTAGGAATTCCTAGGAATCCTTGGGAATTCCTGTTGTTGTGAGTGTTGTGTGTGTGTGTGTGTGTGGGGGGGGGGGGGGTGTTGTGGGACACGGGTCGGGGCGCCCCGCCCTTACTACACAACACAACAACAACAACAACAACAACAACAACAACAACAACAACAACAACAACAACAACAACAACAATTACTAGCACGTGGGGACACTCCGTTCTCACCAGTGCCAGGGTTTTCATAGGAGGCGGGCAATACCCCCACTTTGTGGGGGGGCCGGTTCAAGCTCTACCAAATTTCCAAACGACTCTTCGCCACCACCCACACCCAGCTTCCCGCCCTATGACGTTCGGACACTTCACTTCGTGGCATGCGGACGACCGTGGCTACTATTCAGGGCCCCGCGGCCGACGACGACGGCGTGCGCGCGCGAAGAAAAAACGAATGTGTCCCGCATGGTATTATTTGACAGGGATGATGGCCCTGGCAGGTGCGCAACCGTTGTTGCAGAAGTTTGAAAAAGTTGCTCGCAAAAGCCCGTTTGACAGAAATTTTGAAAAAGTGTTGGGTTTCCTACGAATCCGCAAGAGCGCGCGGGATGAAATTTTGACATTTTTTTTTTTGAAAAACCATTGGTGTTTTGATGTTTTTATGTTAAAATCGTTACGAAAACAAAAGTTTTGGAAGGATTTCGTCTTGCGCGCGCGAATGTCCACTTTACCTTATTTTTTGCAAGGGATTATTGAAGTTTGGTTATGTTAGAACAAGAAATGTCCACTTTAGCTTATTTTTTGCAAGGGAAAACCGCCCGTAACAAAACAACCGGATCCGGACCAACCCGTTTTGCCTGAGACTTGCTCACGAAAATGATGAAAACGTGGCTGCGGCCTAGGCGCGGCGGGGGGGCCATGCACCAGGGGTCCCAACAATAATTATTCTTTAGAAGTAATAATGTTCAACAACAACAACAACAACAACAACAACAACAACAACAACAGCAACAACAGCAACTGCAACAGCAACAGCAACAGCAACAACCACAACAACAACAACAACAACAACAACTACTGCTGCTGCTGCTGCTGCTGCTGCTACTACTACTACTACTACTACTACTACTACTACTACTACTACTACTACGACGACTACGACGACTACTACTACTACTACTACTACTACTACTACAACTACAGCAACAGCAGCAGCAGCAGCAGCAGCAACAACAACAACAACAAAAACAGCAGCAGCAGCAACAACAACAACAACATCACCAACATCAACAACAACCGACGACCGCGGCCCTCGACACGGCCTCTCGCGCGGGATGTCTCGAGCCGCATCGATATGGGAGCCCCCAGCGGCCCGAAACGAAACAAAGCCTCCCGTCGTGATGAGCTCAGTTTGGCCGACCTGTCCCCGACGGCCTTCGACTGCCCCCGTCTCCGGCGCTCGCCTCCCGCCCCCCTGCGACTATACTCCGTCGCGGAGGGTTCCGCGCGGTTGCCTCGTGCCCGCCGGTGCCTGCAGCTATTGGCGTGCAGCCCGACATGCGGCCAGCCTTTGGGACCAGCCCCCTGCGTCCTCGACCGTCAAGACAGGAGCAATAGTCGGGTAAAACCAACTCCCTCTGGGCAGCCACCCGCCCCCCATCCCCGGGGCTAAAGCTAAAACTCGCGGGGGCCTGCTTGGCCACCATATTGGCGAACATGATCTCGTCCTCCTCGTCCTGCTCCTGCATGCAAGGAGCAGGACGGGACATCGAGGCGGCGCAGCCAGGGAGCAAGCAGGATGGGAGCGGGAGGGGTAGGAAGGGGAGGCAAGGACAGACATGGGGGAGGAAGAGGGGAGGCACAACCCGAGGAGATGGGCATGTGCAGAGTGGGGGGGGGAGGCACCTGGAGGGGGAGGCACGGGGGCGGGGAGGGGCAGGGGAGGTGCAGGGGAGGGTGGGAGGCGAAGGATTGATGGAAGTGCACGTGGTGTAAGGAGCGCTCGCTGACCGGGAACGTCCAGCCGGGGCGGCTCAGGCAGCAACGTGCGGCCAGAGAGTGGGAGCCGGGAGCGCGCCTCGTCCTTGATCCTCGGCCCTCGGTCCTCGATCCTCCGCAAAGAGATGGCCACAGGCGAGGCGAACAAGGCCAGGGGGAAGTACACAAGCAGAGAGGACAATCGGATAGCCAGGTAAAGAAAATAGGCGAAGGAGACAGCAATCATCGCGTTCGTTCTGGCCAGGGCACCTTCCCAGATCACCTCGCGACGTGAGAAAAACACGACGGATGGCTTTCGGCCTATTTCAAACTCCTGGGGCCCTTGCCAGGCCCCAATACCGTCAACAAGAAGTAGTACAGAAGAGAAACAATCCTGGGTACGGGGTTCAGACCTCTGGGGGTCCGCGTTGTGACAAGCACGCGTCGTCGGGAGTTTGGAACTGGGCACATCCTGCCAGCCCGCGCTCTACACCTACGGTACGAAACTCCCAAGAGCGATGCTTGCACTCCAGGGCTCCGACTTGATTGCTTCATCGGTTCGTTAGGGCTGCCAACGCTTGCCCACAAAGTCCAGCGTGCACGGTCCCGGCATCCGTTGCACAAGTCCGCTCGAGCTTTTCCGGATCCCGCCCGCCAGATCCCGCTCACGGTGCCCGACAACTGACCGTAGGATGCGCTGGTCACCCATACCGATGTGGCGCCCACACGGCCATGGCGTTTGGTGTTCCCGTCCGTGGGCCAAATTTGCCAGCTGCCAACGGAGTTCGTCACAGAGAACCCCGACCCCAAACCCCCGACGTCATGATTTTTCATAACATCGACCCCTAGAGGTCTCGACCCGTTACTCGGAGCTGGTTTTTCATCCCGAGTCGTGTTCTGATGGTCCCGAGGGCCGGTAGGGGCCCCCAGAGGCCGAAAATACGGATACTGAAGAACCTCCTGTTGTGATCTGCTCATACCTCGAGGGGGTCTGGGACCTCAGCAGCCTCTGTCCGTTCGGGTTTACGGCGGGCGCCCACGCGGGCACGCCCAGGCAGTCCTGGCCTCGGTGGCCCGTATCCGCAGGGTCTGCGGCGGAGGCCCTTGGCTTTTCTCTGGGCCCCTCGGGCCCATGCCTCGGCTGCCACGTCGGCCCGCCCTCCCGGGCTGGGGTCCGCGCGCTGGTCCCGTCTCGACGACAGGCGCGAGCAGCGAGCAGCCGCGGGGCTCGTGCCTGTAGGGTGTCACGCAGCGTGGGGGTCGAGTCTGAGTGCGGCGTGCGGAGGGGCAGGATGCGAAACTGCACCAGATAATGGCAGTGTGCGCCTTGCCCCTCTCCTCTCCCGTTCCTCCTCCTCCTCCTCCTCCTCCTCCTCCTCCTCCTCCTCCTCCTCCTCCTACTGCTCCATCTCCTCCTCTTCGTCCCATCGTCCCGCCACCCAGCCACGGTGACGACAGGGCGCTCTCATAAAAAGGAGCCCGCGCCGCGCTGCTGTCAAACCATCTTTCAGCTTCCGCAAGCCCCTCCTCAACACTCGCGCTGGCCGATGACGCAAAAGCCGTCAGCACTGCTTGCCTCACAGCAGAAAGGGACAGCGACAGATCGTCGTCACCTCCGGCGCCGCCCCCGTCACGTACGGTGCGGTGGCCATCGTCAGCGCCGTCGCCGTCGCTGGCCCCTCGAGATCCAAACCCGCTCACAGCCGTGGCGACCGGACCCTCCAGAAACGCCCTGAAGCTGCCCGACGATGGCAGCAGCGTCGCCGTCGTCCGCGGCCACTCCCCAGGGCTCCCTGGCGATGGTGTGGAGCTCGTCGTCGTCCTCTTCGGCCACCGCGTGCGTCGCCTGCGGCACGCCCGCTGGCTCTCGCGGCAATCGCGACCGGGCTCACACCCAAGCAGCCAACTGGGACGTGTGGCGTTGCCCACAGCCTTCCCCCCTTGAACTTGCTCGTCCCATCTGCACACGCTCACACTAAGACCGACCTGGGCAGATTGAATCTCGAAGGGGACGAGGACGAGGACAAGTCACAAGAGAACCAGCAGTCCAGTGAGCCCCGCCTGCCAGGGGTGAAGAGGCGTGTGAGATGATTGGCTGTCCCCCTCCCTTTTTCCCGGGTGTTTCTAGAAGTGCCCCTGGCCCAAGGTGCCCCCAGGATTTCCAAGGAGGCCCCCTCGGCCTCCAGAGAACCCCTCACGAAGCCCAGAGGCCACAGGGGCTCCAGAATGGATCGAAAAGCTGGGGGCACCTTGGGCAAGGGGCACCTTTAGCAACCCGCAACTTTCCCCATCCTCAGGGTCCAAAAAGCAGTTTGAGGGCCCCCTCACCATTGCACGGGGCGGGGGGGGGCGAGCTCGTCAACGCACCCCTGGTGCCTCTTGCGCCTCTAGAGAGTCAAGACAGCCAAAGAGGAACAGAGCCCAAAAGAGCGTCAGGACAGCCTTAGATAGCCCCACGACGGTCCAAGATGGCTTTGAGACCTCCCTCGAGGCTTCCAAGACGGCCCAAAAATGCTCCCAGAGGACCGCCGAGAGGGCCTCAAGAAGCAAAAGTCGCCCCTTCCCTGACGGAAACCGTATACTTAACATACTCACCCTTTTCGTGTTGACAGCATCCAAAACAACCCAAAGGACACCCAAGATCGTCCCACGATGGCCCCTGAGGTTCCCAAGAGGGTCCCAAACGGCCCAAGAGAGCCCCAAGACGGCCCATGGGGCCCCCAAGACGGCCCAAGTGAGGTCTAAGACGGCCCCAAGTGCGGCCCAAGAGGGTGAATCCTCCTCCTCCTCCTCCTCCTCCTCCTCCTCCTCGTCCACCTCCTTGTTCTCACCCTCCAGCCCATCTGCGGAGGAGGGCTCCCCATGGAAGAGCGAGGCGTTTGCAGCGTTGTCTGAATCCACCGACGTACGCATCCCAGGACTGCAGAATCGCGCAAGATGTTTGGCTGCGCCTTTACAAAACATATGTTAGCCCAGCATGGATACATATGTGGGTTCGACCTTGTGCACCATGCCTCGTCCTAGCAATTTCGATAGGCTCATCCGTTCGTCTTGGGGTCGGTGAAATGGCGTAAGCAACTGGAGAGCGAAAGACTTCTACTACGTGCCCCTCCCTCCTTCCAGCGGGGCCCCGCCAAAGCGAGGAGGGCATCAAGAAAATGGGTCCCACGAAACCGTGAATCTCTTTATGTGGGGAACTCCGTTAGCATAATTTTCAATATGGCATCAGCTCCTTTCATTCCTCCTCCCTTCACACTCCCCTCCTTCATGCCCGTTCCCTCCTCATGTTCATATGCCCTCTCCTCCCGGTTCACTTGTCATGTTCTCCTCAAGTTCCTCCTCCTCCTCGTCCCCCTCCTCATCCTCATCATCATCTTCGTCATCATCATCACCATCAGCATCAGAAGCAGAACCATCAACGGCATCATCATCAGCAGCATCAGCGTTAGCATCAGCATCAGCATCATTATAGCCATAGCATCGTCACCATCACCATCATTATCATCAGCATCAGCATTATCATCATCATCATCAACATCATCAGCATCGTCATCATCATCACCGTCATCATCATCAGCAGCAGCGTGATCGGCACCACCAGCAGCAACATCATCATCATCATGTTTAACAGCATAAGCATCACCATCATCAGCATCAGCAGCAGCATCATTGGCATCATTGACGTCCTCGTCGTCCTCATCATCCTCAGAATCCGCATCGTCACCAGCATAAGCATCATCGCCATCATCAGCATCATCAGCATCATGATCCTCATCCTCATCCTATTCGTAATCAGCATCAACATTCATCATCGGCTTCTTGTTCTTATCCTTCGTCACCATCATCAGCACAATCATCATAACCATCATTACCACCATCACCGTCACCATCAGCATCATGCTCCACGTTTGAGATCAGCACGTTCTGGAAAAGGATCGCTGGGACGAGCTGGGCACAGAGGAGGCTATCACGATTGGCTTGGATGCAGCGGACGATCTCAGAGCCACGTTGGCAGCACAACGACGCAGGTACCAGTAACTGACGTGAATTCGCCCAGGGGATTTGACGGGATTTGGGCCTTGGATCTGTTGTCCTTGTACACCTCCTCCTTCTCCTCCTCCTTCTCCTCCTCCTCCTCTTCCTCCTCCTCCTCCCCCTCCTCTCCCCCCTCCCTCCCCCGCCTCCTCCTCCTCCTCCTCCTCCCTCTCCTCCTCCTCCTCCTCCTCCTCCTCCTCCTCCTCCTCCTCCTCCTCCTCCTCCTGAATACCTCCGCAACATCCTCCACCGCTCCGTTCGTTTTTCCGTTTCCACAGCACGCCCCAGCGGAGCATCCATTTAGCGAGCTGAGCACGCGGGGGCCGTTTGCGAGGCAACGGCTGCACTTGAAGATCTCGGGGGAAGTTCGGAAGTGCTAAGCTCTCTCTTGGGGGCGATCTGGGAAAGGGATCCCCATTTGCTCGACTTGGAAGTCGTAGGGTCGTCCTCTCTCAGCGAAGATAGCCGGAAGGCAGACCACGACTGGATTCAAACGGCGTCACAGCCTCGCATGCAGCCAGCGTCTTCTTGTGAGTGCCACAGTATGCCATACATAATCTCGAATGAGGAGCGATGCTGTGAACCCCACATGCGTCTGAGCTCACGAAAAAAAACGCCCAGGCACAGCCCAAGGACGGACGGAGCCAATTCCGACATCAAAGAGGCCCCCGCTTTAACGGCTGCGGCCGGCCCAGAGGGGCTCCACGAGACCCTCCTGGGACCCTGCCCGACGCTGGAGGGACAGCCACAGAGGCACGCCCAAAGCCCCAGAGCCCACCCGATGCGCCCAGGGAGGCCTCCAGGAGGCGCGGCCGGCGCCGGAGCCGACGGGAGACGAGGCGCGTCCGTGTGCTTCCCGCACGCCCACGCCGGCGTCTGCCGGCTCGCCCACGGTCTGCCTCTGCCTGCGGACGGCTCCTGGGCCACCGCCAGATGGGCGACTTGGCGGCGCGCACAAGGGGGTGGGGGGAGGGGGGAGGGCTTCTTAGAAGCAGGCTGCTTCTTAGAAGGCGCCGGCCTTACATCTACAGATAAGGCCCGCGCCTTCTAAGAAGCAGGGGTGCTTCTAAGAAGCCCCCCCCCCTCCCTCCACCCCCCTCTGCGCGTGGCTGAGCGACGCTCCGGAACGGGCCTCACGCGGGATGACGCAGCGACCTCACGCAGTGGCTGGCGCGGGGCGCCGGCGCGGCACGCCGCACAGTGGAAGCGAGGGCGCCTGCGCGGGACCTTGCGCGAGGGGCACACGCGCGAGTGTCGGCGCCGTCGACTTAGTCTTTCTCGGGCAGGGGCCGACCGCCCCGGCAGTCATACAGTCCTACCACGAATTTTTTGTGCACCCCCAGAATGTTCTAAGAACAAACGCGCAATGTTCTTAGAACAAAATTATCCCGGCAAAGCAACCTAACAGCGATGTGTAGGAGCATATCTGGAAGCATTCCCCTTAAGATTCGGATGAGAATCCAGTTGTAGAATTCTGCTGTTCTCGCAGTCGTAGTCGCATTCGCGATGACAGTCGCAGTGGCAACGGCAGTCGCAGTCACAGCCTTAGCCTCAGCCTCAGCCTGCCTCAGCCTCAGCCTCAGCCTGCTTCAGCTCAGCCTCAGTCTGCCTTCAGCCTCGGCCTCAGCCTCCGCCTGCCTCAGCCTCAGCCTGCATCAGCCTCAGCCTCAGCCTCAGCCTGCCTCAGCAGCCTCAGCCTGCCTCAGCCTCAGCCTCAGCCTGCCTCAGCCTCAGCCTCAGCCTGCTTCAGCCTCAGCCTCAGTCTGCCTTCAGCCTGCCTCAGCCTCAGCCTGCCTCAGCCTCAGCCTGCATCAGCCTCAGCCTCAGCCTCAGCCTGCCTCAGCATCAGCCTCAGCCTCAGCCTCAGCCTCAGCCTCAGCCTGCCTCAGCCTCAGCCTCAGCCTGCCTCAGCCTCAGCCTGCCTCAGCATCAGCCTGCCTCAGCCTCAGCCTCAGCCTGCCTCAGCCTCAGCCTCAGCCTCAGCCTCAGCCTGCTTCAGCCTTCAGCCTTGGCCTCAGCCTCAGCCTGCCTCAGGGTCAGCCTGCATCAGCCTCAGCCTCAGCCTGCCTCAGCATCAGCCTGCCTCAGCCTCAGCCTGCCTCTGCCTCAGCCTCAGCCTGCTTCAGCCTCAGCCTCAGCCTCAGCCTGCCTCAGCCTCAGCCCTCAGCCTCAGCCTCAGCCTGTCTCAGCATTCAAAATGTGGCCCGGGAATGGAATTCTGGGAACTCGAAAACACGAAGTGGCCTACAGTTGGCTCCGGGCATTCAAAATCATGCCCAGGAATGGAGTTCTGGGAACTCGAAGAGCACGAAGTGGCCTACAGTTGGCTCCGGGCATTCAAAATGTGGCCCGGGAATGGAGTTCTGGGAACTCGAAGAGCACGAAGTGGCCTACAGTTGGCTCCGGGCATCCAAAATGTGGCCCGGGAATGGAGTTCTGGGAATCGAAGAGCACGAAGTGGCCTACAGTTGGCTCCGGGCATCCAAAATGTGGCCCGGGAATGGAGTTCTGGGAAGTCGAAGAGCACGAAGTGGCCTACAGTTGGCTCCGGGCATCCAAAATGTGGCCCGGGAATGGAGTTCTGGGAAGTCGAAGAGCACGAAGTGGCGTACAGTTGGCTCCGGTTATTCAAAATGTGGCCCGGGAATGGAGTTCTGGGAGGTCGAAGAGCACGAAGTGTGTGACTGTTGGCTTAAAACGAGCCCGGCTCTGTTCCCGGCCCTCCTCCCCGGCACCCGCCCAGACCCCCCTGTGGAGTCCATCCAGATGCTCTCTTTTGACACCACTAGAAACCTATCAGCAAAAGCTGTTAGGTAAAAACCGATGTGTGAAGACAAGACGGACTCCGCCAGAATTGTTCTAAGAACATTTCGTGGAAGGCGAGCCAGGGCGCTTCGCCACTGCTTGACTGTCGGCGTCGCCCAGATGGCCGCCTCTGGAGAGCCTGGATCCCAAAATGTTGGCCTCGCTTTCGTACTTCCGCCGCCTGCCGCTGGCCTTCCCCTGGCCTCCGCCAGCGCCGCCGCCGCCGCCGCGCTGCTTCCGCCGGCCTTCCTTCTGTGCTCACTGCAGCTGGCAAGATATGATCAGGAAGGCTAGAACTCGAGGAACCTGGGCCACCCTCCTGGAAGTTTCTTCACACAAGCCTGGGCCAACTGTTTCGTTCACGCTGCGGGGACGAGCATGCTCAAGAAACTGGGCCAGCTTCCCAGCAAGTTGGCTAAGGAACGCCGGCCCTGCTGTCCGGGAGGAGGCTTCTTAGCCATACGCTCGGCCCTACTCCCTCTTGTCGCTGGGAGCTGCGTGCTGGGCCGCATGAAGAAAGCTCGACCGAAGCGGTCCTCTCGGCGCGATCCAACGTCCTGTCGGATCGGGGCCGCAGGAGATGCAGAACGACGGGCGGGGCGACGCGCGGGCGCTGAAGCCGTCGAGGCACCCGGGACGAGATGTCAGCTTCTTCGACGCTCGACTCCCCAGAAGTGAGGCCCCTGCATGGCGCCCCAGCGTTCCAGAGGGCCCCGCGGAACTTCCGCTCCAAGACGGCCACCGGCAAAATCCACAGGAAGGAGGCAAGATAAGGACGCAAGGCCCTTGGACTTCCAGTTTGGACGTCCTTGGGCGTCCAAATTGGCTCAGGGAGGGTCGAAGAAGCAGCAAGGATGCAAGGGTCGCCTTGCAAAGTTGCGTTTTTGTTTTAACCATCCAAAGGGTACTTTGCGAGGGTAGCCTTGCAAAGTGTTGCATCCTTACCCTGGCTTTGCCTGCACCTGGCCCGGGGCGGCCCGAAGATGCCCCTCACGACGGCCCCAGGCTGGCCCCAAGGGCGACAGCCTGGGGCCTCCTCCTCCTCCTCATCCTCCTCCTCCTCCTCCTCCTGCTCCAAGGCGGCCACGGCACCCTCCCGACAACCCCCAAGAGACGGCCCCGTGCCCCCCCCCCCGCCCCGTGTGGAGACCCAGGCCGCCGAACCCGGCTAGCGAACCCCCGCCCCTGGGCACAGCAGGAGCTCGACCACAGGCAACCTTCTACAACGCTACAAGAAACCCAACCCTGAGACCCCAGGATGTCCATGGATGTTTGATACGGGGACGTGGCCACCGTAGAACCATCGGAGCCCAAGGAGCCCCGGGGCACCCTGGAGGCAAGCAGGGTGCTTGTTCGCATGGGCTTCCTCTGTACAGCTCTGCACATGCGCACGAATCTACGCGCGCACTTCTTCAGCATCGGGCGCTGGCAAGACTGGGTCTGGTTCGGCCGTGTGCTGGAGGGCGCCTCCCACGCCCCACTCCACGAACCGGCACTGCCGCCACCCGAAAAGACACCAGCTGCGGCAGGCCTGGTCTTGCGTTTCCGGTGCATGTTTTGGCTTCGCGGGCCCCATCACTGACTGGCTCCCCTTCCCCAGGGTCCTGGCTGTATCCGACGACAGTGCGCATCGTGGCGATGACCATCTGGACATGCTGCCCGCTGCGACGCGCAGATGCCAACGGGTGCGCCGAGAACGATCGTGCCCACGGCACCGCGGGCAGCACGCGGGTGCGCGGCGCTGCCGCCGTCGGGAGGGCGGGCGAACGTCAGAAAACCTGTCGGGCGACGCCGAAGTGCCTCTGGCCGAGGGTGCCCCCAGGACTTCCAGCGAGGCCCCCACGGCCTCCAGAGCACCCCCTCGCGAGGCCCAGGGGGCCCAGGGGCTCCCACATCGGGCGAAAAGTTTTTTTCCTTATGTTCTGAATCTGTGGTTCCACAATCGGGCGAAAAGCTGGGGGCACCTTGGGCCCGGGGCACCGTCAGCGCCCCCCGACGACGGGCACCGCCGCGCCCATCTCGCGCGCCAGCGGCGGAGGGCGTATCAGCCGAGGCGCCTCTGCACAAAGTACAGACCGTCGAAGGTCTGGTTGGTGGGCTCGTTTTCCTCGGCCACCACCACGAGTAGGAGGGGAAGGGGGTCCTCCTCCTCCTCCTCCTCCTCCTCCTCCTCCTTCTCCTCCTCCTCCTTCTCTTCCTCCCCCTCATCCTTCACCTTCTTCCCCCCTCCAGCTTATGGTGGTGGTGGTGGAAAACAGGCCCATCACTGGTGCATGCGCAGGTCGTCGTCGACGTACAGCAGCTGGAAGCCCGCGCCGCGGCTGCTCGGGTTCACCTCCCCGCCCTTGCGGCGAGCGAAAAGGCTCCCGATCCAGCGCAGGAGCCCCGGCGGAGGCAGCGGGATGGTGATCGTGCCGAGGAGCCAGCGCGACCGCCGGAGAAGCTTGACCTTGCGGAAGTTCAGCTGCATCTCCTGATGGGCCTGTTTTCCACCACCACCACCACCATAAGTTGGAGGGGGGAAGGAGGAGGAGGAGGAGGAGGAGGAGGAGGAGGAGGAGGAGGAGGAGGACCCCCCCTTCAACGTATGGTGGTGGTGGTGGAAAACACGCCCATCATCTCCGCGTCGCCCAGGGCGACGCCTTCCACGAAGACGCGGAAGCCGCGCAGTTTCGACTCGCCGCTGAAGTCGACGCAGTTGACGAACCAGCCCGCCTCGGCGTCGACCTCCTGGAAGGTGGTCGCCGCGCCGCGCCTGCCCTTCTTGAAGGTCGCGTCTGCGGCGTCCGTGAAGATGAGCTTCCAGGTGCCGTTCAGCATGCACTCGCTGGCCGGGTGTTGCTAGGAACTGGCCCTGGCCCAGGGTGCCCCCAGCCTTTCGCGCCACTCTGGGGCCCTGGGCTTCCCTGGGCCTCGTGAGGGGTGCTCTGGAGGCCGTGGGGGCCTCCCGGGGAACCATTGGGACACCTGAGATCCGACGGGACAAAAAAATGCAACATCGCGACGAAATCACAACTGGGGCTCTAGTCCCTATCTTTCTGGGGCTATATCCCGAGCCGGATCGATCTGTGATGGCCCTGGAGCCCGAAGCAAACAAAACAAAACGGAGCACCCGCAACGCAAGAACTGCGTCGCCAAGGTTTCAGGGTTGGGCCAAGGACACACGGTAGAGGGAGACAATTACTGAACACTCCTCCTGCCCCCCAAACTGAAGTTGACACGTGCGGAGGAGACTGCAGCCGAAGTGCAGCTCATCAGACCCACCGCCAACCTTGAACATTGGGGGGAGGGGGGGGGCGTTGGCAGATAAATGTGACATGAGTGCTCACTATTTTGTCCGATGCCTGCATGGCGGGCATGGCGGGTTCGGGGAACCCTGAACCCAAAGAGGCTGCCGCATCTGTCGCCGCGCCACTCGTCCTCGACGCGCCTGAGTGGACGACGCCGGCACCACGGCACACCCACGGCAGACCAACGGCAAGCCCTGGGCTCCGCGCCCCAGGCAGACGAAGCCATCACAGCGGCAGGCCCCACGGCAAACCCGCCGCGTCGGGGGCGGAGCTTGCCCCGGTGGCCCCCAGGCGCCCTCCTCGTGGCGTGAGGCCGCGCGTCGGATCCAGCGGCGCGGCGACGTGTCTGAGTTTTGCCGCCGGGCGCTCGCTTGGCTCCCGCCGCATGGCGCCGGCCCTTCCGCCAGGGACGAGATGCAGACTCCTTCTATCCACGGAGGCGAGGGCCCCTCCTGCCTCCTCGTATATTCCCTCGCATGTGGCGATGACGTTTCTGCGGGTGGGCTTCTGCATCGCCAAGGTGCTCGTCCTCGTCGTGGCGGTGGCGCCCGCAGAGCTTGTGAGGTGTTGGCGTTGAGCTCCAAAACAAAAAAAAGAGGGCCCCTCCTGGCGCGCGCCACGCTCCAGCAACACCCGCGCTGGGGCTGCCCCCGCCGAAGCCGCGCCACCCGAAGTTCGGCCGCGCCGTCGGGTTCAGCGCCGCGACGGCGAGCGCCGCGGCGACGGTGCGGTTGCGCAGCTCCGCCAGCTCGCCGCCCAGCTCAGTGCGCTGCGCCGCGAAGCTCTCGGCCTCGAGCAGCGAGGGCCCCCCCTGCTTCGCGGCCTTGCCCGCCTTCTCCTTTCACGGGCGGCGAACACACGCGTGCAGGGGCACGCAAATAGATAGACGCAAACCCCAGGATTCCCGATATTAGTCCTTGCTCTCTGGGTTTTCGTCTCCCCCCCCAACTGCCCATAGTTTCCGGTCTTTTCCTGGGAATCGACGAACAATTGTGTCGTTGTCCCCTTCAGAACACGGAAGACATGCTTTTCTGTCCGCAGCGCCGGCGGGCGCGAGCGCGACAACAGAGCCAGGCGGGCCGCGCCGGGCACTGGGCGCTCTGCAGTTAGGCGCTCGACCACGAGAAACCGTCCACAAGAAGCCGAACCCTGAGGCCAGGACGTCCATGGATCTGTGGTGTGGGAAAGGCACGCTCTCCATGGCAGAGCCATCGAAACCCACGAGGCCCAGAGCACCCCGGAGGCAAGCAGGGCTTCTTGGCAGGGGCCTCCGCTGTAGAGCGGGTTGCAAAGCAGAGAGCGGCCGCGGAGGCGGAGGGGGGACGGAGGCCTGGCCGAAGAGACTCCGCGGGCGACGGGCGCGCGCTGGCGACCTCGGGCACCGGGACACACACGGCAAGCACGTACGACAACAGATCCTGCCATCAAGAAGTCCAGGGGCAACGTCTGCCGTCGATCTCTCCGAGGGCCGCGAGGCGCCGCAGAGCTGCAGCGGATCACCGGGGACCACCGGGACGTGCGAGGCTTCCCAGGTTCCTCCTTTGACGCGCCTCCCGCGCCTAGCTCCGCGCGAGATCACGGTCGGGACACCGAGGCGCGACCCGACCCACGGAGGCCTACGCGATCCAGCAGGCTTTGCGCTCCACGGTCCTCGGCGTCCATCATCTCCCACATCTCCTCCTGCTTGGCGCGGAACTCGTCGCAGAGCTGGACGGCCGGGCGCCGCCAGAGCCCTCCCTGGCCCGAGGCGCCCCCGGGACCTCCCAGGAGCCCCCCCCACGGCCTCTTGAGCACCCCGCCGCGAGGGCACAGAGGGGGGGCCCCCGGGGCTCCAGAGCGGAGCCACGAGCGCCGGGGACCCCCTCTGGCCAGGGACACATCTGGCAGCCCCCGCGAAGAGCTCCTCCTTCAGCGGGGCCGGCGAGGCACCCGCGCGCGCCTCTCGCGGAGGGCGCGCCCGAGGGCAAGGAGAGGGGCGGGCCGCGGAGAAGGCCCGAGGGGGGCCTCCCCCGGCCCTCCGGGAGGCTTCCCGAGGAGGAGGAGGAGGAGGAGGAGGAGGAGGAGGAGGAGGAGGAGGAGGAGGAGGAGGAGGAGAGGAGGAGAGGAGGAGGAGGAGGAGGAGGCGGAGGCAGGCGCGGGGGCTCGCCTGCGGAGCCCCGGCGCCCTCGGCGGAGGCCTGTCCTATTCCTTTTCCTTTTCCTCCCCTCCTCCTCCTTTCCTCCTCCTCCTCCTCCTCCTCCCTCCTCCTCCTCCTCCTCCTCCTCCTCCTCCTCCTCCTCCTCCTCTCCTCCCCCCTCCTCCTCCCTCCTCCCTCCTCCCTCCTCCCTCCTCCTCCTCATCCTTTTTGTATCCGCCTCCTCCTTTCTCTCCTACTCCTCCTCCTCCTCCTCCTCCTCCTTCTCCTCCTCCTCGCTCCCCACGAGCTCACGCCGATCCCGTGGAGGGGGGGCACCTTGCACGGAGTGGTCTCCGCTGGCGTGCCGCGGTCGCCTCGACGGATGAGGGCTGCCTGCTCCTCCTCCCTCCTCCTCCCTCCCTCCCTCCCTCCCTCCCTCCTCCCTCCCCTCCCTCCCTCCCTCCCTCCCTCCCTCCCCCTCCTCTTTTTTTTGTTTAAAGCAACGCACAGGCCCCTGAAGAATTCGAAGAAGGGCATGCCGAAGACCAGGTAGGAGACCATCCAAGTGTACGACAAGCCCTCCTCCGACTGACTACCACCACATCCCAGAGGCGCAGATGAAGAGGCAGCGACCGCGCAGCGAACCTCAAAAAGGTAAGCAGAGTGCGCCCACGCTTCACGACAGACACCGAGAGCTCGATCGTGTAGGTCAGCTGCTGAATGCCCGCATGCCAGTAAGCCACATACAGCAAAAAATACGCCAGGAAGCCACAATCAGCACATCACGCATTAGCAGGCCCCAATCCCACGAAAAAATAATGCCAAAGCCACCGAGACCTGCGAGAATAACAGAAGCACAATGCTGCAGTATATCCGCTGCACGACTCAAACAAAAATTGTTCCAGCCACTCGTAGCAGGTACCCTCAGCCAAAGAGGCGCCCTTCGCCAGGGTCAGGGGGGAGGTCAACTGGGTGCCAAGCGAAGCGATCGAGCCGTTGGCGACGACGAACAAACGGCTGATCACATCTCCCCGCTCTCTCCCGCGCCCAAGCGGCGACTCCCAGGACGTACAGCTCGGAGTGCAACTGCTCTAGCGGCACGAACGGGGCCACCTCCACGAGCGGCGGTGCCTCCGAGACAAAGATGGGATCCAGCTTAGTCTCCCGCACCTCGCTCTTCACGCACGTGCTGACCCCGACGTCGTGCCTGATGACGTTGGGCTCGAGCAGCGCCTCCCAATTCTCGCATGGCTGCGGCACGTCCGCACGGCAGGACGAGAAGACTGTAGCACCGCACGTGCACAAGACGCCTGCGGCGTCCAGCCTCTCCCAGCTGCCCGCACCAGGGACGAGATCAGAAGCCTCCGAGAGCGAACAAGAAGTCGCCGCCGAGGACTGCGAACCGACAGAGCCGCGGCGCGCCCTCCTCCTCCTCGTCGAACGCCTGGCAGGGGCAGCCAGCTTCCCAGGGCCCAAGCGCGGCCCGCGCTGAGCAGCACGCAAGGCGGCGGCATCCGCGAGCACCAGCGACGGCACTCCATCGGCGGCGGAGTGGAGCGCGACGTTCCTCCGCAACCTGTCGAGCCAAGGCGGTTCCACTCCTTGAACGAGAGCGGCGAGGGCAGGGATGATGGCCTGAACTCTGTCGGCCACGCCGTGCACGCCGACCAGCATGTCCAGGGCGGCCTCCAGTCCTCCTCCTCCTCCTCCTCCTCCTCCTCCTCCTCCTCCTCCTCCTCCTCCTCTCGCACCCCACGGGCGCACCCGCCATCGTAACGAAAGTGCATGGCTTGATGGCCGGCCGGAACGCGTAGGCGAACCCGCGGGCATGCGAGCAGGGGATCGGCTGCAGAATAGACTTACCCCAGAAGTGGTCACATCGTCGAGCCAACCGAACATACGCAGAATGCTCGTAGATCTACAAGCATTATGCGCATTTTTCTCGTGGCTTCGACGAACACATGAATCGTGGGGTACATCAAATCTGTAGTCTCTGGGAGACGCAAGACTCGGGTTCGGGGGACTCGGGTTGGCCCGACGGGGCCGTCAGGAAAATGGCGTGACACGAACTGAAATTTGACGCGACCTCTCGCTGCAAACATCCCATGAAGACTGGACCACCAAAATTATCCCGGCAAAGCAACCTAATAGCGATGTGTAGGAGCATATCTGAAAGCATTCCCCTTCAGATTCAGATGAGAATCCAGTTGTAGAATTCTGCTGTTCTCGCAGTCGTAGTCGCATTCGCGATGACAGTCGCAGTGGCAACGGCAGTCGCAGTCACAGCCTCAGCCTCAGCCTGCCTCAGCCTCAGCCTCAGCCTGCCTCAGCCTCAGCCTGCCTCAGCCTCAGCCTCAGCCTGCTTCAGCCTCAGCCTCAGTCTGCCTTCAGCCTCGGCCTCAGCCTCAGCCTGCCTCAGCCTCAGCCTGCATCAGCCTCAGCCTCAGCCTCAGCCTGCCTCAGCATCAGCCTGCCTCAGCCTCAGCCTCAGCCTCAGCCTCAGCCTGCTTCAGCCTCAGCCTCAGTCTGCCTTCAGCCTCGGCCTCAGCCTCAGCCTGCCTCAGCCTCAGCCTGCATCAGCCTCAGCCTCAGCCTCAGCCTGCCTCAGCATCAGCCTGCTTCAGCCTCATCCTCAGCCTGCCTCAGCCTCAGCCTCAGTCTGCTTCAGCCTCAGCCTCAGTCTGCCTTCAGCCTCGGCCTCAGCCTCAGCCTGCCTCAGCCTCAGCCTGAATCCTCAGACTCAGCATCAGCCTGCTTCAGCATTCAAAATGTGGCCCGGGAATGGAGTTCTGGGAACTCGAAGAACACGAAGTGGCCT
>CAUYUJ010021225.1:10000-47500 GCA_963575745.1 Prorocentrum cordatum | reverse complement strand
CCAGGAGCCCACGAGCTCTGGCGGCGTCAGAAGCGAGCACAAAAAGGGCTCCATGGCAGGCGGCGGCCAGATGCTCAGCGCGAATGAGATCCCAGTGCTTCGGCGAACGTAAACTTGCGGGGGGCACTGTCAGTCGCAGCTCGCCCATTAACTCTCGATTGTCACTCTGGCGGCACAGCAAGCGGAAGACTCGAGCGCGCCCTGAGAGAGTGCGAGTCACAGATAGTGCCATAGTCACCGCACTGAGAACATCCAAGGGAAGCGCTTCTGGCCCATGACACTCCGGGAAAAAACAATCCGCAGCCGGCGAAACTTCCAGAAGCGAGTCCGAAGAACGCGACAGACACCCGAGTTCAATCTGCATCAGCGAAGATGGCATCGGCGAGAACTGCATCACACAGCTAAGGACTGACACGCACCGCGAGCTAGACATAACTGCCGAGGGAGAGGCTGACGCTGGCCGCTTACCCGCGGAAGCGCAGCGAGAACGATATTTGGCAATCGGTTGCCCCCAAGAATGCGCCCCGATGCTCCCGGGCCAACCCGCGCCCCAGGATGAAACAGTTCGTCTTCGATTCGGAGAGAACACCAGGCTGGGATGCACCCATCATCTTGAGCTCGAGAATCAGGGGCCCAGGAGCGGGAACGACATGGCAAATCTCGCCGGCTGCAGTTTAAGATGAGCTACCTTCCCGCTAGATTCCTCGCGCGATAAAACTGCGCGAGACGCTTGATCATATTCAAGTGAAGGGGCCCAAGGACACACAAATAAATACACACAAATAACCGGATTCCCCAGATGTCCCCATATTTTCTGTGTTTCTGCCTCCCCGCGCACTGCCCGTATGTTCCATATTTTCTGGAGGATCGTCGATTAATTGTGTCTGCGTGGTTCTTCTCCTCCTGATCAAGACCCCTTCCAAAGCCACCTGCGCAAGCACGGTCGATGCCAAGCTGGCCGCTCTCGAAGCAGCAGCGGGGGATCCGCGCGGGCGGGGGGGGCGGAGGCGCGGCAAGGAAAGGGGGCCCGACAGCGCGCCCCCTTGGTGGAGATAGCTCCAGAGCGGATCTCTAGAACGCACGCAGCATATCCCCATGGGCAGCGACGGTAGAGGGAAACAAGTACTGAACACCCCCCCTCCCCCCCAAACCCAACGTTGGCACGCGCGGGGGAGACTGCGGTCGAAGTGCGCCTCATCAGACCCACCGCCAACTTTGAACAATGGGGGGGGGGAGTAGGCGTTGACAGATGAATGTGGCATGAGTGTTCGCTAATTTGTTCCGAAGCCTGGACCACCCCTTGGACGGCGCCATGCAGAATGCCAGCAAAACCAACTAGCGCCGTCGGGCCGCCCGTCTTCAACAGCGCTGACACGGCGAACTCCTGGGATCGACAGGGGGGGCATGCCCATCATCCACGGCGCGCAGCAGCGGGGCATCATCATCAACTTCCTGGCGGGCCGAGCGCGCGCAGGATAGCGGCCCGACTTCCAGAATATTGCGACGCAACTTTCGGCCTCGCACCAGGCCGCGTCGATCCCCAGAAACATGCCGATCCAGATGGCGACGGGGGAGGTTGTTCACGGCGGCCGTCAAATGCTTGATACGTGTATTTCGGGCCCCCAGAACACTCACCACAGTAGATCCCCATTCGCACTCGCCATCGACCGAGTCGGAGACCAACTCGCCCTTCGGCAGAAATGCCCGGCGGTAAACTTTCCGGACAGACAAAGGCCGTTGCCCGTCAGCACCCGCAACTGGGCGCCGCGCAACAGGTCTCGGTCAGACGCGCGCGCCAACCAAGCAGCGCAGCACAGTCGATCGCACCCCAGGAGCTGAATCGCCAACTCGAAGTGCAACCTTCCTCAGAGCAACGAACGAGGGAGGAGGGCAACCCTCGGAGCTGACGGGTTTGACGAAGCGGTCGACGCAGGCAATGGCAGTTTTGGCCGGCCGCGGCTTCCGAGCGAAAACCGAAACCCAATTGGGCGCCAACGCGAAGGCGCCACGGGCAGCATTCTCCATCCTGGCCCCATCCTCCACCGCGGCCCCGCGTATCAATCGACGCGGGAACAGTGCCCATAAGCGACCGGCCGATCGATGGCTCGGAATTGCCCTCGGAGCCGAATGCGCGAAACAGTGTCCCGGGCCTGCTCGAGGCGAGCTTACACCGCGGCGCGATCGAGATCAGCAGCTCGGCGCTGCACTTCGCTGGGCGAGCGCTGGAACGAGGCCAGGTGAAGCAAGCGCACTCGGCCGCCACGGATCTCGATGAAGTCGGAGGCCGCCTCTCGCGAACTGAAAAGTTCAGCGCGCGAGCGGCCCCCGCGCCCCGCAGCGGGAGGAAGGGCGCGCGCTAGTAGCAAGAGAGCGCGCGGACCTCTCGGGCGCTTGATGGCCGAGAGCCAGTGACGACGCGACTGGCTTCCTGCATTCACACTCAATAGCGCCCCAGCCTGCCTGCGGGGGGGGGGGGGCGTCCTAGCTGGATGAGACTCTTCTGTTTCCACGTACTTCGCCGACACACTATTGCATGCCAACTATTTCGCTATGCGCCCAGGGATCGGGCGATCGCGTGCGTCGGCAACTTTGCGAGGTAGACAAAGGGGCAACCAGGGCAGCGCGATGCCCGCCGAGAGCTCCTCAGGGTCGCCGACAACTCTGGCGCTCAACTGAATCCGAGCAACCATGCCACCTGGCCGCGGGCGCCCAAAACGATCGACGGCTGCAACTGCACCCGCCCATTTGTCAAAGCGAATGACGGCAGCAGGCGACCCTTTCTCGCTGTCAAGAGCGTATATCCATCTCGGCGCCTGCGCGCATTTCTCTGGGCCTCCTATGAACGCGAAAAGCTCAAATTTCTCCTCGCTGTCAAAATTGAACACCCCGTGCCCGAAGTTGAACCGCCCTCAAGGGTGGCTTCAGATTCGGTCCGATCCCCTGTGGTCGACTTGCACGCGCCCCGAACTTGGCTGGCAAATAATTCATGGTTCTGAAGATTTCAACGAATCAGCCTGGCATTGCCATTAGAAACCTCAACGTGCATGATGTCCGGGAATCGAATCGGAGCTGGAGGAGGGCGCGCTAGGAGGGAGGGAGAGGGAGGTGAATCCCTTGGACAACGTTCCAGGATTGACAGTGGCAACGCCCCCACAAACGTGGCCTGCGCAATTTCCCCACAGACATTCGAAAACATCGGGGCCCCGGGGAGACTGCGCTGCAGAAAAACTCGCATCTGCGCCTCTTATTGATGCACTCCTTGGAACGAACTCACAGAGGATCAAAGGCGAAGCCTCTGCAACTACCCGAGCTTCTCCTACGCATAATCCCCTTGATGCCGGAGCAGTGCCCGCGTATGTAACGCCGCGGAATTGATGCCTCCAACCAACCTGATATCACAGAGACCCTGCAATGGCGACCTCGGTGGGGGCCGAACGAATCTGCCAAAAATGCCACTCTGGCCCGGCGCCGGCCTCGAAGATTGAGCGCGCCTGAGCAACGAGGTCATCCTCCGGCAGGCTGAGCTTCCTGAGCGTCGCCTGGCCCCAGGCGATGTCCACCTTGTCGCGACCCAGCTCCGGCCCAATATTTCACTGGCGCCGGTCGAAGGAAATCTCGCGCCCGCGCAGGCGCTCGGGCAAGGCAATGCTGGTCTCGAGGCCAATGATCTCCAGCTTGACTTGACGCGGGTTCTTGTTTGCTGAGAGGCGCAGACGAACTCCCCCACCGCGCGCCGCCGCGCTGAGTTGACGCTGCATTCCGTCAGCGCCGCGCAGACTGGACAAGGCTTCGCCAGCGCGACGCGCAGCCAGACCAGCTGCGCCCACGAACTTGCGAACGAACTGCTTGGAGAGCGGGCTGGCGGGCGCGAGCTCGCACTGGTCGCTGCCCAGGCTGAGTTCCGATAACCACCGAGACATATTCTCCAACGCTGCTATTTCTGAAACCAACTGCCCTACGCCGATGCGGACGCTCGCCTCGCGCATCCCCGTCGAACTGAAAACTGGAGACCTGGGTCGGCCCTGCAGCTCGAGTTTGGCGACGGCCGCAGCACCCTGCGAAGAGGGCGAACGCGGCCCATCCACCTCTGGAGCCGCCGGCGCCGCGATGCGCGCGTAGAGCTCGGCACCGGTAGCCGCGAAGTCAGACTGGCACTTCTTAGAACAGTCGCTCAAGTCATGAGGGAATTCTGCTGTGACCGAGGCCGCCTCAGATTTGACCGCGAACGAAACTGTCGCGGCTACCGCTGAGTCGAGCGGCCTCTGCATGGCGGCGAACTCGTCTTCGAGCAGGGAGTGGCAGATGGCGCGGGCGCGCCGGACAAGCAATCGCCCAAGTCGGCGACGTCGCGACGCTCAGGGCCCCCCGAGGAAGCAGCAGTCCACGCGCCATGCGCAGACGAGCTGGCGCGGATGGAGCGAAGCAGGAGCTTGCGCGGGGGCCCCAACTCCCACGGTAGAGGCCGACGAGGGACACCAGGCTGACTGGCCTTGCCAGCCGCGGACTAACGGCATCCGCGCACTGCCGCGGGCAGGCGGACGTCGCAAGCCACAGCGGCCATAGGGGGGGGGGGGGGGGGGGGGGGGCGCAAACCCGCGACGCATCAACAAAATGATAATAAACCCTCCCCCCAAGCTCCCTCTGTGCAGGTCCCTAGCAAGATTCACTTCGACTGATGGAAGTACCTGGTTGGAAGGCTACCGTTCGACGATCTGGATGCGCGCCAAAACGCCTTTCTCTGGGCCCCAGCGCCGCGATCAAACTGACCGTTACGTCTTGGCGCTTCTGAATCGCACCAGAACGCCATTCTCGGGGCTTCAACGCCCCGAAACAAATAACTGCTGCGCCCTGGCAATCCTGAGCCGCCACAAAGCATCATTTGTGGCGCCTTAAACAAAGGGGCCCTTGTAATCCACGCAAACATTGCGAAAGCATGCGCGCGACGCTCAGGCGGGAGCCGCGCTCTCAAAAAAAAACGCCCTCAATCCGCCAATGCCTTCCAGTTTTCAAAAACGCGCATGTATACATATACGCATACATACATATATTTATGCATATATGCACGCGCGCACGCGCGCGGCGCTAGCGCGAGGGCCACATATGAAGCGCGAGCCGCCCTGAATCCAAAATTCCCGCAATTTTCAAATTCCGAGCGCGCGCGGCGGCATGGCGAGGGCCACGGCGCGAAAACCGCCCGCTGCCCATCTGCGAAACAGATTCCACGTTCTAAACGCCCGGGCTGCGAGGCAGAAGAGTTATTTTAAACGAGAAAGAATGGAAGAAGACCAACCGCCCGATCAAGTCGCGAAGCCGACGGACAGGAGCGGACCATCATGGGCCACTTACCCGGGAGTCCAAGCGAAGCGGTGAGACGATCAGCTGCTAGAATGCAACTCAGTCACCCATCAAAGGGCTTGCCCGACTTTGGACGCCGCCCCGCTCTGACGGCGGCAATGTTGCGATTGCGTCCGAATTCCCTGAACATTGGCCCCCGAGCCAACAGTTGCCCACCCTACCCTGGATCGCCTGGTACGAGCCACATATGCAACAGACCACGGCCGCTGAGGTCACCAAAACTTGGCGCCTGCGGAGCTCGACGATAGCTTCAGCACGCGCCGGCACCCCGCCGCGGACCGACCACGCCTTCGCGACAGCCACACTCTGACTCGGCCCAGGTTCAAAATAATCAACAGCCCCCCCCCCCACCCCCCACCGCATGCTCAAAAGATCCAGCAGTTTGAAGGGCCGCCTCCACCGCCGAGGAGCGCATGGGCGGGCCCCCCCGCAACTTAACATCCGCCCTAGCCCGAAGCTTCTGCTGGGCCGTTTGATCACAGGGGCCTTGTAAAAGCTTCACGGGGCTGAAAGGGGTCCTCGCCAGCGCTAAACACGCATGACATTGGAAAAACAGCTTGGCTACTAACGGGCCCGAGGTGGGCCGCAAGGGCTACTGGGCGGGACGGCGCGGGCCCTCCAACACTCGAGGCCGCACTGGCAACATCGCTATGCGTCGTGCGACAAACAAACCATGATCTGATCCGTGCCTGCCACCTCGAATCCAATAGATATCCCCCACATGCCTTCACCAGCGCGTCGGTAAAATCGCGCAACGCGACCCCCATATTCGCGAATCTGCCCGCTCAAACATTTCCACAACACGGTTCCCACAGGCGCTGGGTTCTCGAGCGAAGTCGCCCGCCACCTTCTGAGCTGGGCACCAATAGGCGCCAGGTGGTTGTCGATCGTCGATGGTGCAACATATACTTCGCCAGAAATCTGGAGGTTGCGGTGGTGCACCAGCATGGACCTGACTCCACTCAGTCCCTGCACTCCAGCACAGATGGGGCCTGATCAGGCACGACAAGAAGGGAAACGCATGGAGTAAGACGTAGAACGGCAAGTAAGGCGGCTCCTCCAACACGGCCCACCGCCTGGACAGGCCATTCACGGGGGTCCGCACGATCCTCGAATCAAGCGCCCATTGTCACCTGGTTGACAGATGCCTAATCCACACTTAGGTACTTCAAGCCATGATGGGGCCGACCCGCGCCCAGCCGTAAGCTTTGCTGTGGACCATGTGGAACTGTCTGAACTCTATCTGCCTCAAGCTTTGACTGACCTCGAACCCCGTGGAGACCTTAGGTGGCAATGGCGGGCACAACGGCTGACGCATAGCCGTATCGATGCGATCCCAACTGGGGCCAGCGAGCCCTTAATATCCTCGCTCACGTCCGAAATCTTAAGCATAACTCAACTTGGGGTCCAAAAGGAGGTCCTCGTCGTGTGTATCACCATGGAAGATGGCACAACCAAATGGATGCGTGCCACAGCGTGGCGCGGGCATCCCCGCACCAAAGGCACAATAGAACAATGTATTAGCCCGCCTTGTCGTATCAGATTGTTTCGCCACCGTAGCAGATATAACGACCGTGTTCCAGCGTCCTGTTCGCCGACCATCTCTCAACTCCTTGGCGTTCCGATTCGAGCACCGACTTAGGAGGCACTTGCACGAGATCGATGCCTAGCCCCTGGTCGTCCACCACCAGAGTGCCAGACAGCATTCTCGACGCAATCAAATGTACACGAAGCCAGAGTACCTCAAGAGGCCCACGAACTCCTGCCCAAGACATCTTCACCTGACCCTTAAAGGCCAGCCAGGTTCGTTGTAGCCTACCCAATGGCACGCGTTGATCCCAGACGAAACTGGTATATTTCCTGGGGGGCTCCATTATGACATGGTATATGTGATCATACACCATGTCCTTCTAGGTGGCGCGGTAGTGTGAGCGAGGTGCTGCCACAGGTACGCCTACAAAATAGGCCGACTGTCTGTCTCAAGCTGGCCAGTTCCTTGGAAATCGCACTGGTCACAGCCACTCAATGACCAACTGAGGGAAGCACGCCCGTGCGCTACAATGCTGGTGCCTTCGGTGCCACTCCACGGAGTCGCATACGCAGCCGTGGCAACCGATCTCGAAACTTCAGCATCTAATCGAGGGCCTGTCTGCGAACTGGTCGACCTCCAAGTATGTTATGCCCGAAATGTCGAAACCATTTCTTCGCAGCGGGTAAAAGTCCACTCACATTGCTTACAATTCCAGAAAGAACCTTCCTGGTGTTGCCTCTGGTTTAACAATCATGCCTAACGTCGTGACACCCTGCGCAGACCTGTACACAGCTTAACGCAATTGGGCGGCAACTCTAATGTGGGTGCCAGTCCATTGAAGCGTACTGTCGTCGACGAGCGCGCGCGGCGTGACATCTTGATGTTTTTGGTGCACGCGTACTATGGCACGATACGTAAGGAAAGCTCGCAATGTGGTTGCACGCGTACACGCTGACAGTATGATATCCTGCGCAACTGTGGACATGCTCCAGCCGAAGACGGGCGGGAAGGAAGACCAGTGCAAACCCAAGACTCATCAACGATGTTGCAATAATCCCTCGAGGCTCTCTCTTCATAGGCCCCTACAAGAGTTTGGCTTCACAGATCGAAGCGTTCTTAAGAAAACGGCCGTTTGAAAATGTTGAACTGCGCCAGATGACCATTCCTGGGGCGTCAACGCCGCGAAAAGACGTTATTGTTGCGGCTTGACGACCCTGAACCGTGCCAGAACACCATTCCTGGACTTTCAAGATAACGAATCAGCGTAACCGTTGCGCCTTGACACACTCCGACATCGTGCCAAAACGCAATTGCTCGGGCCCTGGAGCGCTGAGCGAAAAACACATGCTGTGAAAGATCCGCCCCCTATCCGCGAAACTCATTGCACATGTTTAAAACGGATGTGCGCGGCGACCCGCCCTCAATCCCTGAAACTCTTGCAATTCTGTTGACACGAATGTGCGCGGCGCTAAGACGAGAGCCACATGTTGAAGACGGCCCGTCCTCCACCCGCGAACTTATTGCAGTTTTCCGTCCGGCGAATGCACGGGGCGCTAAGGCGAGAGCCACAGTTTGAAAAGCACCCGCCTTCCATCCGTGAAGAGGATGTCAAAATCTGAACTTCAAGAACATGAACGGTAGAGAAAGCTCAGGCGAAACGCCCGGCCCGCCCTTCCCACTGGCCTCGGGGTGTGGCACGGAGGACTTAGCTCTAAGGAAAAGGAGTGGAAGGGAAGGGGGGAGGAGGAGGAAGAGGAGGAGGAGGAGGAGAGAGGAGGAGGAAACTGCATGGCAAATGCCAGAATGCCAGTGCCGCCCAACTTGGCACCGACCCTCACGGGGCCACGCGCGGAGGAGGGGGCGGCAGGCCGTTTCCACCATGCTGTGGGAGAAGCTGGCAGCGAAGAGCGAGATGACGGCGGCGTCGTCCTGAAGGATGGGGCCGGGAGGGAGCGCAGGAGGAGGAGGAGAACGACAACGACGGGGAAGAGGAGGGAGCGAGGAAAGAGGGAGTACGAGGGAGGAAGGAGAAGGGAGGCGGTCCTCCCCCCCCTCTCCCTGCTCGAAATCCTCCTCCTCCTCGTCCTCATCCTCTCCTCCTCCTCTCAAGCCACCTAGGCACAAGCATTTTGTTTGTGCCGACTCTTGTGCTTGCTCGGAGCGCTTGAGGCACACAGAGCAGAGCCCTTTGCGGAGGCCAGTCACCTGTGACAAAAGCAAGAGTGTCAGTCCAAGATATTTCCTGCCATGGCGTTTGTTGATCGTAGTGCGCGGCTCTGGAGCCGCTGTCAGTGCGGGAAGTGTGAATGGAATGATGTGATCACCCGAGGGCAGGGCATTTGTACCAAGTGTAAGCGAGAGGTTACCCTGTTCACCCCCAAGAAGAAGAAGGGGAGCCTCAGGTCCAGATCGCAATCACCAGGGAAGATCTCGTTTGCCGACGAAGAGGAGGTGTGGGACCTCGAGGAGCAGGAGTCCGACCAGGGCAGCTCTCAGAAGGGCCCGTGGACCAAGGCCAGCTCCACGATCGACCACCTTATGGAGGCAATGAAGAGCACCAGTGACCAGGAGCTCAAGACGGTGTTGAAGAATAGGATCGAGCTGCTGAAGAAGGGTCCTACGGTATCCGAGCCGCCCCCCTCTGCCGCCGATTGCTACAAGAGGGCGGAGGGCCACTGGAGGGACTGCAACCACAAGCATGACCAGCGCGTGGCCAACGTATGTCGTCTTCGCACGTCTTTGGCCGCGGCAGAGAGTAAGGGGGAGGCGGCTGCGGAGGCTCTGGCGGCTGCCGCAGTCGCCAAGACGCGGGCAGCCGAGGTGCTCGCACGTGCAGAGGGACTTGGCGGAGAGCAGCGGCCGCAGACTGCTCCAGAGGCCAAGGCACCAGAAGCCTTCACTGTCTCGTGGGATTCCAGCCTGTTCGAGGATTTGGACAATTTGGAGTGTGAGCAGACGGAGAGGCAGGAGCTCAAGCATATTCACGCAACCTTGTTGCAAATGCAGGAGGGTTTCCAGGCGAAGAACGCGGAGGTGCAGTCCTGGCTCGCGAAGGCTGCGAAGTCAAAGGATGAGATCGCCAAGAGGTTGGCGGCCAAGAAGAGGAGGGTCGACAACTCTGAGGAGGGCGTCAACGAGGGCGACGGCGTGACTGAGGCCGCCGAGGCATGCGGCGCTGGCGCGACGGCAGGTGGCGACGGTGGAGCGGGCGGCCGCGCAGGTGGCCCAGCACCGCCAGCGGCGGCGGAGACCCCGTCGGCGGCCGACCCCGCGGCGGCTACCGCCGAGAGGGAGGCCGTGCGCGCCGAGGCGGTCAAAATCTCGGCGGCCAAGTTCGCGGCTGCTGAGGCTGCGGCCCAGGCCAAGGCCAAGGGCAAGGGCCAGGATGGCGCTGCAGCGGCCTGACGGTCAGCGCCTGCGGCCCCGTCCCGCGATCAGCTTCGCCCAGAGGCGGAGGTGCAGGCGCCAGTTTTGTCAAAGATTCGAGCTCTTGCGAGAACGAGCCCGTCTCCAACATTTTCTTTGCGAGCGTCACGGCCATGGGTGACCGTACGTGGACTCACTATTTAGATCTGTCAGCCAAGTTCGATATCTTGGGATGTGCGGAGACTCACGTGGGGGCGAGTCAGATGCGCGCATGGGAGAACAAAGCTCGACAGAAAAAACTCAGATGGATTGCTAACGCTGCTCGACCATCAGGAAGGGCAGCCAGCTCAGGATCTCATGAGGATCGTGCCAATGCAGATGGCAGCGACGCGCTGGACGGGTTCACCGCGTCGGTGCTGCACTTTCGGGGCTTCTCGATGGTGCTGCTGATTGTTTACTGTTTCTCATCTATTGGTCTCGCTGGCAAAAATATTTCAAGATTGCACAAGATTGGAGGGTTGTTATCAGCCTTGCAGCTGCCGTGGATATGCTTGGGTGATTGGAACATGGAGCCAGTGTTCTTTCTCAGAGTGGTTTTCTACGACAAGTTCAGGGACGAGTTGTGATTCCTGGCGTACAGGTCACGTGCGACTCGAGTGCGCAGGGCAGCCTGATCGACTACGCGGTAGTCTCCGAGGCCTCCCTGCCGTACTTCATCAAGCTGGAGGCCGTCATGGACGTGCCCTGGCGCCCGCACATAGGATTGGCCCTGACCATACGTTCTTCTGGCCGTCAGCTTCTGACACGACGGCTAGAGTGTGCTGGTAGATTGCCCCAGGTTTCCCGCCCGATGGTGAAAGCGACCCCAGGATCCAAGGCCTCGGTGGCCAAGAAGAAGCAGGTGGCGCAAGCTGCCATTGCCGCGGGGAAAGCGTTCTGAGAACTATCTGAGTCTCTTCGGGGACGCGTTGAATTCACAAAATGCTGGTTCTGTTTTTGTTGAAGGCCCTTCCCAGGACGAGGAAACCGACGTCCCTGGTGAGGGGGCCCCCCTTCCTGAATTTGAAGACGAGGAGGAGGATCCGTGGGCCAATGAGCCTAACTTTGGCGGTCCGTCCAGGCCTGATGAAAATGCTAGTGTGCTTGAATCCATCGTTGTCAATTCGGGGGTCTGTAGCTCTGGCGTGTCAGGTAGTCAGGTGAATGATGACCCCACCAGCCACAGGGACCCCCCCCCCCCCCAGCCACAAGCAGTGAATCGGTGAGCCAGGTGGAGCCAGATCCCTCGGAAGTGCCACAAGAGAAGGTCGAGCCTAGTTTCTTCATTCCAGAAGATGTGTGGGAGCACCATAGACCCCTGCACCAAGGGGACGTTGCCCCCCCTGCTCCTGCTCACTTTCTCAACTCCGTAGCCTTTCGGCTCAATCCTGGCCATGTTCATCTCGTGAGCTCGTGGTTTTCTCAATGGGTCAACACTGTCGAGGATGTCATGTATGCTCATCATCAGGTCGTGCCATCTGGGGGCCCCCGACGGGGCACATGATGTTCTTTCGTGGAAGAGTCAGTCAAGCAGAGCTCGCGATCTAGAGCCGCTCCTTTGAGAGATCAAGTTGCATGCTGGTGGAGACGTGTTGCATCGATCCTCTCGCAGTTCGAGCGGCATCGTGGGCGAGATAATGGTCGTTCTCAGTTGGTTCAGTTGCAGCAAGCAGCCAGGCACCTTGCTACCGAGAAGCCCGGTGGAGTTGACAAGATTCTGTTGAGCCAAAAGGATGCTGGGATTCATGTCTGGACGGGTTTGCTCCTGAACTTAGTTGACACGCGCGATGTGGTGATTGCTAGTTTTCAACAACAGGCGGACAAGCTCTCTAAACGCGCTCTGCGACGGGCGGTGCGAGAGTCTTTGTGTGAATTTCGGTCTTGGATTACTTCTCAGGAGGCCCTGGGAACGCTGCACAGGAGTATGCGAGAAGAACCGCTACCAGTCGAGGAGGTCTGGTACGGCAGTACTGTTTTGGTGCACCCCAAGGATATCTTAGATCGTAAAGGCAAGCTATGGAAGGAGCTCTGGACATCTGCAAGTAGACGTGGAAGCTCTACGTGGAGGCGGTCTGCCGAAGCGTCAGAGCTGAGCGGTCGACGCGGTGGTGCAGTGCCATGCTTTGCCGAGGCGTCAGAGCTGAGCGGTGGGTGCTCCTCGAACCCAACCGACTCTCAAGTCGCCAATGTTTTGCCGGGGGCCTCTCAGGCCATGCCATGTTTTGCCGATGCGTCAGAGCCGAGCGCTGGGTGCTCCTCGAGCCCATGCGTCTCGCAAGTCGCCCATGTTTTGTCGGAGGCCTCTCAGGCCAAGCCATGCTTTGCTGGGGCGTCAGAGCCGAGTGCTGGGTGCCCCTCGAGCCCATGCGTCTCTCGCGTTGCCAAGGTTTTGTCGATTGTCCAGGTGATGCGTCGGCAGGGTTAGAACGCATTGGGTTTGCTGGCGCTTCTCAAGAGGAACGACTTGCCGAGGCCTTTGCTGCCATCAAGGAGGCGGCACGTGACGAGCCCATGGGGCCCATCACCGCTGATCAAGTGCGTAGTATGGCTCATAGCATGCGTGCCAAGACAGGACTAGGTGCAGATCGCCTCTCTCCGCTGGATGTGGAGAGGCCTCCGCAGGCTGGGCTTGAGGAGCTCGCGGAGCTGGTGAACGTATGCGAGGCTACACTCACGTGGCCTCATCAGACGCAATTGGTTATCGGAAAATTGTTACCGAAGAAGGTGGAAGGGGATCGTGCTATTGGGCTCATATCGATGATAGGTCGCGTCTGGTCTGGGATCCGCGAACAGCAAGTCAGAGATTGGTGCAGCCTTGTGGAGACGGAGTGGGATGCAGCCATACAGGGTAATAGTTCTCTGGTGGAAGCTTTTCATTGCACGTTAGCTGACGAGACAGCGGGGTGGATGAAGCTCCCGACGGGGCACGGTATGTTAGATATTAAAGGGTTCTACGACGGTATCAGAATGGAATCTCTTGGTGTTCGCGGCTCTTCGTATGGGATTTCCTCCAGTAATATTATATATGGAACTGGCCCAGTGTGTAGCAGCGCGCACGTTGGAGCAATTCGGAGCTGTATGTGAACCATTTCTCGTCGATCGTAGCATTATCCAGGGGCTCAGGTCGGGCACAAGATTCGCGAAGTGCATGACTCACTATGTTTTGGCTCGTATCTCTCGTACCCATCCTGCTCTCGGCCATCGTATATGGATCGACGATTTATCGCAGAGAATGTCGGGGTCCAGGCAGTCGGTCGTCAAGGGGGTTACCGCGTGTCTGGGGGCCACGTTTAATGAGCTGGCTAAGTGGCACTTGGATGTCTCGCCGAAGTCGATCGTGATTTGTTCCTTCCACGGGGATGCCAAGGAGATCGCCAAACGTTTGAAAGTCCAAGGGTTCATTGTTCGGCCGCAACTTCAGGGTTCTTATCTCGGGATCGACCAGGGAGGAGGCAGAAGGACGGCTCGGGCTACGCTGACTAAGAGAGTGGCCAAACACGGACGTATGCATGCTCGTGTCGTTCGGTATGCGCGCGCTTCACGTCAATATACTATCACCTCCAGGCTGGAACGGCTTGGAGCACAGGCTGCAGGCAACTACGGGCAGGAGCTCCACGGCACCTTCGGCCAACGCCTTGTATCCTTTCGTAGGAGTCTGGCTGCCACTGTTTCGTCTGGGGGCCGCGGTCGGTGTCTGGTGTCGACGCTCGCTATTAAAGCGCCTGGGCTTCATCCTGGAATCAGGTATCCTCAGCAATCCTTGCACCTTTGGCTTCAGCAGTGGTTCGCTCGTCCAGAGATCCGAGGGCGTGTGCACAAGGCGTGGGCGCGAGTTGTCGGGCATTTCAAAAGCTTGCCTCCACATCAACGCTCTAGGTGGGTGAGGGGACCGATGTCCACGGCGATTGTGACTCTTCTTGAAAGGGGATGGGACCCAGCATCACCAGTGTGCTGGATCATGGCAGACGGAACTGAGTGGAGGTTTCCTGAAGCAGGGTATTCGGACATCTCGGCTTTAAACGATACCAAGCTTTTTTTCCTGGATTTTAACAGATCGTCGGAGAGGCTCGTGTGGGCCTCCGCTGAGAAGCATTTTTGCGGGGAAGGCCTTGGGCAAGGCATGGATGTTGTATCCCTGCAGCGGCTTCTGAAGCACCTGGAGCAGCTTCCACGCGGGCGCAGGCTCTCTGAGCTGTTATCGACGGTAGTTGCGGGAGGGTCGTGGCCGAGGCTCCGTCGAGCCGAGGCCTCCACCAAGGTCCAAGTTTGTGCGCTGTGTCCTCGCTGCAAAAGACGCAATGAGTCAGCTTTTCATCGAATATGGGAATGCGAGCGCAACGTCAATCACCCTATCTACACCAAGTCGGACGAGGTATATCTGCAAGCTGCCTCTCAACATGAGTCTGCTCCAGCGTACTGGCTCCGTGGAGCCATGCCAGCACAGTGGACAGTGGTACCTGAGCCGCCTGATGAGGAGGCTTGGTTCCAGACGGGGCTCAACGATGGTGTCGCTGATGGAGTCCTAGGGCCAGGTGAGTGTGCCAGGCCAGTGCTGCTGTTTGGCGATGCCAGCGGCGGGGCGGATTCATCGGATGGGAGGTTCAGACGTATCGGTCTCGGTCTCGCGCAGATGGAAAGCGAAACGGACCTCCAGCTGCAAGTATCCATATTTGGAGCCCTCCCAGGAGTTGTCCAGACGGTGCCCAGAGGTGAGCTGTATATCTTCTGGGTAGCCTTGCGGCTGACGGAACAATATGTAACGTATGTGACGGACAACCAGATGGTGCATGAAGGTTGGTGGTCTCAGAAATATCGTCATCCAACTGGAGAGCACGCAGAGTTGTGGGCGAAGATTGGGCTGTTGTTTCATAACACGGGACGGCGGCCTGAGCATGTGACAGTATTGTTTACGAACTCGCACATGAAGGCCGAGGACGTCGTGCATCGAGCGGGCTCGTCATGGATGACGGTTGGCAACGCAGCAGCGGACACTTTGGCAGGTGAAGGTGCGATCATCGCCCGCATACCCGAAGCTGTCCGCACCGACATTCTGGAAAAGGAGAGGGGGCTGCACCTTATCCGCATGAGGATTCTCAGGTCGCACCTCGACGCCATGGAGGCCGAGAAGACGCTGCAGGAGAACCCGCCGAACGGTCGGCACCAGAGGCGAGGAGCTCGGGGACGGAGGGAAGCCGTGGTGATAGGTGAACCTACTGCTGCTGCTGCTGCCGACCCTCCGCCCCCTCCCCCGCCTCCGTGTCAGAATATTCTTTCGGCTTTTGAGACGAGCCATGCCCTGTCTGAGTGTGGGCGGCGTTGTCTGCGGTGCCGCGGGTCCGCGTCTGTTGCGCGCGTTTCGGTCTGGCGTAAGTCTCCGTGTTTCAGGTTAGTGGCTCTCGATTGCTCCCTTCGTGCACTTCCTGAGGGGGCCACCATTCACATGGCTGGGGGGTTTGTGGACCCCACCCATTGTATGAGGTTTCACGCTGATTTAATGCTTTGGTTTTGTGCGAGTTGTGGTATGTATGGGGACCAGCAGCTTTGCGGCCTCGGGAAGGCCTGTGTCCCCCGCCCCACCGCGACGAGGAGTGAATACCTTCGTTTGATTAAGTTGGGGCAATGGCCCAAAGTCTACAGTAAAGCGGAATTAGCTCGTAAAGCCCTGAAGGGGTGTAGGTGATGAGTGGAAGGACTACGTCCAGGGACTCCAACTCCAACTCCAACCAACTCCTCCTCCTCCTCCTCCTCCTCCTTCTCCCCCCCTCCTCCTCCTCCTCCTCCTCCTCCTCCTCCTCCGCCTCCTCTTCTTCCTTTACATCCTCCTCCTCCTCCTCCTCCTGCTCCCCCTCCCCCTCCCCCTCCTCCTCCCCTTCCTTCTCCTCCCCTTCCTCCTCCTCATCCTCCTCCTCCTCCGTCTCCCCCTCCTCCTCCTCCTCCTCTCCTCCTCCTCCTCCTCCTCCCTCCTCCGCCTCCTTATCCCTCCTCCTCCTCCTCCTCCTGATCCTCATCCTCATCCTCCTTCTCCTCCTCCTCCTCGTCATCCTCCCTGCTCCTCCTCCTCCCTCACCTCCTCCTCCCCCTCCCGCTCCTTCTCCTCCTTCTCCTCCTCCTCCTCCTTCTCCCTCCTCCTCCTTCTCCTTCTCCTCCTTCTCCTACTCCACCTCCTCCTCCTCCTCCTCCTCCTCCTCCTCCTCCTCCTCCACGTCCTCCTCGTCCTCCTCGTCCTCCCTCCTCCTCCCAACTCCTCCCTCCTCCTCTTCCTCCCTCTTCCTCCCTCCTCCTTCCCCCTCCTCCCTCCTCCACACGTTTTTGTTCCGTCGCAGCTCGGCAGAAGCAACACGCACGTTCGTTCTGGGGGGTCGTGCAAGGACACGGGACCAATTGCCCTTCTGCAAGATGGGACACACAGAGACATACTAATACTATATGCGAATCGCCCTTGGGGGGGCGACGCGCATATAGTGAAAGGCATGTGATAGCCACCAGCACTCGATCCGTGAAGCTGCTGCAAACTTTGATGACGAATCTTTTACTATGGCGAATGCGCAGAGCGCTGAGGAGAGAGCTGCAGATTGAACAAATCCATCCGCGATCCGTCCGTGAAGCTGCTGCAGACTTTGACGACGAATGCGCGGGGCGCTAAGACGAGAGCAACGGTTTGAAGACGGCCCGCCCTCCGTCCGCGACACCGCTGCCACCGCCGAGCCTCCGGATCGGAACAAGGGAAGACGCCCCAGGCGAGACGCCCCGCCCGCTCGACGGACACGTGGGGGCAGCCCGCTCGAGCACGCACCAGAACACGAACCCGGGCGGAAGGAGAGGACGAGGGACCCGCCCCGCGTGGCTCCAAAGTTGTGGTCGGCCAGGAAGAATCGGAGGGGATTGGCTGACCCCCGCTGGCTCTGCGCCCCGTTACCTGCGGCCCGATCTATTGCAGCGTCCTGGCTCCCTGGACGCCGCCGAGATGGGGCTGGAGCAACTGTGGTCGGAGGATCGCAGCGCATCGCCGCTGCATCGGCGATGCTGATATGGAGGAGTCGCGCTCCCGATCGCGCCGCATCGCCGGCGAATTGGCGATGCAGCGCGATGCTCGGACCCCATCTGCAGCAATCGTACGACCTTCGTACGGAGGAGTCGCGCTCCTGATCGAGCCGCATCGCCGGCGAGCTGGCGATGCAGCGCGATGCTCGGACCCCATCTGCCGCACTCGTACGACCCTCGTACGGAGGAGTCGCACTCCTGATCGAGCCGCATCGCCGGCGAGCTGACGATGCATTGGGCGTGGCTTGATTGGGGGGGTCACAGATGGGGGGGTCAGAAACGGTCCCCTTTCCTGCCCCATCTCGGGCCCCTCCGGAGCCCCCGGGGGGCTCGTTTGGGTACCGTTTGGGTACCTTTTCGGACCACCCTTGCCAACCCTCCACGTATGACCCCCCCATTAACCCCAAAGGGTCTGTAATAAACCCCCGGCGGAGGGGAAGGAGCAGAAGGAGGAGGAGGAGGAGGAGGAGGAGGAGGAGGAGGAGGGGAAGGAGCAGAGGAGGAGGAGGAGGAGGAGGAGGAGGAGGAGGAGGAGGGACCAAACGTGACGCCCAAAGGCAGCGCGGTGCTCGGACCCCGGGGTGCAGCCGCCGGGTCCACCCCTGCCACGGGCAGCGCTATTAAGGCAGGGAGCGGCAGGGAGGCCTCTCTGGCCACGGCGGGCCTCGGTCGCGGGCAGGCTCCCCGAGGAGGAGGAGGAGGAGGAGGAGGAGGAGGAGGAGGAGGAGGAGGAGGAGGAGGAGGAGGAGAGGAGGAGGAGGAGGAGGAGGAGGAGGAGGAGGAGGAGGAGGAGGAGGAGGAGGAGGAGGAGGTTGGACGAAAATAAGGAAAATGTCAAACACCTACACCACAAGTATTCCACAAATAATTTCAAAAAACCGTCCCCCGAGGATGCTTTTGCTGCTCTGGTAGATTCCTCCTGTAGAGGGACAGGCCCGGCTGAACTCTAGATCTGAGGAACGGCCCAAACACCCGAGCCCCTCCGGATACCCAACTCCCGGGCGCAGGGGCGGCGAGGTGGCGCTGCTCGCCACAGGGTGCTTGCCGACAGGGTCGGCCCGGTGACGCGCGGTGCTGCCGCCGAGAGGGAGGAGGTACACTTAGGTCGGGCCTGTCCCCCCTGCAGGCGGATTTTGGGTGAAAAAATCGGAAATAATCAGAAGAGTTCTGAAAATGCGCAAAAGTACTACACACAAATAATCCCCCTCCTATTTCTGGAATATTTTTGTATATTCCCCCTGTAGAGGAGAGGGAGGAGGAGGAGGAGGAGGAGGAGGAGGAGGAGGAGAGGAGGAGGAGAGGAAGAGGAGGAGAGGAGGGAGGGGGAGGAGAGGAGGGGGAGGGCCCCCCGGGGCTCCAGCAGCGCCGCCAGCTCCGGGGACCGGGGCGCCGCCTGGTGCCGCTCCACGGCGGGGGCCGCCGCGGCGGGGGGCTGCCGCGGGGGCGGGCCGCGGACGAAGCCCACCTGCGGTGGAGGAGGGAGGAGGGAGGAGGAGGGGGGAGGGGGGAGGGGGGAGGAGGGAGGAGGGAGGAGGGGCCCAGGGGCACACAAACACACACACACACACACACACACACACACACACACACACACACACACACACACACACAAAAACAAAAAAAACAAAAAAACTAAGATTTCCCGTAGTTCCTCGTATTTTCTGGATCGTCGTCTTCCCCTCCACTTCCCATAGTTTCCCATATTCCTGGGCATCGACCATTCATTGTGACTGTGTGTTTGTTCCCGCCTGGGGAAAGCTGAAATCACAACGGGTCGGGCCAGCCAATGCGGTGAGGGCTTTCGAAAAGTAGCCATTGCATGAGGGAATCCATGGACTGGAAGAACGCCTCATCGGATAAGGAATGGTCCAGGGTCTGACTAGAAGTAGAAATAACGGCATACACATAAACTGTTGGAGCTCCGCGCGGATTTCTTGGATCCGCGCCGGGCCCCCTCCCCCTGGAACGCGAAGCGCGCCGAGGGCGGCGCTGGAGGCGCCGCCAGGGAAGCCCTAGCGCGGATCCAAGAAATCCGCGCGGAGCGCCCCACGTTTGTTTATGCTGTTATTTCTTCTTCGACTGACGGCTCCTGGGCACATTCATCCACCAGCGGGGCCACCGTATCGATATCGATCCAGGTCGATCGCATCGACCGTGGACCCCTCGCTGCACATCGGCCCTCGGTTGGTCTTCGGCGGTCCTCCTCCTCCTCCTCCTCCTCCTCCACCTCCTCCTCCCTACAGAGGGCACCCTACGAGCCATCCACCGTGGACCCCTCGCTGCACATCGGCCCTGGGGTGGCCTTTGGCGGTCCTCTTCCTCTCCTCCTCCTCCTCCTTCTCCTTCTCCTCCTCCTCCTCCTCCTCTTCTCCTCCCTCCTCCTTCTCTCCTCCCTCCTCGTCCTCCTCCTGCCTCCTCTTCCTCATGCCTCCTCTCCCTGCCTCCCTACACCTTTTCCCCCTCTTCCAGCGGCCTTCCGAGGTCTTCTGGCGGCCTTCGGCAAAAAAAGGGATGGTCGCGTTGAACAGAGGGTCCCTGATCTAGCACTTAAGGCGCTGAGAATTCTGTTTGCAGGCGCAAGAGGGGCTTCATGGCAGAGACCAGGGAGGCGCGACGGACGGGTGGACCAAAGGTTGCGTCGGGCATGTCCTCGTACAGGCGGATTTGGGACGAAAACTCAGCAGGCGAACCAGATTGAACTCAGCAGGTGAACCAGAGCGCCAAAAGACGCCCTCCCCCCTGCGTGCCTCGCAAGGGTCGCCCTGGGGCCCTGGCATGGCGCATGCCCCCCTTCCTGGGTGGAGGAAGAGGAGGAGGAGGAGGAGGAGGAGGAGGAGGAGGAGGAGGAGGAGGAGGAGGAGGAGGAGGAGGAGGGGGAGGTGGAGGACCAGTGCAAACCCAAGAGCCATCAACGATGTCGGAATGGACCCTCCCTCCAAGCTCCCTCTTCAGAGGCTCCTAGCATGGTTCATGTCCACTAAGGGAACAGCATCGTCGGAAGACAACCGTTTGAAGATTATGAAGCATGCCAGCGTAATTGCTTCGTCTGGACGAGCCTGAATCGTGCCAGAACGCCTTTCCTGGGACTTCAGCACCGCGAATCAACGTAACGGTTGCACCCGCAAAATCCGGAATATTAGAAATAACACCGTTTCTGGTACGCTGATCAGGGGGACCCGTAAAACGCTTGTAATTTGTATAAACGAATGCGTGCGGCGCTAACGCGAGAGCCACATTTTGAGAAGGACCCGCCCTCAATCAGCAAAGCTCTTGCAAGCTTGTAAAACGAATGCGCACGGCACTAAGGCGAGAACCACACTTTGAAAACCACCCGCCCTCAATCCGTGAAGCTCTTGCGAAGTTTTCCAAACCAGTGTGCGCGGCGCGAAAGCGAGAAACGCATTTTGGAAAGGAACTGCCCTCAACCCGCGAAGCTCTCGTATTGTTCAAAAACGAACGTGCGCAGCGCTCACGCGAGAGCCACATTCTGAAAACCTGTCGCCCTTATCATGAAAATCACGCCTGCGAATGTTTTCAAAACGAATGCGCGCGGCGCTGAGCGACAATTCCAAAAACACCCACCCTCCGGTTATAAAGCTGACTACCTACCAAACCACCCAAACCCAACCCAAAGATCCCAACTTCGCCCGTATTTCGGGTTTGGGGGGGGTACGGTCCCAATACGTGTGCTTCCCATGTTCCCCGACCCCCCCCCCACTGGAAATCGAAGGCACATCGGGGCCTTCGGGTTGGGTTGTGGTGGTTTGATGGGCGGCGAGAATCTGTCGCCAACGTCCAAGACACAGGGTCATAAATGGTGAGGACGCCTCAGGCGAAACGCCCGGCTCGCCCCAAAAATTGGCCTCGGGGTGCGACAGGGAGAAGTTATTCAGAAGGAACATGAATGGAGGCGGAGGAGGGAGGAGGGCGAGGGGGAGGGAAGAGGGGGTCCATCTGTGCAACTGTTGCCAACGTTCGAGCTTCAGGGTCAATCTTACGCCCGGCCCACCATGAAAAAACTGGCCTCGGGGCGCGACGGGGGCAAACTTGATTTATCTGGAGATTGAATGGAGGAGAAGGAATGGAGGAGGAGAAGGGGGAGAGAAGGAGGAGGAGGAGGAGGAGGAGGAGGAGGAAAAAAGAGGAGGAGAAGGAAAAAGGAGGAGGAGGAGGAGGAGGAAAAAAGAGGAGGAAAAAGGAGGAGGAAAAAGGAGGAGGAGAGGGAGGAGGGGGGAGGAGAAGGAGGGGGAGGAGAGGAGGAGGAGGAGGAGGAAAAAGAGAGGAGGAGGAGAAGGAGCAGGGGGAGGAGGATGGGGGTGCCTGAACGTCTTTCTTGGGCGCAGGAAGGCCTGGGCCAGGCACGGCGGTGGCGCACAGAGCGTTGGTGTCGCGACGACCTGTGCCTTGGAGGAGGAGCAGGAGGAGGAGGAGGAGGAGGAGGAGGAGGAGGTGGAGGAGGAGGGGGTGCCTGACCGCCGTCCTCGGGCGCAGGATGGCCCAGGCCAGGCACGGCGATGGCGCACAGAAAGTTGGTGTCGCGACGACCTGTGCCTTGGCTACGGTCAGGTCGGGCTTTCCTCCCTACAAGCGAATTTTGGGCGAAAACATAGAAAAGTACTCGAACAATACCCCCAAAGAGTAAAACAAAAACGTCCCCAGACTATTGTTGGATTATTCTTGACTATACCTCCTGTAGAGGGACGTGCCCGACTTCGCGGCTCCGGACACCGCGTGCATCGCTCGGCGTTGCGCGGGCCGTGGCTTCCCAAGGGCGCGGCTCGCTGGATGTCGGCCGAACTCTGGGGCCACTGGCGGTGCTCAACCTGGAACGCCCGCCCTGAGCTCGCCGCCGCGTCGACGCGACACCAGCTTACCGTGTATATTTGTAAATGAATACATATACATATACATTTACACATATACGTGTACATGTATATGTATATATAGATATATGTACTCATTTATATAGATATGCATATATATATATACATAGATGTATGTGTATGAATTTATTTGTTTATACCTGAATGGATGAATGAATGAATACGTACATGTATATCTACCTGCACAGATTTAGGTCGGGCACGTCCCCCTACAGGGGGATTCCGGACTAAGAAAGAGTCAAAGAAAGCCCAGAACCACAATTGTACAAACTTCGTCCCCAGACTATGTTTTGACTATTTTGGATACTTGCTGTAGAGGGGCCGGCCCGACTTAAATCAATACATGTGTGTATATACATAGAGATAGAGACGAAACAAATAGGACAAACCTCTAAACTTCCTGAGGCCCGCGCGGGCTTCTTGGATCAACGCTGGGCCTGGCGCGCTCCGCGAGCCAGAGGCGTCGCCGGAGGCGCCGCCAGGGGGGGGGGGGGGCCAGCGCCGATCCAGGGAATCCGCGCGTATCTCCAGAAGCTTATGGTTAGATCGTTTGTCCTTCCTCGCTCTCTGCGGGCCGCCTGGCATGCTCGGATCGTCATCAGCGCCAGCAGCCACACTGCCACCCTCCGCGCACACCGTCGCCGTAGCACGGAACCGCTCCGCGCCATCGCTCGCCCCGGCCCCAGCGCGCGCTGCGGCTGGCTGTGCACAGGGGGCTCCCTGCGGCAAGTCTGAAGCCCACAGGGCTCCAGACAAAAAAAAGGATGTGGACCGATATGCCCGCCTCGCAAGTTAGGTGTCATCGGGCAGGGCTGACAGGGTGGGGTAGGTAGTGTTCTTAGGTCGGGCATGTCCTCCTACATGTGGATTTGACAAGAAAATGAAAAATAGTCATAACATAATCTAGAATGGCAAACAACAAAAAACAAGTTGCCTAAAAATCCTCCCCAGACTAGGTTTTCCCCCGATTTTGAAGACTCTTCCTGTAGAGGGACATGCCCGACTTAGCGTCGCTGCATGGGGGGGAGCAAAAGGAAGGATGCACCGTCGGGGCGCCAGGGCGCCCCCTCAGAGCCCCTTCCTCCTGCAAATCGTCGAACCCCCCCCCTCGACTCGCATCGCCCCCCCTCGTTACGAGAAACGCGCCTGGCGTTCGCCAGAGCAGTGTGGTCCGACCTCCCGGGGAGCAGGCTTTCGACGAAGCCACGACGAGGAGAAATACACACACACACACAAATCCGTGGGTCCCGTTAAATTTTCTGATATTTTCTGGGTCTTCGTCTTTCCCCTCCACTTCCCTTTTTTTCCCCGTACGTCCGTGGGAGTCGACGACCAATTGTGTGTGTGTGTGCTGTTCCCCCTCCTGGGGAGTCGGGCGAGGCAGGATCGAGATGCCCTCGGAGCTCCGGCGGCTCCGGAGGATGCCTGTGGGCGCCGCGGCCTGCTCCGAGGCGTGCCGGAACGCGCTCGGGGACGGACTCCTCAGGGAGCCCACAGAGGACGTACGCGCCCAGCTATGTACATGCACACGCCCCCTCGATCCGCGAGACCTGCCGCGTTATACGAACATTTGCGCTACGCGTACTCTCGAAACCAGCGTGGATTCATGTACGTGTACGTCCTTTTGTCGCTCCTGAACTCCTCCTCGTCCCAGCCCCGTCCGAAGCTTGCAGACCTGCGACGTGCAGGCATCCGTTTCCTTCGGAGCAGGCTCTCAGAGCACAGGTTTAACTCCATGATCGGGGAGGGCGAAAAGCAAGAGGCGGCCATGTGTCGCTCGGCGCCGTCTTCGCCCCGAACCCGGGAGTCCACACCACAACTGCTGTGTGCCTCCAAGACTGCTCAGAGACGGCACCAGAAGGGCCTCAAACTAGCCCCAGAGGGCTGCACCATTGCTCCCCTCGCGCGCCTCTGCCAACCTCCTGGGTGACGTCTTGCAGGGTCGGCGGAAACGGTCGCAAGGCCTCCGCCATACAACGTACCCACGCAACCTATCCAGAGAAACTGGTAGGAGTGAGGGGTTGGCCCGAGGAGTGAACATACACGAGGCGCAGGTTTCCACCGCCTCTCGTCCTCCTGCGCCTGCTGGCTCGTCTCCTCCCTGCGGCGCCTCACGAACAACGGTAAGATTCAAACGAGCTTCCCGTGGTGCGACGGCAACTGCTCTAGCTCGAATGTGTACCTCTGAGGAGCTGTAGCCTGGTACGGATGCTCCTACGAGGTAAGGGATGGTGACGGAGGAGCGAGGAGAGAGGGTAGGGATACGCGAAGGGTGAGAGGTGAGCAGTGTGCGGAGGAGCAGGGCGCGCGTAGCTCAGGACGAACGGGGAGCGGCCGAGAGGGGCCGAGAATAATGAGGAGCGACCAATGTACTTGAGACTCAGGGGCGCTGCGGACGACGGCGTCGATCTCGCTCCGGGGGGGGAGAGGGGTTAGGTCGCGCACGGTGTCTTTCTTAACATTTTTTTTAGGGGGGGGCAGATCCACTTCCTCCAACCTGGCGCCGGACTTCCGTGGGCCGTCGCAAAACCTCGTGCTCCTTCCTGCGGATTCCCAGGACCTTCCCGCATTCCTCAAGTAGAGCTTGTCCAGGGGGGGGAGGCATTCGCGCTTGACTCACGAGGAACAAGACGCAGTCGACGCGAGCTCTGGCCGCCGCCCTGGTGCCCCAGGCTCCCCATAACTGGTGCCCGCGGACGCACCAGTGGTCGCAACTTCTCGCTGCCGCCCTGGAGGCCGCTGGGTGGTGCAGTTTGGCGGGTGCCCTGCTGTCATGGCGCTACCAAGAGGAACGTCAAATCAGGAGCGCAGGCGCTTGCCGTAGGTCGGGGATGCCCCCCTACAGGCGGAGTCTGGGCGAGCAATAAAACCGAGCCAACGCATGCCCACGAATGGCAGAACAAGTCAGAGAGACATCGTCCCCAGACTATTCTCTTCTGAGTACTTTGGACTGCTCCTCCTGTAGAGGCGGCACGCTCGACGTAACCCCATTCTTCCCTCGAAGGCCCGCGGGGCATAACGAAAAACACTGCCGCCCTCCGTCGGGAAGAGGGGCACGCTCGACGTAACCCCATTCTTCCCTCGAAGGCCCGCGGGGCAGCACGACAAACAGTGCCGCCCTCGGTCGGCATCCGCGGCGGCCGCCTTCGCTGCCGCCCCCCTTCCTCGCGAACCCGAGCCGCCCCTGCCCGCACGCCCGGCGTGGCGACGAGGCACGAGCGGGAGGAGGAGGAGGAGGAGGAGGAGGCGGAGGAGGAGGAGGAGGAGGAGGAGGAGGAGGAGGAGGAGGCGGAGGAGGAGGAGGAGGAGGAGGAGGAGGAGGGAGGAGGAGGCGGAGGAGGAGGAGGAGGAGAGGAGGAGGAGGAGGCGGAGGAGGAGGGGAGGAGGAGGGGAGGAGGAGGAGGAGGCTTTGTGGCCTCCTCGCCGGTGCCCTGTCCACCCCCCCCCCTTGGCCCGCGATCTCGCAGCGCGCGAAGAGCGCGGGGCCATGCGGCAGAGGGTCCCCGCGCTGAAAGATGGAGGTGGGCGAGAAAGGGGGGGGGACCATCAACAAGGGGGGCGGTGATGATGATGATGATGATGATGATGATGATGATGATGATGATGATGATGATGCTGATGCTGATGCTGATGCTGATGCTGATGCTGCTGATGATGATGATGCTGATGATGATGATGATGCTGATGATGACTATGATGATGATGATGATGATGATGATGATGATGATGATGATGATGATGATGATGATGATGGTGGTGGTGGTGGTGGTGATGATGATGATGATGGTGCTGATGGTGCTGGTGATGATGACGACGATGATGATGCTGATGATGAGGTAAATGATGGTGATGACGATGACGATGGTGGTTGTGATGATGATGAGGACGATGAGGATGCTGATGGTTGTGAAGTTGATGATGCTGGTAATACTTAACTTGATGATGCTTAACTTGATGGTGGCGATGGTGATGATGTTGTGTTGTCGATGAAGCTGATGTTGATGATGGTGGTGATGATGATGGTGATGATGATGGTGATGATGATGGTGATGATGATGATGACGATGTTCAGGATGATGTTGATGAGGAGAGTAACGATGACGACGACAACGACGTCGACGTCGCGACGGTTCTCGCCTCCGCGCCCGTAAGACTTCGCAGGAACGCAGAGAACGCAGGGCCCTACAGCAAAGGGGGAGCCCCGAAGATCCGGGCGGGCGAGAGGGGGAAACTGCACGGTTTCCCCCAGGGCCGTAGGCGACCCGAGGAGGAGGAGGAGGAGGAGGAGGAGGAGGAGGAGGAGGAGGAGGAGGACGTGCAAGAGGGGGAGGGAGAGGAGGAGATGGAGGAGGAGGAGGTGGAGGAGGAGGAGGAGGAGAAGAAGGAACGAGGGAGGAGGAGGGGGAGGAGGAGGAGGAGGAGGAGGAGGGAAGAGGAAGAGAAGGAGGACGGGTCGCCTAAGCCCTTTGGAGAAACCCTCTGGGGGGAACGGCAAACGTCGGGGGGGCCGACTGACCACCGCATCGATCCTGGACAAGCCCGTTCACTGCTTCCAGGGACACGCGCACACATAGAAACAAGCACGACTCCAAGGGCTCTCCATGTTTTTGGCCGCACTCTCTGAAGTTTCGTCTTCCCCTTCACTGCCAAGATTTTCCACTATTGGCCTGGGAATCGACCCTGATCAGTGTCTGCGTGTTTTTCCCCTCCTGACCATCCTGGGTCCGTGACGAGTGCAGGCGCCCTCCTGGCTTGGCCGATGGAGGCGTGGACACCGAGGAAGACAAGGATCGGCCCAGGCAAGATGGGTGAGGTGGCCGGTTGACGTCACTAGAGGAAAAGACTGAGCGAATCTCGGGTTCGCCGAGGAGGGGGGCCAGGACGATAAGGGAGTCAAGCACCATGGCCCGCAGTATGTGCATGGACAACTTGGGAAGGGCAGGGGAGATTAAGAGGGGGCCACGAGACCAGCAAGATGTCATGGCCCGGCCTTGATGTCCCCGAACTGATCTACGATCGGGCACAGGAAAGAAGAACGACCGTCCCCCAGGGTGCGCAAGAACATCCAACAAGCACGAAGAACGTTGGGGTCCCCCTCCAAACCCAGCTCGGTCTTCTGCCTCGGCCCAACCGTATTTCGTACAGCAACTTCGCATCGTGACGACTTCGGCGCTGGTTTCTGATGCCGCGCGAATCGTTCCGCCTTGAACTTCGGCGTGGCTTAATCGGGGGGGTCATAAATGCGGGGGGTCAGAAGCGGTCCCCTTTCGTGCCCCTTTCGGGCCCCTCCGAGCCCCAGGGGCTCGTTCAGGTACCGTTGGGTACCTTTTCGGGCCACCCTTGCCAACCCTCCACGTATGACCCCCCCATTAACCCCAAAGGGTCTGTAATAAACCCCCGGCGGAGGGGAAGGAGCAGAAGGAGGAGGAGGAGGAGGAGGAGGAGGAGGGGAAGGAGCAGAAGGAGGAGGAGGAGGAGGAGGAGGAGGAGAAGGAGGAGGGACGAGTTTCTATTCCCCGCCGAGAGCTTAGGGGGGGGGCATCATTAAAGACCCTCTGCGCTTACGCGCCGCCCGGTGAACGATCGCGGCGCCGGCACCGGCTTCCCGACATCGGACGCTCAAGCATGGCACGCCCGCGCCGCGGCCCCCGACGCGTCGGCACGTCGCGCGGGCCTGCCGTGGCCCGTTCAGCCTTCCCCCGGCCTGCTGCTGCAGCTTCGGGGGGCCTCGCCCGTGCCCTCGCGCCGCGCTCCGCGCCGACGTGCCGCCTCGCACTCCGTGTCGAGCGAGCCGACTCCGTGTCGAGCCCGTGCCGGATCCGCGCCGAAGGTCCACGTCGAGCCCACGTCAAGAGTACAACAGAAGACCGCCCTTGCAGGGCCCCCGACGATGCACGGTGACCAACCGCCCCTCTCGCCCGCCCCAAGAAAACTCCTGAAGACCGCGCGGCGGCACGGTGATGGGGGCCTTCTCCAGGGAGGCCGGAAGCGGCGACGGTGGGAACGCGGGGGGGGAGGCTGCGACGGTCGGACGGAGCAGGAAGGAGGAAGGAGGAGGAGGAGGAGGAGGAGGAGGAGGACGAGGAGGAGGAGGAGGAGAATGAGGAGGAGTAGGACAGGAGGAGGAGGAGGAGGAGGAGGAGGAGGAGGAGGAGGAGAAGGAGAGAGGGGGGGAGCAAGTGGAGAGGAATGAGGAGGAGGGGAAGCAATAGAAGGAGGAGGGGCAGAGGATAGGAAAAGGAAGAGGAGGAGGAGGAGGAGGAGGAGGAGGAGGAGGAGGAGGAGGGGGAAAGGAGGAGGAGAAGAAGGATAGCAAAGAGAGGACAAGGATAATGAAGAGAGGACATGGGGAAACCAAAGTGCCAGAGAGAGAGGATGGGAAGCAAGGAAGATAAGGGTGGAGGACAAAGCAGGGCGGAGGAGAAAGGAGGGGAGCAGGACGGACGAGGAAAACGATGAGCAGGAGGAGGTACACAACAATGATGAGGAGAGAATTTGGATGAAGAGGACCCCAGGCGGGCCTGGCAACCCCACCGTCGCCCCTTCCAGCTTCCAAGGCATGCCCCCACTGGCTGCCCGCAAACTCGTACAGTGCACCTCTTCCCGGGGAGGTGGAGGCGCAACTCGGCCCACGCCGGGGAACAGTCAGGAATCAGGAGGTTGGCAACGACACGGTGGGCTGCTTCCCTTGCCTCAGAGAGTATGCCTGTTCCGTTTCCTGGCCCCTGGGCCCCCTCTTGGCCCCTGGGGCCCGGACCTCCGACGTGGCTTTCCCTGGTGAGGTGGGACCCCGAAACTCCCGACCCATCCCCTCGATCGGCAATGACGGCCCCGGGGCCGGAGGCAGGCCCCTACAGAGGCCCCAGCCGAAGAAGCCATGGGCCATTTCGATGTGTTTCGTGACGAAAGATTTCTGTGAACAGTGGCCAACTGCACGTCGTTCATTTCTAACCGTGCTCGCTTCTAATGGTTCTCGTTTCTAACTGTTCCTGGCCCCCTAGTGGCCAGGAAGAGGCCCAGGATAGAACAATCAGAAATGAGAGGATCTTGGCTCCCCAACAAATCAAAGAACGTTCGAATACTTAGAAATGAACAGTGTGTAGCCACAGTCGCCAGGGCGCGCTCAGGCCATGATGCAGTCGTCCTTCACGCGCTTCCTGGACTGGGCGCTGGGCGCATGCAGGGACCTCGCAGTCCGGCGGTATCCCGAGACGTCCTCCTCCTGCTGCTCGCCCTTCCTCGGCGTCGTCGCCGTCCTCCTCCTTCTCTTGATCGTCCTCCTCGGCCCCCTCAGCCCCATCCTCTTCCCTCATCCTTTCCCCGCCGCCTCTCGTCCCTCCTCCCAAGACTCCTCGTCCTCCTCCTCCTCCTCCGCCGCCTCCTCCTCCTCCTCCTCCGCCTCCTCCTGTACCTCAGTGCAGCTACTCCTGCTCCTGCACCTCATGCTCCTCCTCCACTCCCACCTCCTTGCTGTTCCCGCCCCTCTCCAGGTTCCCTCCTCATATTCCTGCCTTTCCTCCCCACTCCTCCCTCCTCCTTCCTCATCGTTCTCCTCCTCATCCCTCATCCTCCTCACCTCCTATTGGCAAAATCAAAAGGTACCGATGCCGCTACTCCCCAGACCCTCTCCTGGGTGCGTTCTGACCAGAATTTCAAGGCGAACCCAGCGGTGGCGACGAGGGCCTCCCAGGAGGCCCAACAAGGGGAAAACGAGGGAAATATAGATGTATGGGTACCTTTCCTCCTCTGATATCATCCCTCCTCCGCCTCGCCTCCCATTCTCCGCCGACCACGACGGTGCCGATGACGGACACGGCGCCGACGGCAACAACGACGACGCTCCTGACGACCACGATCGCGAGGGTCGCGCGGGGACCTCGCCATCTTGCGGTCGGCCAGGGTGCCCCAAATGTCCTCGTTGATCCTGTAGCCCGGGTTGATGTCCTCACAGAAGTTGTCGACGTCTCGTTCGTTGTCACCGTCTTCGTCGTTGTAGTCAGAGAAGGGAAAGGGGGGAGGACCAGAATGAGGAGCGGGAGAAGAGAGGCGGGTGAGAGGAGGTGGAGGATGAGGAGGAGGAGGATGATGATGAGGAGGAGAAGCAAAAGGTGGAACATGAGGGATGATGAGGGACACGGAAATGGGGAAGGAACGGAGAGAGGGAGGGAAAATAACACGGAGGGGTGAAGGAGGAGCAGGAGGAGGACGAGGAGGAGGAGAAGAGGAAAAAGATCGGGGGTGTATTGGGAGGGGGAGCGCGAAGAGCTGTGTTTGGGACTCCGCCCTCAGGACGACGAAAATACATTAAGAAGGTGGGGCAATACAGTGCACACTGGAAGCGTATACACAGACGCCGTCCTCATAGACCAAGGCGAGAAACCCAGGAGTGCGCAATCCAGCACGGCTGCATCACAGCCACGTCTAGTGGCAATAGAGGGCACACTGGAAGCGTATGCACAGACGCCGTCCTCACAGACCAAGGCGAGAAACCCAGGAGTGCGCAATGCAGCACGGCTGCATCACAGCCACGGCTTCAGATACACTGAAGACAACACAAACGATGGGACCTGCACGACTGCGTTACATGTTTTTTGTGGTAGGGAGGAGGGAGGAGCGAGCAGGGACAAGCAGGACAAGGCGGAGGGAGGGAGACGGCAGGAGGACGACGAGAGACGAGAGAGAAGAGACGGAGACCGAGGACGAGAAGAGCGAGAACAACGAGGAGGCGGAGGAGGCGAGAACTGGAACACACAACCCCCTCCTCCCCATCCTCCACACATATAAACTTGTGGCGCGCCGCGCGGAGTTCTTGCATCCGCGCTGCCCCCCCCCCCCCCCCCCCCCCCAGCGGCGCCTCCAGCGCCGCCCCTGGCGCGCTCCACGCGCCAGGGAGGAGGGCCCAGCGCGGGGTAAAACGGGCGAGAGGTAGCGGTATGGGTACCTTTCGTTCCTCTGATCTTTCACTCGCCGGCGGGGTCGCCGCCCTCCTCCTTCTCTCTGAGTTCGGGGATCTTCTGGCCCGGGTCAATCCCGACCCGGGCCAGTCAGGCCTGGCATCCTGCAGGATCCGGCAGGATCCTGCGCCCAAGCCTGGGTCAGTGCGACCCTGGCCCTGCAGGATCCTGCAAGAGCCGACGCTCTGGCTGACCCCCGTCTTTGAGCCCCGTCTCAGGCGAAGCGCCCAGCCCGCCCAAAAAACTGGCCTCGGGGAGCGGATGAGGAGGAAGAGGAGGAGGAGGAGGAGGAATGGGATGGGGGAGGATGAGGAGGAGGAGGAGGAGGAAGAGGAGGAGGAGGAGGAGGAGGAGGAGGAGGAGGAGGAGAGATGGATGAGGAGAGATGGAGGAGGAGAGATGGAGGGGCAGGGGAGGGCAGGGGGGAGGAGGGGCGCTGCGGGTGAGACGAGAGATGGGCAGATGTTCGCCTTGCGTGGGCCCCCGCCTCGTGAGCACCGAGGAGCGCCTGTGCCTCTTCCTGCCGCCTCCCTGGCGGCCGCCACACTTGAGCAGGGACCCACCGTCCCGTATTCCTACAGGCCTACCACGACATGTTCTCAGAACCCAAACCTGTTCGAATCACAAGCACCATGCTCTTAGAACATACGCCCGATGTGTTAAAACAAGACAGTCCTGGCAAGAAATGTTCTAAGGACATTTCGTGCAGACCACAAAAGGGTCTTCGAACATGTCTTGGTAGGCCTCAAGGCGAGCTAGGACTTTTCGCCACTGCTTGACACACGGTGTGACGCAGGGATCGCACACCCCGGCGCCGAGCGAGAGCCTCCCGCTCCACAACGGGCGACGACAGCGACGGCGGCGGCGACGACGACAACGAGACGACGACGACGACGACGACGACGACGACGACGACGACGACGACGACGACGACGACGACAACGAGACGACGACGACGACGACGACGACGACGACGACGACGACGACGACGACGACGACGACGACGACGACAGCGACGAGGAGACCGCCCCAGACCTGTTTGGGCGGCGAGCGAGGGGGGAAGTGAGGAGGGGCGGGTCTTCTCAGGAGGCTCGGAAGTCCCCCGGCCTTCCGAGAAGAGGTTCTGACCTCTCCCGAAGGCGCAGGCAACCTCTGAGAAGGCCCGGGAGCTTCTGAGAAATCCCGCCGCCTTCTAAGGGGGCCTTCTCCTTCTCATTCCCCCCCCCCCCGCCCGCCGCCGACGTTTGTGCCGTGCGTTCGTACCAGAACTTCGTGGCGGATCTAGCCCTTGGTCACAGAGGTGCACCCTGGAGGCCGAAACAAATGTCCCAAGCGGTTGGGGAAACCTCAACCTCGATCCCGATCCTCGATCCTTGTTTGACGACGGCGGCAGGCTCCTGGAACAGGAGCTTGGCGTTCTGGGACGGGTCGTAGCACGCGAGCCGCAGCGTCTCCCTGTCTTCCTCGGACCTCAGCAGCGCGAGAGGGAGGAGCCAAGCATGATCACTACGCACGAGTCACCATGGGCACCATCCTGCGTTGGGCTCCAATTGCCCTGAGCAACGACAGGCAGAATCAACAACGACCAGAAGTTCAATAAGAATGGCACGCCTAGGAATGAAGACGAGGAGGAGGAGGAGGAGGAGGAGGAGGAGGAGCAACAAAAAGGAGGAGGAAACTGTCGAGCATCACGATCGAAGAAGAAGAAGAGGATCAACGATCAAGATAGAGGTGGAGGTTCTGTAACGTTTCCGCATCCTGGATTTCGGGGCATCTGGGGGCCTCCGGAGACGGAATGAGTGGACGAAGAATACGACCAATGTCCTCCCCTTCCTACTACCTCACCGTGAATCCTCGTTCCTGCTCCTCCTGCTGCCTTTCCCCCTTCTCGTCCCCTCTCTCGTCAGTCTCCACCTATGTCTCTCAAACCTCTTCCTCCTCCTCCTGCTCCTCATCTCCCCCCCCTTCCCTCACCCTCACCCCTCTCATCACTTCATCAATTGCATTGCCCGCAGATCCGCATCCGCTCTTACCAGGACCTCGGGACCTCGGAACGACCACTAGGAGCAGAGGGTAAGGAGGAGGAGAAGGGGGAGCATGTTCTAGGCGGCCTTCGTTTTAGGTTTGGGGGCGCAGGGTATTCTCGAACGTTCCTGAAGGGACAAGGGTGATGCACTTGAGGCCAAGCTGCAGCTCCCTCTGTCATTTGCCTGGGGGCAAGCAGATTCAAGGCAAAATCGGCACACATGGTAGGCACACTCCCACTTCGGGGAGGATGGAAGAAGAGACCGAGAGCGACAGGAGAGGAGGGGGAGGAAGACGAGGAGCGGAAGGAGCGGAGGAGAGAAGGGGTGGCGAGGAGAAGAACAGGCGAAGGTGAAGAAAGGTACGGTCTACAAGCGTGTGCGATGCCCACGGCGACAAACGACGACCGACGACGACTGGCGACCCATGAACCTGTCCTGGTGCGCGTTCTGACCACAACGTCGAGGCGGAGCCAGCCGCGGCCACGAGGAGGCCCCGAGCAGAAGACGGCCGAGAGAACGCCCCAAGACCTCGACACTCGGACGCCGACGACGAAAGCGCTGACGACGACGACGCGGCCCTCGAGGAGGATCACGACGATGCCGACGGCAGCAACGGCAGGGCGGCGCCGCGGTGTCTGGAGTGCGCCCCTCCCGTCAGTGGGGCGTCCAGCGCCGACCCACCAATCCCGCGCAGGCCTCCGAGGGTTCGAGGTCCTCGTGCCGCGTTCTGCTCCCTGAGCCCAGAGGCTCGATCGCCACAGGCGTCGATCCCCCCCCTCCCTGGCCAGGCCGCGCGCCGAGGCAGGTTGCAGAGGGAGGGGGAGGAAAACGAGCAGGAGGAGAGGAGGGACGATGAAGGAGGAAGAGGGAGGAGGAGGGAGACGGGAGGGGGAGGGGGGAGGAACCAGGAGAACGATCGTCCTGCCAAGCCGGCTGGGCACCAGGGCATGTTGCGGAGCGGCGCGTACACCGGCGGGTCTGGGCACCAGCTCATGTCCTGCGGGAGGGGGGCGATCAGAGCGACGCCGCGCACTCGCCCCGTGCCCAGGCAAGGGTTACAACAACTACGCAAGGACACTCTCTCAGGCCACCCTGGCGGGGCCCGTGGGAGTGTCCTCGCCCCCGGGGCGAGCGCACTGCCCCAGGCCACACGTTGCAGTTGTTGCCCCGGGGGGGGGGGGAGCAACGCGCAATACCTCTGTCATACGCTAACGTAAATCTATATGTGGTTCCGAATCTCCGTTGGCTCCCTTACTCTTCCCCACTAGGGTTCCTATGAAATCGTGCAGGACCCTGTAAGGATCCTATGGGACCCCTATAGGGTTCCGACGGGATCCTGCTGGACCCTGTAAGGATCCTATAGGATCCCTATAGGGTTCCTATGGAACCGTGCAGGACCCTGTAAGGATCCTACAGGATCCCTATAGCGTTCCTATGGAATCGTGCAGGACCCTGCAAGCATTCTATGGGAACCCTGTAGGGTTCCGATGGGATCCTGCAGGGCCCTGTAAGGATCCTATAGGACCCCATATAGGGTTCCGATGGGATCCTGCAGGGCCCTGTAAGGATCCTATAGGATCCCTCTAGGGTCCCTATGGAATCGTGCAGGACCCTGTCAGGATCCTATCGGATCCCTATAGGACTCCTATGGAATCGTGCAGGACCCTGTAAGCATCCTATGGGATCCCCATAGGGTTCCGATGGAATCCTGCAGGGCCCTGTAAGGATGCTGCAGGATCCATATAGGGTTCCGATGGAATCCTGTAGGACCCTGTAAGGATCTTATAGGATCCCTATCGGATTCCTATGGAATCGCGCAGGGCCATGTAAGGATCCTATAGGATCCCTATAGGATTCCTATGGAACCGTGCAGGACCCTGTAAGGATCCTAGGACCCCTAGATGACTCCTATGGAATCGTGCAGGACCCTGTAAGGATCCTGTAAGATCCCTATAAGGTTCCGATGGAATCCTGCAGGGCCCTGTGAGGATCCTATAGGATCCATATAGGGTTCCGATGGAATCCTGTGGGACCCTGTAAAGATCCGATCGGATCTCTATAGGTTTCCGATGGAATCGTGCAGGACCCTGTAAGGATCCTACAAGATCCCTATAGGGTCCCGATGGAATCCTGTAGGACCATGTAAGGATCTTATAAGACCCCTATAGGTTCCCGATGGAATCCCGTAGGACCCTGTAGGGATCCTATAGGACCCCCCTCGGCATCCTATAGGATTGCGATGGAACCCTGTATTACAATCGGGTTCCTAGAGGATTCCTACAGGATTGCTATAGGGTTGCTAAGGATTCCATTGGACCCCAATAGTATTACACTCGGATTCCTATGGGATCCTGTAGGGCCCTGTAGGGATCCTATGGGATTCCTATAGGGATCCTGTGGGAACCTGTCGGACACTGAAGGGATCCTATGCGGACCCATAAGGAGCCCAATTGGATTCCTATTGGAATCCGATGGAATCCTGCAGGCCCCAGTAGGGATCCTATAAGACCCCAGTAGGATTCCGAGTGGAATCCTATGGAACCCTGTAGGACCCTGTAGGGACGCTATAGCCTTCTGGTGCGAGCCCCATCGGATTCCAATGGAATTCCTATGGGACCCTGTTGGACCCTGTAGGAACCTTATGGGTTTCCAATGAGTTTCTAATGAGATTCCTATGGAATCCTATAGGACCCTGTAGGGACCCTGTGGGTTCCCAATGAGATTCTACTTGGGTTCCTATGGGGTCCTGTAGGACACTGAAGGGGTGTCCATAGGATTCTAGTCGCATTACAATAGGATTCCCATGGAATCCTGTAGGACCCTGTAGGGACCCCATAAAATTTCCACTAGGATTCCAATAGGATTCCTATGTAATCCCCTAGGACCCTCTACGGACCCCATAGGATTCAATAGGATCCCAATAGCATTCCGACGGAATGCTGTAGGACCCTGCGGGGGCCCTATGAGGTTTTCTCGGGGATTCCAAAAGGATTATCATGGAATCCTGTAGGACCCTGTAAGGATCCTATAGGCTTCCTACAGGAGCCCACTTGGTGTCCTATGGGCTCCTGTAGGGCCCTGCAGGGATCCTATAGGATTCCAACAATATTCCCATGCAGTTCCTATGGGAACCTGTAGGACCCTGTAAGGATCCCAGAAGAATTCCGATTAGGAGACCTATGGAACCCTGTAGGCTTCTCTAGGAATCCTACAATATTCAAAACAAATCGGCGCAATCGAGGGATCCTATAGGAATCCTGTCGGATTCCGATAGGAATCCGATGGAATCCTGTAGGACCCTGACGGCGACGACCATCCCATCATAATCATCATTGTCATCATCATGATGATGATCATCGTCCGCCACTTCGCGCTCATCGTCCTCCTCATGGCCATCATGTGCGCCATCATCAGCATGCTCATCATCATCGCCACCATAATCATCATCACAATGACCAACATCACGATCGTAATCGTGATCATCATCATCGTCATCATCATCAGCATCATCATCGCCACAGCAATCCTGATCGTCATCGTCCTCATCCTCGTACTCACCATCCTCATTCGTCACCCTCATCCTCATCATCGTCCTCCTGCTCCTGACCCTCATCATCACCCCGATCCTCCTCCTCGTCCGCATCGCCCTCACCATTATCAGCATGACCCGCATCTTCGTCGGCATGTTCAGCCTCATCATCTGTCAGCGATCAACATCCCCATCATTGTCGTCCTCCTGCTCGCAACCCTCACTTCCTGGTCCTGCAGCTTCGGTGGAGCTCCCTGTGGGGCCAGGGCCACGATCCTCGAGAGGAATGTGCCGAAGTCGAGCCTCGGTGGAGCTCTCTGTGGGGCCAGGGCCACGATCCTCGAGAGGGGTGTGCCGAAATGGAGCCTCGGTGGAGCTCCCTGTTGGGCCAGGGCCACGATCCGCGAGAGGGGTGCGCCGAAATCAAACTTCGGTGGAGCTCCCTGTGGGGCAAGGGCCAAGATCCTCGAGAAGGGTGTGCCGAAATGGAGCCTCGGTGGAGCTCCCTGTGTGGCCAGGGCCACGATCCGTGAGAGGGGTGCGCCGAAACCAAGCTTCGGTGGAGCTCCCTGAGCCACGATCCTCGAGAGGGGTGTGCCGAAATCAAACCTCGGTGGAGCTCCCTGTGGGGCCAGGGCCACGATCCGTGAGAGGGGTGCGCCCTTTGTGGCCTGTATGGGGCTCCGCAGCAGTCCCGAAAGGACCTGCCGAGCAAAGCCGCCGGGCCCTGCAGACCCCCGCAGCGGCCTGGCGAGGCCTCGCGGCGTTGCTCGGA
>CAUYUJ010021225.1:0-2500 GCA_963575745.1 Prorocentrum cordatum | reverse complement strand
GGAGGGAGGAGGAGAAGGAGGAGGAGGGGGAGGAGGAGGAGGAGGAGGAGGAGAGGGAGGAGGAAGGGGGAGGAACGCGAAGAGGAGGAGCAGCATCAGAGGCAGCAGCTAGCAGGGCAATCAGGAGGGGGGGAGCAGCAGAACGAGCGAGGAGGCGCGGGAGGAGGGAAGGAAGCAGGGAGACAGACAGGCAGGTATTCATCCGCGCATATCTATATATACATATATTTAGAGAGAGAGGAAACAAAAACAATACAAGAGAAACAAACAAAGAGCGGGAGAGAAAGGAACGATGACGAGAGAGGGATAGGCAGAAAAAGAGAGATAGATCTGGAGTGAGGGAGGGGAACAAAGAGGCACACACAGATGTGCATAGAGAGAAGGAGAGAAAGAGAGAGAGAGAGAGAGAGAAAAAAAAACAAAACAACAAAACGAGAGAGAGAGAGAGAGATACAGGGCGAGATACGGGGAGGGAGGGACGGAGCGAGAAAATGCCGGGCAACCTTGAACGGGTCGCCCCTGTAGTACATCTTGATGAGCTCCAGGTTCATGTGCGCGTCGGCCTGCGACAGGGGCGGGATCAGCTCGCCGGCGAGGTCCTGGGCCCGCTGGTGGCCGACCATCCAGGGCGGGGGCCAGGGACCAGTGAGGGAGCAGCTGAAGAGGCCCTCCTCCTCCTCCTCCTCCTCCTCCTCCTCGTCCTCCTTGTCCTCCTCCTCCTCCTCCTCCTCCTCCTCCTGCACCTCCTCCTCCTCCTCCTCCTCCTCCTCCTCCCCCCCCCCTCCCTCCCTCCCTCCCTCCCTCCTCTTCCTCCCTCCCTTCCTCCTCCTCCCTCCCTTCCAAGAAAGCACTCACAGCTGATGGGGCTCAGCCAGCTGGCGAGGTTCTCGGCACCCACAGCAGTTATGAGGCAGCTGCTGAGCGGCCTTCGCGAAGCCCACAGACCAGCTCCTCGAAGCCCGATAGTTATGGAGGCCAGTGTGCAGGATTTGCCCGGACTGAACCCAAGATTAAACCCGATTGAGAAGCATTACGCCAGGTGAGACACGATTCTGCAAGATTGGGCTTGCCTTCGACAATGGATTTGCCAACGTCGATGCTACATCTAACCTCCCAAGGGTTGCATCCAGACAATCCCTTGCCTCTTTGCCATGTGGGCTGTTTCTGTTGGCCCCGTTACTCTCGACCACTTCGTGCGCCACATCGCCGCTGCTAAAAAACCCTGGTGGCCTCGACGACCTCAACGGAGGTCCCCAGCGTACTCCGGATGTGTTCAAATCTTGCCACCGTCCCAACAGTCTGTTGGGACGACGGCCCGTTGGGACGACGGCAGCCTGAGCACAAACCCGAATGAGAATACCAGGATGAGGGGCCGAACGCTATTACACTATCCCTGGGTCCTGGGTGTGGGTGATGTGGGATCCCGCAGCCTGGATGCTGCGTTTTCCTTCAAGGAGAAAGTCAAGTTGATCCCCCCCTTCGGTGCACATTGTGACCGTTGCATTGAAGCTCTTCCGGGCGCTCGCACCCTGGCTCTACTACGGGAAATCTTGAGGTTCAGACTGCTTTGCTGCCCCCGGCTTACAGCAACAGCAAGAAAAGCTCCCGCCGGATACTTCCCCACAGTGTATCTTAAAGTCTGGCTGCCGCAGGCAAGCTCTTTGCTACATAAATATATGGATACATATATATATATATGTATATATATATATATATATATAGAACCACGCGCGCGCTTCGCGCGCGCTTAGGTTCTAGCTAGGAGGCGAGCTTGAGTCAACGAAAGTCGCAGGGAAGGGGGCAGGGGGAAGAAGGCCAGAGAGCGCTGAAGGATACAAATACTGGAACCCTCTTGTGATTTTGTGGGGGGGCCTCGTCCGGCCGCTCGCTGGGAGTTTGACGTAGCTTCTCGGGAGCCTCTGAACCTGTCGGGGGCCTCCTGGAAGCAGGTTCGAAGCATTTTGGGGGCCGATTTGGGGCTTCTCGGGGCCTCCTTTGGGCCTCTTGGGGGTCTCCTGGGCCTCTTGAGGGGCCTCCTTGGGGCCTCCTGGCGGCCTCTTGGGGCGGAAGGCTCGAGCTTGCGGTTCGTGGTCCCCCTCTGGGCCCCCTCTTGGGCCCGTCTTGGGGCCCTCCTGGGCCATCTTGGGCGCCTCTTGGGCCGTCTTGGGGCCCTCTTGGGCTGTCCTGGGGCCCTCTTGGAAGCTTCTTGGGCCGTCGTGGGGCGGTCTTGGAGGCCTCTTGGGCCGTCTTGGACGCGGTGAAAGCCCAAGATGCGAACATGCGAAAAATATACGTTTTCCCATAGGAATGGCACGAATTTTGTTTTTTGGACCTCTCTTGGGGTGCCTCTCGGAACGTCTTGGGCTGATTTTGGAAGCCTTTTGGCGCCTCTGGGCGGCGTTTTGGCGCCTCCTGGGATATGTTGGGCCGGAAGCTCGGAATTCGAGAGTGGCTTACTCTTTCTGGGACCCCTCTCGAAGTCGTCTTGGGGTTCTCTTGG